>CM063504.1:146197156-146204656 GCA_032207245.1 Pardosa pseudoannulata | reverse complement strand
AAATATTGTTTACTTGTACTTATATGAATGATCAAAAACCTTAAGTTGCGACGCTTTCATTTGTTAAATAGGATTTATAAAAAAAGTATTTTTTTAAGATTGAGTTTTTCTCTTTACAATGCTTAGAACAATGTTTTATATTTTCTCTGAGTTCCATTTCTTTCCATTATCTATCTTTCTTTTCCATTATCTTAAAAAAATATCTGTTCTCTTTTTTCTTATTATGTATTCAAAACTAAATTTTGTTTAAAGTAAGTTATATTTTTTCCGCATTCTGCTAAAATAATGAATAGCGAAATACTTTAAATTTTCTACGGACCAGAGAAAATTTTCCAAAATTATTAATAACTCGCAAAAATTGAAATTATTATAAAAATATTAATAAGTACTTCTTAAATACAAGTATTGTACTTTACTTATTATTTTAGTCATTATGATAGCAATTTCGAAGCTATTTCAAACAGGCGGAGTTCCATTATTTTAATGTGATATATTTAAGTGGAACTAGTTAAAATTACAGTTTTAGGAATAATTAATAATATACATCGACTGAACCTACTTTTCATATTTAAACAGGGGCAATGTACATTATTTGTATATTATTAATTATCTTTCCTACACTATTTTAAACAGTTGGCATTCTATTAGATCAGTGTAATTTGTTTAAGTTAACTGACATTTTGATATTTTTAAAGGAAAGAGAAAAATATCATTCTTCAATAGTAAGTAAACATAACCACTATTAAGGATGTTAGACTCGTAATTTTATGGATTGCACTTAACACATTTGGAACTGACAAAATTTTATGTTTCTGATACTGTACATCGGTTAAAATAAGGTAGTTCTAAAGCTAGTTTATGTAAACTATGGCAAGATAATAGGATCAAATCTTAAAACACTGGGATATCGAAATAAAGCCTAAACAAAACTGAAATGGAATTATGTTAATTATATTTTTCTCACTTATTCCTGTTTTCTCTTGACAGGATATAGCGAACGATAGCATACAATAATATTATAGCATTCAAAATCAGTACGTGAACTATCTTCAACGGAAACAAGAAATATAATTTAAAATGACGTGAATCTACGTTAGTGGTGGTAGAGAATAGAATTTGAAATGACTTCAACAGAACTCATGACCAAGGATGCTAATATCTTATAAGTACAAGAGACATCCTAAGTGGCATAATTTGACAAAAATTAAGGTTGTTGATATAATATTATTCTTGAATTTTATTGATTATTTTATTTCGTTTTAATTAACCTTTCGGGGACTGGTAGTCAATATTTCGGCCTAGCCATGACAGTTGTAGAAGTAGGAGATGTCCTGTTTTCTTAGGTTATTTTAACAATCCACACAAAAAATACTGTTTATTTCATTCCTACTGCTTATTGTTGTACAAAGTACGAATATCAAAGAAATTTGTTTCTAAGGGGTTTATAAGCAATGAATCTGACACTCCCTTCTTTATGTTCCCAAATACAGAGAAACGTTTCGTCTTTGAATGGTTAAAACCTATTTGTAAACAATTTTATCTTCGGATAAATTACTGGGTCTATAATACAAATAAGCTAACAGCTTTTAAGAGGCAGAAGGCAACAATCGAAGCATTCATGCTATCAACTGTCTTCGAAAGTATTGTGTCTTTTATACTGTTATATCTCGAAATCAGTTGGTCGTAGGAGGATTACATATTGACAGTAACCATATGGTGGCATCTTAGAATGCCTCTTGAATCATTCTAAAACAAGAAATGTAGATTTTTATCAATCCCTTCCACACAAACACACTCGGCCTTCTACATATGAGACAGGTTTTTCTGGACAGATGTTTGTATAAAGATAGAATATATTTCTACATCGAAGGGGCCGCAGTTCCATATCAGACCATACTTTAAAACAGGTAGAAGGACTTCACTCTATAAGTGAAACCAATTGTAAATGCCATCCTTCCTTGCAAGATATACATCCAACAGAGCAGGCTGCTCCCTAAAAGCGCTCAAATGTCATTCTGAAATCTCTCAAATAAAGTTTTTATTTTCAGCTGAAACTCAAAATCGAAAAACAGAAAGAGAAAAATTTCTCAAACAGATAAAAAGCAAAAGAATCTACAAAAGACTTAAATCAAGAAATTAGTCTTTCAAGCAAGTCTCTTGAGAAGAAGATGACAAGGGTTTAGCACAGAATATGTAGAACACCCTACTCGGTATCCAAACCGTCAACAACATGACATAACGTCACTATTGTTCCAGAAAACTTATTTGTAAATAATTTTATCTTCAATAAATTGCTAAGTCAATACTACAAATTATATAACCTATTTTTTAACAGGCAGCAGGTAACAATAGAAGCATTGTTCTATCAACTGTCTATTCCTCATGTTCTATCAACTGTCTTCGAAATCATTGAGTACTTTATACTATTATACTCCGAAATCAGGTGGTATGAGGAGTAATAAATATTGACAGTAGTCGTCTGGTGATATCTTAGAATGTATCTTGAATCATTCTACAACAAACCATGTAGATTTTTATCAAGAACTTCCACACAAATACACTCGGTCCATCTACATATGAAACAGGTTTTCTTGCATCGAAACAGGTGTTTGTATAAAGATAGAATATATTTCTACATTGAAGGGGACACAGCTCCATATCAGCATTTATCACATTGTGCGCGAGTACATTTCGCAGCGGAATTGTACCGGGAGCTGGCGTTTAGAGAGTAAATTTAGCTATTCAGTTAAATCTCAATAGATCGAAAATTGTTTCATTTTTAACCAACTTTTCGTATTTTATATTGAAATATATAAACAAATATATAAATAGCAATATATAAATAACAACCATAAGACTTTTGTAAACAAGAAATATATATTTTAGTGGATAAATTTATAATAATATCATAAATATGAAAAATTAAATAGAAATAGTAGTATATAATCATAATTTTTTCGAATTATGTCATATATATACATTTTTACATTCCAGAATCTATGTAGTAAACAAGGACATTTGGCTTCGTTTTCCTGTATATACCGTTATTTTTTACTGGCAATCAAACCATGTTGTTACACTAACCCGTACTAGTACGTGACCCGACCTCAAGTATCAATCGTCAGAAAACGTACTAGTACGTGTCCCGCATACAATGTGTTAAGAAATAAGACCATGTTTTAAGACTGATAGCAGGACGTTACTCTGTGAAAGCAATTGTAAATACCATCCTTCCGTACAAGTCATACACCCAACGGGGCAGTCTGCTCCCTGTGACCGCTCATATGTTATCCTGATATCTTTATTTTCAGCTGAAACTGAAAATTAAAAGGAAGAAAGAGAAAAATTTCTCAAAAAGATAAAAACAAAAGAACCATCTGAAGACTTAAATCAAGGAAATAGTCTTTCAAGCAAGTCTCTTAAGTAGAAGATGACAAGAACTATGCACAGAATATGTAGAAGACTCTACTCAGTATCCAAACCGTTAACAACATGGTATAACGCAGCTATTGTTCAAGATATCTTGACAATTATTATGCAAATTTAATTAAAAATCTAATTGCAAATTAATTCATTTAATAATTAGTATAGTTCATCAAAATAGCTTAAGAAATTAGGTGATTATTTAAAAGTAAATACTATATACTTTTTAATTGAAATATAAAATTTTAGTTTCGTATTTATTTCTCAATATATTTTACGTAACTTATTACTCCATATAATGTAACAAAAAGTTGTAATAGTGTAAACACATTTAAATAACTATTAGTAAATTTAAATTATAACTATCTTATTGAGTTTTAAAATATATGTTACAAATCTTCTGTAATTAAAGAATATTTGGCAATTTGGGTTACGAAAGAACTTAAAAATATTCATTTAAAAATTATTGAACATTTTTTGTGACAAGTAGATCCAGTCTCCACTATTTAAGTAGAGACCTAAGACAGAATCTATTGCAGATGAATTCATGTATAAATAAAAATAAGCATTTCCCATTTTGTAGAAATCTGAAAATCAAAAGTTTTTGGGAATACAGTACATTCTTTACTTTGTACTAGTGAAAAGGAATATATGTACGAGTGTGCGTTTGAGGCATTACAGATATACTCCAGATGAAATGTTCATACTATTCAGAATGTCAAAAAAAATCCATTTTCTAAATCAGCATAATTCAATTTTGTGTTTTTCATTTTTTGCATTAAAAAATAAACCTTTTACAACAAATCTGAATGGAACATAGAAATTATGAAAAATTCTTTAACTTATATATTATTATCAGAATGCCTTAGGTTTCGTAGTTTTCGGATTAATACAAGCAACAAGAAAATTGACTTATTTTACAAACTGAAAGAGTTTTCCCAGTTTAAATATTCGCCTAGAACTTTACTTATCGTTTAATATTTGACCTTGGGGAAAACACTAAAACATCTCGTCTAAGCCTGGAAGGCAAGAATTTTATTAACTGGTTATATTTGCAATGTTAAGTTTTCGGTTTAAAGGCTAATAAACATTAAAATTTTACGAAAGATTATATTTATTCGTAAATGCATATTACATGAAAATATTTTCAGAGATCTTCAAAATCCTTTACATAAAATTTTAGTTTGAAGATATAAGTTGGAATGTACATATTTACTGATATTCACTACATTTAAAGTTTAAAGATATGTGTTTTTTTATGTAATACATTTCTACAAACTACTTCAATTTTAAAAATGTAGTTATTATATATATATATATATATATAATATATATATATATATATATATATATATATATATATATATATATATATATATATATATATATATATATATATATATATATATATATATATATATACATATATATATATATACATATATATATACATATATATATATATATATATAATATATATATATATATATATATATATATATATATATATATATATATATACATATATATATATATATATATATATATATATATATATATATATATATATATACATATATATATATATACATATATATATACATATATATATACATATATATATATATATACATATATATATACATATATATATATACATATATATATACATATATATATATATATATATATACATATATATATATACATATATATATACATATATATATATATACATATATATATACATATATATATACATATATATATATATATATATATATATGAATATTATATATTAAAATTTTCCACTCTTATTTCATTTAAAATCATATTAACATTTTTATAATAGAAATAAAAATTTCGTTTTATTTTAAAGCTTACAAGGAATGAACTTTTTTATAAAATTCGTGTTATTTTCTTAATTTTCAAATCACAATACGACTATTCACAGTTTCTAACAGTTTTTACTGTCTTTTGTTTGCTAGAGATGAAGTGTACAATTTTCGCTCATTGTTTAGACGTTCAGAATCCACATAAATTGTGTGTCTTGTAGAATTAGCCTTTCTTATTCATCATACTACTCCAAAAAGCACAAAATCGTATAATCTATTAAGATCTTAATCTATCTATCTGTCAGTTCTTAAAGCACAGTTACGGGATTTGATTTTTCAACTCCTCTTTTTAGACCACTCTCCTGTTTCTAATCATTGATCTTGTTGGTGCTTCAACCACATTTGGCGAAATTGGCGTGCTTGCAGCTTGCTTGCGTGGCGTGCTTGCAGCGTGGCGTTTGAAATCTGGCGAGGGGATCGTAACTCAACAAATTGATACATAAACAAAAACAACATTTTGAGGAAAAATTTTACAAAAATTGAATATTTAAAATCTAATTGAATTAACAAAGAAAACACAAAGGAAACACATAACATTCATACTAAATAGACTGAAACATTCACTTAATCACAAATTAAATAAACTGAGTGTGATTTCCATCACAAATTTGTGATTTAGTTTAAATTATAAATTCATCCAGCTCATCCAGCAAAAAACTCTTTGACTTAAAAGAAACTGTATTTTGAGTGGAGGTTGAAGAGGAGTTGTAAAATGGAAAAAAAAAATTTTTCAAATCTCTTATTTTATTAAGAAAAAATGCACGTAGAGTAATTTGATAGTAATCAAGGATGTCAAAATTTAAAATTCTTTCCAATAATAAAATTTTCTCCTTTAAACTGAAAAAATCATTCAATTATAATATTTCCCAAAAGTCTGAGAAAATAAAAAACGTTTAGTTTCAAAATCATAATCTTATATCTGATTCGTATATTGGAGAATTGGGAGGATACTTACAGACAAAAATATAATGTTCTTAAAATCCATCGATTTTTGTTATATCTAAAGTTTCTTATGTCTGAAAATTTAAGCTGATATTTAACTTATTTCTTTTTCAAAGCGCTTTCATCGATGCTCCATATACATCGAAACAGTATTTTATGTTAATATAGACACATTTATATACTTGAATATATGTAATATGTCAAAATCATTTAACTTTAATATTTCCTTAAAAACCTCCTCTCTCCCATTCTAATTCCTTAAAATCTTTTTCCCTGCCTCTAAATGTCCTAATCAAAGGAGTGTCCTCAACTTAAGTTTCTTTCGATACATTTCCCAAATCTTTCTGTCCTATAGATGTAAATTATTTGTCTATTCAACACGTTTTCCAGCAGTCGCCGGTAAATGGCTCCTCGTTTTTCCTGATATTAAAAGTTTAATTCGCTGACTAAATTTCTTGTCCCTTGGGGAAATTATTTCTGTCTTCGCTCTTGGGTGCACCTCTGTTCGAGCAGAGTGATTTTTGTGTATTTTCTTTTGTCTGTCTTTGACTGGTAAAGATGTTCGTTTTAGCATCTCTAAAACAAAGTTTTTATCAGACTTGTGCCGTTTTCTTCAATGTGGCCAGACTGCAATATTCTCAATTATTCTAGCTGCTTAGGCTTCTCTTTGCCTAGTAGCCCGGGCAAGTAAAATCAATAAGGGCTACATAATCTTGCCAAATTACTGTTAAGCTGATTAGGCTTCACATTTCCAGCAGTTGTATAATCCCTGGATTACATTCATACAAAAAGTTATATATGACATTTTTAAAGAAACAAACATAAAGTTTTTATTCTTAAAATCTGCCATTAAATCATGATTAATCTTAATTAAGAATAGAGCATTTAAATAGGGAAGGTAAAAGCTTCATATCACGGAAATCTCTCTCTTTTGCCATGAAAAAAAACTTAAGTTTATCGCTACGAAAGAATAAATATTAAATGTCGACATTTTTTCGATCCAGATAAATCCACATTAAGTATTTTTAAAGTCGTTTACGAGAAATTATTTTCCGATGCCAATTTTTTAAAACCCTCGAAATTGCGAAAATTGAAAACCCGGAGATAAAATGTTTGGGATACGTCAAAGCAAAGCAATTAAATTTATCATATAAGACCTCGAGTTTCTATGAAGTTTAATTGAATTATCTCTTCCTTTTTAATTAAAAATGCAAGAAGTAAAAATCAAATGGCACGGGGA
>CM063504.1:146189656-146192156 GCA_032207245.1 Pardosa pseudoannulata | reverse complement strand
TAAAGTTACCTTTAAAATCTTGCATCAGTAGTTTGAAACCGTCGTCAATGCTTTGCTAGTGTATTAATATAATAAAATTTTCTTACTGAATTTTAAAATGTCCTTAGAACAGTTATAAAGCTTTCATAAAATATATTTACACTTCTATACTATCGCTAAGTTTTAAGAACAAGTTTATGTGGCAAGAGGTTTGTCTTCCGGAAAGTTTTCCTTCAGCCAGGCGTACATTCCGGATAACATGTAAGCATGTAAACAAGATAATGTTCAGAATAGCAAACTTGAGTATCCCCTCTCAAGCAGAAAAGGAGCATAAAACCTTAAAGGGTCATCAATAAAGTGTTGAAAAGCACTCAAGAGAAAGAGTTCGTCTTCTTTTTTTCTTTTTGCAAGAGATATTTTAACAATAAAATAACTGAATCAGCACAATTTTACGATCATAACATCCTGCCATTACAAAATATTTTCTTCTTCCTTCGTAATATGACAAATTACAGAGTAGAAAATTATCTCCGGTCATTAAGTCTGGAATTAGGATATCCCTCCACTATGTATCTTCTAAATGATCCGACTGAAATAATTCAGAGATAAGCACAGTAAAGTTAGGGAAAAAATATTTACTGTTGTTTCTGCTATTTACGAAACCTAAAATTTGTAATTTAGGAGGAAAACTTACATTTATTTTCCTCAAACCTAAAGTGTCTGAATTAGATCGGATCTCTAAAATTTAACTCATGAGGCCTAATGAGACCGGGACCTACTGCTTAAGGCTGATTCCAAATGACTTCGAACATTCATGATAACAGCGGAATTCCAAGCCGCGAACTCCGGTACCGAAGAGCAGTTCTCTACCAATCGGCCATCACTCGACCAAATCTAAAATATTCTAAAAATATTGCATACATTAGAACACACTGTTGAAATATGTAATCGCACTCATGCTTGGCGACTTGGCTGTTTATTATTATTTAAGTAATACCTTTCGTGGACATACGAGGTTTTCTTGAGTTGATCCTTTTGTGTTTTCATTGTTTGTGTTTGATTAGTTTTGTCTTGGGCTTGTAATTTGATTGGCTTGGCTCAGGATCTTTATAAAACTACAAACTCCCAATGTACCAGGTATTTTTGTATTATTTTCATTATTATTATTATTATTATTATTTTAGTTCCTTTAATAAAAGGTGTTTTGCGATCTGCGGATCTTTATTATGCTTCAACATGCACAAACAATACAAAGGCAGTACTAGATGATAAACTTTTGAAATCAGAATGAACAGATCTGCAAGTATCTGTAAATGCAAACCCGGTGTAAGTAAGGCACAAATAGGAGAGAGATTGAACACAGACAGTGTTTCACACTTGCGGTAAAGCTAAAATTGTAAATGGCAGTGAAATCAATGGCTGAAAAACATTTGGAGAAAACAATGCTGTTCATTTGGTCATTTATGAGTCTTAGTTTTTTAAATAGGAGGATATGGAAATGAGACTTTACATACCTTAAATGATACAGCAGAAATACTTGCCAAATACGTTCAATTATGTATTTGAAAAATATATTTGCTTTTTATTAAGAATCATAAGATTTAAAACTTCATTTATATTTACAGTAAGAAAAGAAACCAAATATAGATTTTTAACTAGCATTAGAAGTAGATTATATTAAAAAATAAATTAAAGATTTTTCTTCTAATTTTTGAGTCTTCAGATAGTTTCTTGAAATTTCAATCATTTCGTTACATTTTGAGAACATATTATTGCTCCTCTCTAGTATGACAAAGTGTAGAGCACAAAATTATTTTCCGAACGTTAGACCTAGAAATAAGAACTAGTTCTACGGATCAATAAATCCCTAACCTTCTACGAAATGATCCGACTGAAATGCTTCCGATATATATGTGGTAGAATCTAAAGAAATATCTAATGCTGTTATTGTTATTTACGAATCTCAACCTTTTCACCTATAAGAAAACCTCACATTTATTTTCTTCGAACTTAATATGTCTCAAAATTTTATATATAAAAATACACACACTTACGTATTTTTGTGTTTATATAGGTAGAGTACTGAATAATATTTTTGGTTAAAAAATTGTTTCGAAATCAACGTAAGCCCAATTTCGAGTAGCCCTAAATGAAAATCCAACGAAATTATCAATTCTAGCTACCTCAGTGACTGAAAAGCTGTCAACTTCATTTTGAGAAAAAGTAAAGAAAAGAAAATTTCTTATGATGAAAAAAACTAGAAAAACGCCTGCGTTAAAAAAAGAAAAAAGGTTTGACTTGGTTATTATTGTGAGGTATATCAGTTTTTAATTTTAAGCGCTTAATTACAATAATACATTTGTAATTAAGCACGTGCATTTTTACATTAGTATTAGAAAATATATGATGTCAGTACCTCTGTCATTTAATGGATTGATGAATATACTTTCCTGCATATTTAAACTATTTAATGCATCAGATGATGCGGATCATTTATCTGGGTAAATACAAAAGATTCAAC
>CM063504.1:146184656-146187156 GCA_032207245.1 Pardosa pseudoannulata | reverse complement strand
ATTACATTCCGTTTGGCCACGGATTCGCAGACGGAAATTCGATCCATCATGTTTTTTTATGTTAATGGGTGTAGCACTCAAACATCGAGATTCTTTTGGAATCCAGCTTTGCGCAAATGGTTTTAAACTGTTTTATGGTCAATCTTTAGCTCCTGGGCGATGCTACGACTACTAACATGCCGGTAAACTTCGATTATTTCTGTGATTTTATCATCATTTTCGACGACGGGCCTGCCTGTGCGAGGTGCATCTTTAACATAAAAAATGCCTGAACGCAATCGACGAAACACAAATTGCACATAATTACTTAATACAGTATCGGCACCATAAACACTATGCACAATTTCAGCCGCCTGGCTTGCATTTTCCCCTTTATCTAAGGAAAACTGTGAAATGTGCCGAATATTCTCTTTGTTGACTTCCATTTTCAACACCCTGTAACTCACAACTGAATAGACCAAACAAAAAACAGTAAAAAAATTTTTTAGTGTGAAATGTCACCTTGACAACGTGTATAAATTTGAAATTGTTTGATTGATACTTTACGAGATATCGATCACTCCCGCCATCTACCGAAAAATATAAGGGATTTCTTTTTCCCCAACATAATATTTGTCTTAAATTTAAAAAATGCTTTATCTGCTTAATGTACTTAAAGAAAATGTTTTGAGATATTACTAATCATTTAGAAACACACTACATATTTCGGTACATCAATTTATCCAAATATAAATAATTGTATAACTGACATCTGTCAACCTATAATACTGCCGGTGTCATTTCTGCCGCATATACTTAATGAAATCTGAAATCAAAGTTGTTATGGAAAGCAAATAATGAAAAAAAAATAGGAAATTTAAGTAACTCTGAACGTTATAGTCTATGTCATTGTTGAACGGCTGTCATTTTAACCCTTTTTATCCTGACGGTACTTATAAGTACCCCTTCATCAAACACCTATATATTCTTAAAAAGCCGCTTTTTCTGACTGTACTCAAAAGGACATGAACGATGTAGTTCCTACAGCAAAAAAGAAATGACAGCTTCAATCAGGAATCTTTTTTTATTCGCATAGTGGGTATTTTATAACTGGCGTGCTGCATTCGAAGGTCATTTTGTGGTAGAGTTGACACACATGTTGTTTAATTGAATAAATTTAGTGGTTTATTACCAGTTATTTGGTACTACTATTTTTAGACTTCTATATTTCGCAGGTAAGTATTTCCTTTTTTATATCCATAATTTAATGTTTTATTTTCTATCATAGAGTTAAAAATATATGTTGGTACCAGAAAGTACCAGCTGCAAAATTAACTACTAAAATACAGTAAAAACAAAAATTTTTCTGTGGTTACTCTCCATTAAAACTTATCTAATGTTGCACGAATGCAGTAAGAAAGTTGATGGTAAATTAATTCAGGATATAAAGGGTTAAACGTCCTAAATTAGGTAGGTAGATAAAGCAGATATGAATAATCTGCAACAATATTTTAATATTTAGAGTAATTAACTATTATGGAACAAGAGACGTTCGAACATTTCTTACTAATAAAAGGGGTTCAGGAAAGGTTGGGAACCTCTGAACTAAACCAAGGTTGTCTTGAGTTTACATATCTTCTTCTGATTCCATAATATATTTGGTACAAAATACAAAGTTGTATGCATTTTCTAGTAATGTTATAAAAAATTGTATATATTGATTAGTTCTACCGTAAACTTGTTTTTAATCTCTCTGTCCCCTCATAAAGCAATTACGATCTTCCTCGTTATTTTAGTTAAGCTATTTTAATTTTTAATTGCATAACTAAATTAAATATGTAGCTATATTAGCTACTAAAAATGTTTGCATATATATATATATATATATATATATATATATATATATATATATATACATGTATGTGTGTGTGTGTGTGTGTGTGTGTGTGTGTGTGTGTGTAATGTCGTGTTCCAGAGTTGAGGCGAATGGAAAACTGTCTTCTTGATAATAATAAGTTTTATTAACTCATCGTTCTTAAGGAAAGCAACTTGAGCCATTTTCATTGTTCATGACGGAGCTAAGAGTGGAAAAAGTGTTGACCGCTCCATGTCCACGCGTTGACTGATCTTATCTGTTTGCAATCTCATCATCTTCCAAAATGCTTCCGCCTGACCGTATGATCCCAGAAGCTTACGCGAGCATGGGTTTTTTTCATTTATTTCATTATTATAAAAGAGTTCTGTTTTAAAAATCGCTATTAACTCACGTAATTTCCAACTACCCATTTTTTTAGACCTGATATATATATATATATATATATATATATATATACACATATATATAATATATATATATATATATATATATATATATATATATATATATATATATATATATATATATATATATATATATATATATGTATATATTTATATATATATATATATATATGTATATATATATACATATATATATATACATATATATATACATATATATATATACATATATATACATATA
>CM063504.1:146144656-146179656 GCA_032207245.1 Pardosa pseudoannulata | reverse complement strand
TGGGTGATTCAAAATTGACTTTAAAGAATTTCTAAAACGTGAAATTATTTTCTGAAACTGTCGATTTCTTAATTTCTTTAACTAGAAATCTGCGAGCATCCTTTCGATACCTATTACTTCTGTTATATTTCAAATAGGACGATAGTCTGAGAGAGCAAAGTATTTGCAATATTTTTAACATTCATACATAATTATACGATAAAAAATTGTTTTCTTAAATTAGATGTTATTTATTTTGTGCTTAGACATGTTACAAACTATTCCTAATACCATCTTGAAATTTCGTGTATTAATGTAATTACATATGTATTGCGAATTGTACACCACATTATTTATTGTCATATTCAGTGTATTAATGTAATTACATATGTATTGCGAATTATACATCAAATTATTTATTGTCATATTTCTTCTATTAATGTAATTACATATGCATTGCGAATCATACATCAAATTATTTATTGTAATATTTTTAATATTGAATATGTTCGCTATCTCCATGTTTTTTAAACTCTCCGTCTGATTAACACTAAATAATAAGTAACATTAATACTATTCTTAAATTATGTATATTGTAAAAGTGTAATGCTCTTAATTATATATCAGAATGAATGTGTATTATTAATGGAAAATATTTTCAGGTTTCTTTCTAACAAGAATCTAGATTTTTCATCTAAATTCAGAGAGCAGAAGACTCACTATAATATATAATTTTATATATTATAGTAAATATAATTAATTATAATTATATTTATATTATATTATACAATTAATGAATTATAATTATTAATTATAATTTTATAACATATAATATTATAATATATAATTTCCCTATATTAGATAATTTTTTTTTCAAATAATCTTAACTATTTTTAATAATACCTAGGTACTTTAACATACAAGCTATTACAAAATATACAATTTTCAAAACACTGTGATGGGAATCTGCGGCTCCAGGCTTAGCCACTAAAGTACATTATTTCATATTTTCATTTTACGGTAAGTCATCAAATTATATGAGTTTTATATTTCATAAGCAATTATTTCTCGTCACAAAGATGAAAATGCAAATATTTCTTTAAGATTATAAAATTCTCCATAGCGTTTAATTATAGAATATTTTTCAGAATTGGATTTTTACCATATTATGAAGAGGATAAAATATTATACAACGTCAACACATAGCATGAGGGACACGTACTAGTACGCTATCTGATGATTGATACTTGAGATCGGATCACGTACTAGTATACGGGTTAGTGTAACAGCATGGTTTTTTTTTGTGGGTACAAAAATAACAGTATATACAGGAAAACGAAGCCGAATGTTCTTGCCTACTACATAGATTCTAGAAAAATTTAGTCAAATAAAAACTAGTTTTTACATTATTAGTTTAAAGATTAGTCTTTTCATTTTTATAAAATGTAAAAATATTTATATATAACATAATTCGAAAAAAATAAAACTATATACTACTATTTCTATTTGATTTTTCATATTTACGATACTATTATAAATTTATCCACTAAAAAAATATATTTTTTGTTTACAAAAATCTTATGGTTGTTATTTATATATTTCTATTTATATATCTGTTTATATATTTCAACACAAAATACAAAAAAAATTGGTTAAAAAAATTAAATAATTTTCCATCTATTGAGATTTAATTGAATAACTAAATTTAAGAGCAAAACGACCACTCCCGGTACAATTCAGCTGCGAAATGTACTCACATATCATGTGTAAATAAAAATACCTAAGAATATTTTGGTTGAATTTAAATTATGACAAATCAAGTATCCATTATGCAAAAGATCAAATAATGAAATTAATATACTCATAATAAAAATATGTGACTCAAAAAGTGAAAATTATACCTACTATTTCTTTAAAAAATTTCCTACGGTGTGTAAAAGAGTTTTCAAATTTATTAGTAATTCAATAAGTATTTTTATAGGCTGTATATACACACGTATAGATGTTTGTGTATGTCATTTTCATATGGCATTTTAGTTTAAGATTTCACAATACGCTTTCACAAAGAAAGTTATCTCGTGATATTTTTTAGAAATATATTTCCAAGATTTTAAATGTATGTACAATTTCTCCGAAAAGAATTTAATACTTTTCCTAAAGTGAAATTCCATAGATTTGTAAAACCCCATCTGTTGAACCCCATAGGTTAAAACAGCAGTCTCCTGCCAATATCCTTTGAACGCTATCAAGAATTTACTTTTACAATAGGATAAAAAGAAATCAGAGGATTCCTGTATATAAATCAAATTTCTAGATTTCATTTAGATCCCCTCAAAGAAAATAGAATTTGCAGGAATAACCGCATTTTTATTTTTAGAAATTCTCAGTGACGTATATTTATATTTTTTATCAACAAAACCAATAGAACTTTACTATTCCACAAATATTAAATAGCATATCAAGTGAAACAAACATGAGCAGCAAGAATTGATCTTATATTTATACATTTAAAACAATATTCATTACTCTTTATTTAACTGTATTTTTTATGCATGGTTTAGTTGTAATTTCTCCCCTTTTTTCCGTAGATATTAATAATTGCTGTTAGAATGGATTTATTTTTTTTTTTACATTTTTGGATATATCTCGTAAACTCTGGTTTATGATTTAGTTTCAAATAGTAATATTTATTAATTACAATTTCGTTCATATACAAATATAAACTACAATAAAGAAAATTTGCTAAAATTATAATAATTTTTTTTTCTCATATGAAAAATTACGCTAGATTGAAAACAAATAATGTAACATTGCACAATGAAACACGACAATGTCCCCATTAGAAAGTCTAATTTTTCTGTATACACCTGTATTTAATTTGTTATCCTTAAATTTAAATTTATGATGTCGTTAAACATTATTAAATAAATCTGATTTGATTTTGTTGTGTAGGAATTTTTAAAAAATTTACTCTTACAACAGGATAAAAAAGAAATCAGAGGTTTCCTGTATGATAAATCAAAATTTTAGATTTCATTTAGATCCCTCAAAAATAAAATAGAATTTTCAGGAAAAACCCAATTTTTATTTTTAAAAATTCTCAGTGATGTATATTTATATTTTCATCAACAAAACCGTTAGAACTTTACTATTCCACAAATATTAAATAGCAAATCGATAGAAACAAAGATAAGCAACAAGATTTGATCTTTTCTAACTATATTTTTTATGCATGGTTAATTGTAATTTCTCCTCTTTTTTCCGTAGATATTAGTAATCGCTGTTAGAATGGAGTTATTAGTTTTAACATTTTTGGATTTACCTCGTAAACGCCGCTTTATGATTTAGTTTCAAGTAGTAATATATATTAATTATAATTTCCTTCATATACAAATATAAAGACTACAATAAAGAAAATTTCCGAACACAATAATAATTTTTTCCATTTTCTTATATGAAAAATTACCATGTTACGCTAGATGGAAAACAAATATATGTAACTTACTCATTCAATGGGCACTTGTTCCCATTGGAAAGTCCAATTTTTCTGAATACACCTGTATCTAATTTGTTATCCTTAAATTTAAATTCATGATGTCATTAAACATTATTAAAATAAATCTGATTTGATTTGTAGTGTAGGAATTTTTAAAGAATTTACCTTTACAATAGGATAAAAAGAAATCAGAGGTTTCCTGTATGATAAATCAAATTTTTTTGATTTCATTTAGATCCCCTCAAAAAAAATTGAATTTCCAGGAAAAAACCCCGATTTTTATTTTTAGAAATTCTTAGTGACGTATATATATATATTTAGCACGAAGCCGTTAGAACTTTACTGTTCCACAAATATTAAATAGCATATCGAGTGAAAAAAAGTGAGCAGCAAGAATTTATCTTATACATTTAAAGCAATGTTCATTACTCTTTTTGTAACTGTATTTTCTATGCATGGTTAATTGTAATTTCTCCCCTTTTTTTCCTTAGATATTAATAATTGCTGTTAGAAGGGGCTTATTTTTTCTTTACATTTTTGGATTTACCTCGTAAACGCCGCTTTATGATTTAGTTTTAAATAGTAATATTTATTCATTAAAATTTCGTTCATATATAAAATATAAAGATTACACTAAAGAAAATAATAAAAAACAAAAATAAAAATTTTTGCTTTATTCTCATTTGATAAAATACCATGTTATGCTAGATTGAAAACAAATAATGAAACTTTGTACAATGAAATACGACAATGTTCCCGATTGGAAGTCCAATTTTCTGTATACACCTGTATCTAATTTTTTATCCTTAAATTTAAATTTATGATGTCATTATACATTATTAAAATAAATCTGATTTGATTGTCTATAGTGTATGAATTTTTAAAAAGTGCTATAAAGCCTACAATAAACTATTTTTTTTTTAATTTTGGGTGCTACAGAAATTATTTTATTGAGAATATAGTCTATGAGATACTCTAACATTTTTGTAGTTTTAAATTCACTCTTATTCAAGTTCCAATATTTTGTATGTAATTCTAGGAACAATTGAAGCTTCACCTCTAATATGTTTAACACAAGCCTTTCAATACATATCCACACATTTATAATTTGGTTTTATTTTAATTAAAATAAAAAAGGATCATGAATGTCGATTTTTAAAATAAAGGATATTATCGTCAGAAGTATTATTAACGATGTTAGAGTAGACCCATAACAGAATGAAAATATGCAAGAAAAGATTTTTCGATGAAAGTATAACATATTTTCATAAAAATTGAATAAATCAAGAACAGTCATTAAAAGTATTCCTATTACACTACACATTATTAATTAGAGTAGATACATAAGACAATGAAAATATGCAAAAGATTTTTTATGAAAATAAAACATATTTTCATAAAAACTGAATAAATGAAAAACAGTCATTAAAAGAATTCCTATTACTCTATATATTATTAACTATGTTAGAGTAGATGCATAAGACAATTAAAATATTCAAGAAAAGATTTTTGGTTGAAAATATAATATATTTTCATAAAAACTGAATGAGTCAAGAACAGTCATTAAAATTATTCCGATTACACTACATATTATTAACTATGTTAGAGTAGATGCATAAGACAATGAAAATATGCAAGAAAAGATTTTTCGATGAAAATATAAACATATTTTCATAAAAACTGAATAAATGAAGAACAGTCATTAAAAGTATTTCCTATTACACTACATATTATTAACTATGCAAGAGTAGATGCATAAGACAATGAAAATATACAAGAAAAGATTTTTCGATGAAAGTATGACATATTTTCATAAAAATTGAATAGAACAAGAACAGTCATTAAAATTATTGATATCACACTACATATTATTAACTATGTTATAGTAGATGCATAAGACAATTAAAATATGCAAGAAATAATTTTTCGATGAAAATATAACATATTTTCATAAAAACTGAATAGATCAATAACAATTATTAAAAGTATTCCTATAACACTACATATTATTAACTATGTTATAGTAGATGCATAAGACAATGAAAATATGCAAGAAAAGATTTTTCGATGAAAATATAACATATTTTAATAAAAATTGAATATATCGAGAACAGTCATTAAAAGTACTCCTATTACAGTACATATCAGCTAAATACTTTCATAATTTTACTGTATTTTTAGGGTTTATTTATTAACAAAACTGGCTATCGATAATATATTGGTATATTCGTTAAGTTCAATTTCTATAAAATAATTATTTATGCTTGGGAAATGTTTTTAACATGTTCTCTTCTCGCTTCTTAATATGACACACATTGTAATTGACTAATAGTTTGTAATAGCTAAACATTTTAAACTATTATACCCAGTTTTATAAAAAAAAAAAAAGTTATATTTAAATGATTGATATAAAAAAAGAACATTGTCTAGAAATTTCATAGAGATTAACAAAACTGTAACGCTCGTGAACGTTTAAAAAATTGACATTAAGGATGAAAAAATTCAAATTGTGAAAAAAAATCGTTAAAGTTTTAAAGCTGTAACATAGGTGAAAAGCACGTTTAAATTAAGCAAAATAATCTTTTGAATACAGAATTTAATTATTTTATGCATAGCTTGACTTTTTCTGAGCAACTAAACCATTTTGAATGTCCCTTGCTCCCATTAAATGAATAAAATTTAAAACTTATTGTGAAATCATTATGGGATTTCTTCCCCAAATTAGATTTAAAAAAAATTAGTCTTCTGACTTTCATTTAAACAAAAAACAAAAGTCTTAACTTTGTTGATTGTATTACTAGAAATAATCCCAAAAAAATTGAAATATATTGCGCAAGATTCTACCTAGACTTTTAGATAGATGTAATAATACATTATATACACTTTTATTGCTTTTATTAATATTATGCATTAATATTAAATTTGTATAATTTTAATGCTATTAATAATAATAAAATTAATTTGAAATTTTTTATATAATGTTAATAAATTTTACACGTTTTTAATTTATAAGTTTAGTAAGATATTTAATTGTTTAAGTCCACTTTGAGATCTTCTCCCAAATTTATATATTGGCTATAGCCTTCCAACCGCCAGTTTAGAATTTTTCAATTATACACCATATAACTGTATTCTAATAATGAGCATAAATCATGTTATTGCGTATAAACCACTAAAATCTACAAAAAATAAATTTTGATTAAAATACACAACCTTCACATAAAAATTAAATCTTTTAAACAAGATTCATAAAAAAAATAATCCAACTGTATTGCGACGTAGATATGTATATATTTAATATTTTAATGTTATTAATAATATTAAAATTAATATGAAATTTTTATATAATAATAATAAATTTTACACGTTTTTAATTTGATAAGTTTAGTAAAATATTAATTGTTTAAGTCCACTTTGAGATCTCTCCCCAAATTTATATATTGGCTATAGCCTTGCAACCGCCATTTTAGAATTTTTCAATTATTCACTATATAACTGTATTCTAATAATGAGCATAAATCATGTTATTGCGTATAAACCACTAAAATCTACAAAAAATAAATTTTGATTAAAATACACAACCTTCACATAAAAATTAAATCTTTAAACAACATTCATAAAAAATAATCTAACTGTATTGCGACGTAGATATGTATATATTTAATATTTTAATGTTATTAATAATATTAAAAATTAATATGAAATTTTATATAATGTTAATAAATTTTACACGTTTTTAATTTGATAAATTTAGTAAAATATTTAATTGTTTAAGTCCACTTTGAGATCTTTCCCCAAATTTATATATTGGCTATAGCCTTCAATTATTTACCATATAACTGTATTCTAATAATGAGCATAAATCATGTTATTGCGTATAAACCACTAAAATCTACAAAAAATAATTTTTGATTAAAATACACAACCTTCACATAAAAATTAAATCTTTAAACAACATTCATAAAAAATAATCTAACTGTATTGCGACGTAGATATGTATAATATTTAATATTTTAATGTTATTAATAATATAAAATTAATATGAAATTTTATATAATAATAATAGATTTTACACGTTTTTTAATTTGATAAGTTTAGTAAAATATTTAATTGTTTAAGTCCACTTTGAGATCTTTCCCCAAATTTATATATTGGCTATAGCCTTCAATTATTCACTATAACTGTATTCTAATAATGAGCATAAATCATGTTATTGCGTATAAACTGCTAAAATCTACAAAAAATAAATTTTGATTAAAATACACAACCTTCACATAAAAATTAAATCTTTAAACAACATTCATAAAAAATAATCTAACTGTATTGCGACGTAGATATTATATTTAATATTTTAATGTTATAATAATATTAAAATTAATATAATTTTTATATAATAATAATAGATTTTACACGTTTAATTTGATAAGTTTAGTAAAATATTTAATTGTTTAAGTCCACTTTGAGATCTCTAAATTTATATATTGGCTATAGCCTTGCAACCGTCATTTTAGAATTTTTCAATTATTCACTATATAACTGTATTCTAATAATGAGCATAAATCATGTTATTGCGTATAAACCACTAAAATCTACAAACATAATTTTTGATTAAAATACACAACCTTGACATAAAAAGGAGCAACCAAATCATTTTGAATGTTGTTCCCATTAAATTAATAAAATTTAAAACTTACTGTGAATTATAATGGGATTTCTTCTCATAATTAGATTTTAAAAAATAAGTCTTGTAACTTTCATTAAACAAAAAAGAAAAGTCTTAACTTTGTTGATTATATTACTAGAAATATTCCCAAAAAATTGATATATATTGCTCAAGATTCTACCTAGACTTTTAGGTAGATGTAATAATACATTTTATACACTTTTATTGCTTTTGTTAATATTATGTATTAATATTAAATCTGTATAATTTTAATGTTATTAATAATATTTAAATTAATATGAAGTTTTATATAATGTTAATAAATTTTACACGTTTTTAATTTGAAAAGTTTAGTAAAATATTTAATTGTTTAAGTCCACTTTGAGATCTTTAAATTTATATATTGGCTATAGCCTTCAATTATTTACCATATAACTGTATTCTAATAATGAGCATAAATCATGTTATTGCGTATAAACTGCTAAAATCTACAAAAAATAAATTTTGATTGAAACACAACCTTGACATAAAATGAGCAACCAAAACATTTTGAATGTCCCTTGTTCCCATTAAATAATAAAAAATTTAAAATTTACTGTGAATTCATTATGGGATTTCTTCTCCAAATTAGATTTTAAAAAATAAGTCTTGTGACTTTCATTAAACAAAAAAGAAAAGTCTTAACTTTGTTGATTATATTACTAGAAATATTCCCAAAAAATTGATATATATTTCAAGATTCTACCTAGACTTTTAGGTAGATGTAATAATACATTTTATACACTTTTATTCCGTTTATTAATATTATGTATTAATATTAAATTTATATAATTTTAATGTTATTAATAACATTAAAATTAATATGAAATTTTATATAATGTTACATAATAAATTTTACACGTTTTTAATTTGATAAGTTTAGTAAAATATTTAATTGTTTAAGTCCACTTTGAGATCTCTCCCCAAATTTATATACTGGCTATAGCCTTGCAACCGCCATTTTAGAATTTTTCAATTATTCACTATATAACTTTATTCTAATAATGAGCATAAATCATGTTATTGCGTATAAACCGCTAAAATCTACAAAAAAATAATTTTTGATTAAAATACACAACCGTGACATAAAAATGGGCAACCAAATCATTTTGAATGTCCCATTAAATTAATAAAATTTAAAATTTACTGTGAAATCATTATGGGATTTCTTCTCCAAATTAGATTTTAAAAAATTAGTCTTCTGACTTTCATTTAAACAAAAAACAAAAGTCTTAACTTTGTTGATTGTATTACTAGAAATATTCCCAAAAAATTGAAATATATTCTACCAAGATTCTACCTAGACTTTTAGATAGATGTAATAATAAATTTTATACACTTTTATTGCTTTTATTAATATTATGTACTAATATTAAATTTGCATAATTTTAATGTTATTAATAATATTAAAATTAATATGAAATTTTATATAATGTTAATAAATTTTACACGTTTTTAATTTGATAAATTTAGTAAAATATTTAATTGTTTAAGTCCACTTTGAGATCTTTCCCCAAATTTATATATTGTCTATAGCCTTCAATTATTCA
Organism: Pardosa pseudoannulata; assembly: GCA_032207245.1. Taxonomy (NCBI): domain Eukaryota; kingdom Metazoa; phylum Arthropoda; class Arachnida; order Araneae; family Lycosidae; genus Pardosa; species Pardosa pseudoannulata. Next base: position 146,169,929 of record CM063504.1, on the reverse strand, counting down.
CCATATAACTGTATTCTAATAATGAGCATAAATTATGTTATTGCGTATAAACCACTAAAATCTACAAAAAATAATTTTTGATTAAAATACACAACCTTGATATAAAAATGAACAACCAAATCATTTTGAATGTCCCTTGCTCCCATTAAATGAATAAAATTTAAATTTTACTGTGAAATCATTAACCTTATAAGCGGCGGCATCTTAACGAAATTTTCCCTTCTAAAATGCCCAGTGTGTTAGAACTTGTTCCCTTGTGAAGCGGCCGGAAACCAAGAAGGTCACTTTTCCTCCCCCCCTGGTTTGACGGGGTTGATGACAGTTGTACCTCCCCTTTCTTTCATTGTCCATCCCTCGTCGCCTTTTGTTACTCTTCCGCTTTGAGCTGTTCGATTCTTGCTGGTAGGATTTTTCTAGGAGAAGTTTGTAATAGCATTTTGACTTCACACAAAATCAAAGAAAAAGGATTTTTTTTTTAAAATAATTTCTTTTCCTAATATAGCTTTAATATTTTGGATCTTTAATCTGCCTTTTACCCTACATCTTTATTTTAAAACTAAATTTAATTATATTATACAGCCTCGTGTTTTTGGTTTTATTTTACGCATTATCGGCTTTAAAATTATTAAGGTTCATGCCTTTTTTCTCAGACTTCCTGAAATTTTGTACATTGTCTTATGTGTTTTTCATTAATATGGGAAAGCTTTTAAAACGCAAAGAGTTTTATTGATCTACAAAGTGTTTAACCTGTCGAAACTACCAAATAATTCACCATAACCATATATAATTTAATACTTATTTTTTATATAAATTGCATTTAACGTAAATAAAAATCGATACCCAATATTTTCACCACATAGAGTGAAAACTTATGAAAACTTACAATTAATTGTTAATATTCAGCGTCCAAGGAACGTTTCTATAAAATATTGTTGGGGGACTCAACTTTTATGAAAATATTTTATTTTAATCTAAAACTTATTTCTGATGGATATTAGTGCCTAAAGCATCCTTTATGCTCATCTCAGGAACCCAGTTAAAAGTTGAATGCTTTGAAAACAACCATTTAAAAGTCGCTTGTTTTCCTTAAAACTTTTCTTGATTTAAGAAGGAAATTTTTTTAAATAAAATATTATGTTTTCAAACTAATATTATTTACAGTTATCTATTTGAGCGCAACATCGTCCAATTTTTTTTAATACAGTTTATTAATTTAATTTAAAAATATATTTTGCGTCTTTTCAATTTTTCACCATGAAATGATTATTTGTATCCATTCAAATAAAAAAAAACACCTTTTTAAGAATATTTAAAAAAATTTACTTGGTACAGTTAGATATAATTAATTTGTTTTCTCACAGAAATATCACGACAGCCGTCAATTTTAAATTTTCTTCTAAATAAGTTCAGTTTTTGAGTTGTAGAATAAGGAAAATAAAGCTAATTTTAACGACTTTTGTTGTAGCTAAATGGTACCAGACCTCTTAAATGGACTTAAAAAGTTTTTTTTTTTTTTTTTTTTAAGAAAAAAGCTTTGTAAAGTGTAAAAATTGTAATTAATGATTCACTTCAGATTTACATATGAAATCAGATAGAGATTAACGTTGCAAGGGTTTCAAAGTGCTCTGCTTTGTCTCGGTAAAACTAAGGGAGGGGGGGTCGAGGAATTCCATTAAAGTTTAAATATATTTGAAAACTTTTAAATTTCTCAAACTGGAATCATCCAAAATTATTTAACAAAAATTTTGTTTTCGAAATATTTTAATTATAAACCACTTTTGTTAATTTCAACATCTGTTTTCATAGATAGTTAAAGGTTAAATTGCTGAATTGATAAGCTAGTAGTATTTTAATACCTTTAAAATTTCTAGTAGTATTTTCCATGATTAAAAATTAAATTTTTTTAAGGCTTATGGAATGTGTACGCTTTTAAAATTTCTTTTGTTGTAAATAAATTAACCAAAAATGCTTCTCCCCCTACCCCTATTTTTTTAACATTGTCACTTTTTACAATTGAGTGTAAGGAAACTCATCCTTCTTATTGAAATAAAATTACAACGAAATACATATCCTTAATAATAATAATAATAATAATAATAAATGAAAATCTTTGGTGCAGATACATACTTTGATCTATCTTTTGAATTTACTGATAATAATAATAAAACTATGAATTAAATATATTGACGTAACTTAATTTGTGAGTCGGTTATTTTGTTCTTAAGAGTATCTCATTAATTTAAAAATATTCATTTCTTTCTAATAACTTATAACTTTAAACTTTTTAGATAAATTTTTAGAAGTTAATAACAAGCTGACAAATGAATTAGTTTTACTCATTACTAAGAAACATACATAATCTAAACATTCTAAAACATTTATAAAGTTACTATTTATAGTAGTTTTTCAAAACTAAAAGACTATATTTTTGACTGGTGATACAATAGAATACATGCATGGTGATACAATAGAATACATCCAGTACATGCATTTTAAAAAAAATTTGGACTGAAACAATAAAATAAAAACCGCATGTAAAAAGTGTAGCTATAAACATAGATCAATTCCCTCTCATTCGGATAAATAAAAAGAAATATGAATTATGGCAAATCTAATAATACAGTATACGTGGTCAATTAGGTAGGGCGCTGCTCTCCGGTACCGGAATGTATGGGTTTTAATCCCACTACTGGCATGGATGTTAATAGCCATTCATAATTATCTTTATGACTTAGTTTCCCGTCAGAATTAGCCCTCGTGTAGCAAAAGAATGGGACCGTAGCGATCCAAAACAACGGACCATTTATGCTTTAATTTAAATATGTGATGAGAAAGATTCACTATCATTTGGTGACCTTCCTGAGATTACTAAAAATTGTTCAATTAAATCTTTATATTTTGGCATCATTAAAAATATTCCACTGATTTTTTATATAATTTGTTGTATATTGTATGCTATGTAATTATGCAAATTTAAAAATATCTTTCTATTAGTAAAAATGCTTATGCATAATCAAATATTGATTATTTCATATTCTGATTGCACGGTGTTATAATTTCTGTGGTTTGACAACTCTCATAAAAATATTAGATTGGGTAAAAAACCCTTCATGTTATATGCAAAGAGTACTGAAGAATTCTTTTGTTCTTCTCTCTTCTCCCCATAAAATGTTTAAAAGGAATTCTGTGTTGCATTAAATTTATAAGCCTTCTATCAATTGAACACTAAACTTATGATTACCAAGTAAATTACATACTTATATCCTTGTAAAAGCTAACACTTTTTTTAAACCAGTGCTAAAATATATAGATAATATTTTCCATAACAATGTCATTTTTTACATAATTAAAACTTTATGTTTTGTCATTATAAAAGAAAATACAGTAAAACCTCCATCTAATATATATATAATGAATATATATATATATATATATATATATATATCTAATATATATATATATATAATGAAAACTTTTATTGAGGGCGTTACTTATTTTCGGGTTTAAAAAAAAATCTAACAAATTTCTTTTCGCGGAACATGTTTACTTGTATTGTCAATGTTCTTAAAATTCACCCTTTTACTGAAGATAATATTCAATTGCTTCGGTATATTTGGCAATTCTTGGAATTCAATACTTTCTCTTATAGGTAACATTTTTTTCCTTTTTTATTGTGGTTCTGCTACATTTTTAGCTTAATAATCAAAGATATATTTAATTTGCAGTAAAATGAAATAGCAACTAAGGTGCTGCAAAAGTTATATGTCTTTCTGGACATTTAAATTTACTTTGAGTATCGGTCAGTGCAGTTTTTTTCCACCATCTTAAACGTTGACATAAGTATGTAATTAAAAATTTAAACACTTTCCATAATTCTTTAATTATTTTTAACTTAATATAATTTTTGAATTGCTTCCCTTGAGTATAATTTAACAACGTGTAAATTTTTTGTATTTACAATACAAAAACAGAAGGAAAATCATTATCTTTTCTCATTTTGATCTAATTATATTTTACTTCAAAAGAAAAAAATAGCTTTCACTATTTAATCTTTAAATGAAAAAACGAAAAAGAAATTTAGTCATTATGTTAAATACACTTTGCTAGTCACAAAACCCTAATATAATTACATTGAAATTATTATTTCACTATGACTATTCTAAGCCTATCTATACAAAGAATGCATCTCAGTGTCACCATAAAAATGCACCCCAATGTCAGGCACTTGGAAAGTTGCACCGGATAAGTGTCTACGTGTGTCTGTATTCTTTGTTTACACACTGCACGGAAGAAGGAGGGGGGTGAGTTCTCTCAGCCCATGACCCATACACCTCCGGCACGAAGTAAAAAGAGCCTTTTTTTAGAATAGATAAACTTTCTCCTGATGATTTCCCTGGTCTTTTGCAGGGGACCAAAGAAACCAGTTTTTAGTGTCCCGTTCATTTCCTGGAAAATGAGAGCCCCAGATGAGAGCCATGTTTAAAAGTAATGAATATATTGGGTCAAAAAGAAAACAAATGGTAATAGGCTCATGCCATGCAATTAGACGGCACTAAGGAGACCCAACACTTAAATATAAAAAAATAGGGAATTTCAAAGACTTGCATGATACTGAAATTCACCATATGGCTTTGAAAGGGAAATAGAATAGTTCGAGAACTGGTTCATAATTAGACATGATGCAAATATCTTTTTTAGTATACATAAAACAATCTTGACTGCATTTTTCCTAAATTAAAACTATATCTATATATTACAACAGAAATTGTTTGGGCATATTCATTGTCTATATAATAATAATAAAAAAAATCTTTAGGTTTAAAATTATCTCTTTCAAAAAGCATTATATAACGTTGTGCTTTAATTATACATAGTTTCTGACAAATCCTATTTATTCAAACTATAAAAATAATTATTAACGAACAATTATACTGTATAAGTTGAAGTAACTAATAAAGTAACTTAACGTTGACGTAACTTAACTGACGTAAAGTTACAAAAGTTGACATTGTATGCAGCATAGGAAATTTTATCGTTGTGTATCGTCGAAACGAAGTTTTCAGAGTTAGAAATTTATTCAGTCACTAAACTAAATTTCTCTTTTAAATTTTATCTATTTGAAAACCATATTTTTAAACATTTGACATATATTAATATAATATATTCCTGTTATGCAAAAATCCAATACTTCCCCATTAATTTATACAATTTAAATTAAATGTAAAAACTCAAGACTAGATTAAGAATTAAACTATTTTTGGGAGATTTCATATCCCGAATGAACGAATATTTAAAATATAATTCTTAGTATGTATAAATATAATTCTATTATTTTGTCTTAAACTTATAAATATTTTATCAACTGTTTCAACTCAAATTAAGACAATTAACAACAAACCAGGCTATATGGCAGCAGTAACAGGATAACACTTATTTAGAATAATATATTTGTTACTTTTTAACTCTATTAAATAACTAATTATCACTCGCTATAGATTAAAATATATTTTTTTTCATTCTTAAATGTATATTTTCAAATTAGTATAAAAATTTCTTTGCTTTTTAATATATTTTGTCATAAAGTAATTATTCTATTTTTGCCTAATTATTTTACACGTTGTATTAAGTCGAAATATTGGAAATCAAGGAATATAAGAAAAGCTCAAATGCCAATTATATAACATTCGTATAAATAAATAAATGTCCACCTTCGATATTTATTTTATTTTTGAAAATTTTCATAATATATTTCCAAAAATCTTTGTAGTAAAGAATTTTTTTTCTTTCTTATACACACAACAGAAAAAAAAATAAATAAAACGAGACGACTAGTTTAAAACAGAAACAGAACTGTAAACTATTTAGAAGGAAGTAATTCATCCATGTTCATAAAATAAGTTAAAGCTACGATTGATATTTTAAAAATGTTTCTCATTAATATAAAATCATAATTGTAAGCAGATATAATATAAAATGTTAGTCTAAAAAAGTAATGGAAAAAAAAACCTGGAAGATTTGATAATTCTGTTAGTATGGAAATTATTTTGTCAGGAGAAATTCTCGTTTTTAAAAGTTTAAATAATATTTATGATAAAAAAGCAGCTCTTAAAACGATAAATATTTTAATATGTTAACAACATATTTTTATAAACACACATTTTTCAAAACGTAATATTCTTAAGTATAAATTTGGACAGTTCTTTTACTATACAAAAAATGCGATCAGGGCCGGAACTTGGTCCTTTGGAGTCCTTGACAAAAAAAGTAGGATGCACTCTAGTCCAGAAATGCACCAATTGCCTTCTTCTTTACAACCGCAGCACCTCCCCCGTGTCAATCAAAGAAATTTGCAAGGGGGAAGGAAGAAAGAAAAAAAGCCGGCTCAGCCGCTTTAACAGCGTTTTCTTGAACGGAGAAAAAGCCGGCTCAGCCGCTTTAAGCACGGTTTTGGAGATAGGGAAAAATCCGGCTCAGACGCTTATAGGGTTAGGGGGATTTCTTCCCCAAATTAGATAAAAACAAAATACGTCTTCTGACTTTCATTTAAACAAAAAACAAAAGTCTTAACTTTGTTGATTGTATTACTAGAAATATTCCCAAAAAATTGAAATATATTCTACCAAGATTCTACCTAGACTTTTAGATAGATGTAATAATAAATTTTATACACTTTTATTGCTTTTATTAATATTATGTACTAATATTAAATTTGCATAATTTTAATGTTATTAATAATATTAAAATTAATATGAAATTTTATATAATGTTAATAAATTTTACACGTTTTTAATTTGATAAATTTAGTAAAATATTTAATTGTTTAAGTCCACTTTGAGATCTTTCCCCAAATTTATATATTGGCTATAGCCTTGCAACCGCCATTTTAGAATTTGTCAATTATTCACTATATAACTTTATTCTAATAATGAGCATACATCATGTTATTGCGTATAAACCACTAAAATCTACAATTAAAATGCACAACCTTGACATAAAAATGGGCAACCAAATCATTTTGAATGTCCCTTGTTCCCATTAAATTAATAAAATTTAAAATTTACTGTGAAATCATTATGGGATTTCTTCCCCAAATTAGATTTTAAAAAATAAGTCTTGTGACTTTCATTTAAACAAAAAACAAAACTTTCTTGATTGTATTACTAGAAATAATCCCGAAAAAATTTGAGGTATAAACATTTAGCCAGACACTTTAGTTTGCCCCCAAATACTTTCATCTACAAATGTTAGTGAAAAAAAAATCTACCTCTTGAACATTAGTTTTAATTGGAACAGTTGCTCTTTTGTTATAATTTATCCTCCACCATAGAACATTACCTACATAAGAGTTATCTAAACAGAGGAGACACAGAATTGCCTCAGTTCCGCTAAAGGAAAGAAATAGAGGGTAAACACAGGAAAAAAAGATATTAATATTCATGTAACGAATTTCGGTTTGTTATTAGACAAAGAAGCTCGCGCTAAAAATAATTAAATTACTACCTTTTGTATATTAAAAGATAACTCAGTTAATCAAATTGTTAAAGAATAATTTAAATATTTACCAAACGTAGCAAATGCAATTGCGCATCCAGCTTTTCTTTAAAAATCACATAAACGTTATTATGAGAGAAATATTTGCATAACCTGAGTTATTAAATTAATGAAATTATGGCGTTAAAGACTTTTATAGAGAACTCACAACAGAAAAATCGGCTCTGACTAGTTCTAACGCTGTGATACATGCATTAATTCAAAAGTGTTCATTTTAATATGTTTTAACAACCAATTACCTAAATATATGCAGATTTGGGATATTTTTCAAACAAAAAGAAGCTCTTAATTAAATATTTAAAATTAAAGTTTTAAAATTTTTAAAGCAATATTAGTTTTTTGAAATTAGATTCTTGGAATTTTAATTAAAATGTTTGTGCAGATTGTCTCATAAATATTCAAAACAAGGAATTTTCAAACAAAGAAAAAAAATTGAACGAAATTTAGTCAATGTTGACTGAAAGATTTTTTTTTCTTGAGTAAGACAATGTGTTCTGAAGATATTTTTCTAATTTCGGAATATATCTATCAATTAGATGTTTAAGAAAAGACAACAAAACTCCCAAACAAATTAATTACAAATATTTAAATATTAATTACATGTTTTTAAATATTCTTTTAATTTTCTTTTTGCTTAAATAATGCATCTCAGTAAATTGTGCAAGGGATGTTTTATACCATACGAAGTTATTTTTCATGGCATTAAGTTTATCTGGGTTTTTCATCTTCTTTGTTTTACAAGAGTTTTGTACCTTTTTTTTACCATTGTTAAGTAACTTGTTAGTGTACATGATAAACTTCTGAAATTTTTACTTGGAACTAACAACTTTCTTCTAAGGTTTCAAAAGCTTTGTTATTTAATGATGAACAGTAAAACTAGCTTTTAAATTTCATTGCCTTAATTAATTGTCTATTTTTTACAAAATCTCTAACACTTTTAGTTTCTTATTCATTCAACCCCTCACTAACATATGAGATTCCTAATTTAAGTGATGAAATTTTCTTTAAACTCAATACTTATGAAACTTATTTTTCAGCAACACTTTTAAACCCTTCCCTGTTTTGCTCGTACGCCGTACGGGCACAGCTTTTGGGCCTTTACTGATTTGCCCATGCGGCGTACGAACCATCTGATTTCTATTTCGCTTGCACTGTTTCATCGTATTTTTTCCAATTTTAGTTATAATTATTCGTATAGATGTAAAAAATGATAGTTGCAGTTTATTGTATTTTCTACTCTGATTGATAAAAGCGCGGATTTTTTGCATGTTTTGTATCAGAAGACGAATTGTTATCTTTCACTGTATAGCTTACTGGTTATATTTTTAATAACCGCCTGAGAATTTTATTGATGTAAGAGTTGAATAATATATTTTTACTTTTAAATAATGGATAATTCAGAGCGTATGGAGCTAATTTCTTGGATTCGAACTGTGACTCGGAATCAGGAACTGAATTATCTGTAAATGATAGTAACAAAATTTACTAGATGCCTGGATAGTAGTGACTCTGATTTAGTACAGATGGAATCAGTCAAGCAAAGCAATTTTTGAAATTAATTTGATAATCCTTCCGATCCTCCACCTAGATTTGTTTTTCACTGAATTAATATAACTTGGATATCGATGAGACTAAAGGTAAACTTCAGTTCTATGATGCTCTCATAGAAAGAAAAAAAAGTTGTAAGAAAAGCTTAAAAATTTACTTAATAGTTCTCTTTAATGAGTTCTAACTATTAATTATAACTCTCTTAATTCTTAACCCCCATACAAGATATACAAGATATATATATATATAAATATATATATATATATATATATATATATATATATATATATATATATATATATATAATTAATAGAGAAATATATAAATAAATATATATACATGTATATGTTATAATTATATATATAAATATATATTTTATGCATTCATATATATATATATTATATATATATATATAATATATATATATATATATATATATATATATATATATATATGTGTGTGTGTTGTATGTATGTGTGTGTGTATGTATTTACATATATAATTATAAACATACATATATGCATATATTTCTCTATAAATTATTTATATATACATATATGTTATGTATGTATGTATGTGTGTGTTTACACTTTATACACACACAATATATATAATATATATATATATATATATATATTATATATATATAATATATATATATATAGAGAGAGAAAGATATATGGCTCAAAATTAATACTATTTGATAGAAATATAATAATTGTAATAGCTAAATAAATGAGATTTAAATAAATAATGTGGCAAAGAAAGGGACTCGAGTAAAACATTGGTTTTATGAAAGACCGTAGGATAATGCAGTATTCTGCTGAGTTTGATGAACACCGTGTGGAAACCATAAAAATATGAAAATTTTGTATACAATTCTTCCTTAGAAGACCGGTTATGCAAAAAAGTTTCATGTTCAATTTCTAGAATTAGAGCGTAAGAAACTAAAGGCAAGCAAAGCTATAATGCATGAGCGTAAAAATATAGATGAGCTTTTCACTTGCAAGCGTTCTATTCCTCTAGAGTGGAATAACCAAAAACTGTAAGCAAAGTAGGAAAGATTATCTGACTGAGTAGGTTTCTCCCTTTGTAACTGCATCACTCGTTGTTTTAAGGGAATACGGCTGTATGGTTATTTGTGCATTAGAAACGCGTTGTTTTATTGCTTATGATATCTTTTTTCTTTCTTGTACATAGGCTTTTCGATTATTTTGCGAAATGAATTTTCAACGTCGAAATAATGCTATGTAAGCAGTAAGACTGAAAAATTGACACCTGGGTTACTGCAAACGAGAAAGTAGTAGTATATAATTAATTACGAAATCATTTTTAGATTCGCTTACATTAGAAACGGATTGGTGGTAAAAATTTATTTAACAACATTGTGTGACGAACTGTTTAATATTTTCTTATTACTTTTGTTTACAATGACATAGTTGACTCTGAAAAGTTCTTTTCTATTTACAATATAGAAAAAGGGGGTGAAAGAAGGCTTTTTCCTACTAACACTTGCACCAAGTATATATCTTCTACATAATAATAGCCTAAGTTATCTGTCGGTCTGTCTTCGAATTTATGAAGCGTTTGGACCTGGAATGAAACGGGGTATCCATATTGGATTCTTGATGATTTAGGGTTAGCAAAATTCAAATCAAGTTTGTAAAACGTTCGAAATTCACCATTCCCCCCTTTTCGAGCTTTTAATGGCATTGTTACAAGCCCTATTTTGCCATGTTAAGAGAATTCTATTAAGTTTATCACATAATAAATGGGTAAAAATAACATTTTTTTCTATCATTACGACGTCATTCTATCTCATTTAATCATTTCTTATTTTAAATTATTTAAATATCGTCTGCATTATTTTCATACGTTTAATCACTGAATTTAGATATTACGTAAATCATTTTCTTTTATATTTGGCTTAAATAATAGATTAGGTACATATGTGATAATTTTAAATTTAATCATGGATTTTTTGCAATGAAAATATTTTTAGCGGTATTAAACAAATTCATTTCATACAGCTCTAGGAGTCTATTTCTCAGATTAATAACTATCTAGCTTTTAAGTTATAAATCTCTGAAAACTAAGACGTTTATTCATTTGTGTATTTGTTTTTTATACATAACCACACAGTTTGACTAAATATATATGTATATATATATATATATATGTGTATGTTATTTATATAAATATATATATTATATGTTTCAAAATTATTTAACTTTAATGCTTTTTAAAGCCTCCTTTCTTTTAATTCACTTAAATAGCTTTACCAGCTATAAATGAAATCAACAGTATTTTCCACTTAACATTCCTTTCTGTACTAAACTGAAATTCTATGCAATTTTCATGTAAAACATGATTTCGCGTTTTCTGATATTGATTTAAATCGCTTATTAAGCTGTTTTTATGAGGAAAATCTTGTTTAGCTCTTGGGTGTACTTGTTCAGAGCCATTTTTGATTATATTGTCCAGAAGGATAGATGTTTTTATCTACGAATAAACTGATTAAAATTAAATTTCTGAGTTTCAAAAAAAATGATTCTCATTATTTTATGTTGACTTTCTCCTTGTGAAAGTGATATAAAAAATGGATTACATACTTTAATATATATATATAAATATATATATATAAAATATATATATATAATATATATATATATATGCTTTTGTGTATGTTATTTATATAAATATTTGTTCTCATATAGAACATGTGTAATACAAACTTTGCTTGTTAGCTTTATTTCTTTTAATGTCAGAATTTACCAAAGAGAGCTATAGAGAAATAAAACATTAAATTAATCTTCAATAAAGGAAAAGAAATATTCAATTCATGTAAATTAAACTTTATCTAATTCTAGCACAGTGAAAATTCATTCAAAGCTTAGAAGATAACAGATTATATATAAAAATATATTATAAAAAGATGTATTCTTATCTACGAATAAACTGATTAAAATAATTTCACAAGACCATGAAAAAAAAGATTTATTTTTATGACGAGGAGATAAAAACAAGACAATCTTAAAGTACTTTATCGAAGAAAAATCAGCCTTAAAAAAACATTTTACTTATCTTTCTGACAGATTTTAGCTTGGATACGAAATAAAAAAAAACATCTTCTAACAACGGGTTTTTTCTATCTATTTTGCATAATAAGTCCAATTGAGTCAGCTAGAATTCAATAAATCTAACAAATCATAAAAAAGAAATAAGGATTACTATAATTATTTTTTAGAAAAAATTTATCATTGCAGCTATTCCTGTATAAATATATATATATATATATATATATATATATATATATATATATATATATATATATATATATGAAGATAGATAGATAGATAGATAGACAGATAGATAGATAGATAAAGATATGCAGACAGATAGATAGATAGATAGATATAGATAGATAGACAGACAGATAGATAAAAAGAGATAGACAGACAGATAGATAAAGATAGATATATATCTGTCTGTCTATTTTTCTATCTATCTATCTATCTATCTATTTCTATCTCTCTATCTATCTATATCTATCTGTCTATCTCTCTATATTTATCTATCTATCTATCATATATATAAAATATATATATATATATATATATATATATTATATAAATATATATATATCCCTAAATTTTTGAAAAATTTTCATTTCAATTGTTAATAATACTAACTAAAGTAATAGGTTAAATGGTATAGACTGGTATCAAAATTATAAAAAGGGTACCAAAATGCACCCTAAAGATGCATCCGTTTTAATTTTTTATTTCTCAGCTCACCAACAATATCTGAAAACTCTAAATTTTTGAAAAATTTCATTTCAATTGTTAATAATACTAACTAAAGTAATAGGTAAAAGGTACAGACTGGTATCAAAATTATAAAAGTGTACCAAAATGCACCCTAAAGATGCATCCGTTTTGATTTTTTTATTTCTCAGTCCACCAACAATATCAGATAACCCTAAATTTTTGAAAATTTCATTTTCAATTGTTAATAATACTAGCTAAAGTAATAGGTAAAAGGTACATATTGGTATTAAAAATTATAAAAAGTGTACCAAAGTGCACCCTAAAGATGCATCCGTTTTAATTTTTTATTTCTCAGCTCACCAACAATATCAGAAAACTTTAAATTTTTGAAAAATTTCATTTCAATTGTTAATAATACTAACTAAAGTAATAGGTAAAAGGTACAGAATGGTATCAAAATTATAAAAAGTGTACCAAAATGCACTCTAAAGATGCATCCGTTTTGATTTTTTTATTTCTCAGTCCACCAACTTTATCAGATAACCCTATAATTTTTAAAAATTTCATTTCAATTGTTAATAATACTAGCTAAAGTAATAGGTAAAAGGTACAGACTGGTATTCAAAATTATAAAAAGTGTACCAAAATGCACCCTAAAGATGCATCCGTTTTGATTTTTTATTTCTCAGCTCACCAACAGTATTTGATAACTCAAAATGTTTGAAAAATTTCATCTCAATTGCTAATAATACTAACTAAAGTAATAGATAAAAGGTACAGATTGGTATCAAAATTAAAGTATTGTAACTTTACATTTTGCACCTTCTTACAATTGATTGTAATATTTTAGTTGTGAGTTATTCAATTTTTAAAGTTAACAGTCTTTTTCTAGCTATCCGCCCACCAACTTTATCAGATAACCCTAAAATTTTTAAAAATGTCATTTCAATTGTTAATAATACTAGCTAAAGAAATAGGTAAAAGGTACAGACTGGTATTAAAATTATAAAAACTGTTCCAAAATGCACCCTAAAGATGTATCCGTTTTGATTTTTTATTTCTCAGCTCACCAACAGTATCTGATAACTCAAAATGTTTGAAAAATTTCATCTAAATTCCTAATAATACTAACTAAAGTAATAGATGAAAGATACAGATTGGTATCAAAATTAAATATTGTAACTTTACATTTTACAACTTAATACAATTTTGTTTGTAATTTTTTAGTTGTCAGTTATTCAATTTTTTAAGCAAACATTCTTTTTCTAAAGAATTTTCTATACTGCATCCCAATCTCATTTAAAATAACAAAATATCTGAAGAAGAATTCATTAACTAACCCAGGTTTATGATAATAGTTAGTGCCAGATGTGAAAAGACGTTGAAAAAAATATTGAATATTTTCAGAACTATTAGCATATTTTAAGTTTATTTATTTTATCTGCAGAAATTTGAATTTCTGCGTGAATGCACACACAGCACAGCTATTAGCTCTGTATTGCATGTACTTATAATAAAATTGACATTTCAATGCTAAATTTTCTCAGATTAAGAGATTAAAAGTTTTTTTCACCGACCCTGCTATTATGAACAGTAAAAGTAATTCACATTCATCGAGTTGGAAAATGTATTGAAAGAATTAAATTCTATTTCACTCTTCGAATTGAAATTCAATTCAAATAAAAACCACGACTAAACTAATTTGATAAAAAGAAGACGTAAAAAAAATCGTAATTTATAGAAACAAACCAAACACGAAATCTAATCGTCTACCGAGAACATGGATATCAATTTTATGAAGACAGGAACATCTACGAACCTTCCGGATTTTTCAATTAGAAGATAAAAATCCGCTAATTACGACAGCATTCGTAAATCGTTCTTTTAGTATCGAAGTCCCAGAGGATATTTCAGCAGTGAATTAAACACGAGATTTAGATACAGATTTTCAGATTAGTTTCTAAATTAACTTGAAAGGGTTTATTTCGTACATTTTTCATCTTTAGTAATAGCGGAATATATTTTATTATTCTAAAATTATTCTAAAAGGTTTACAAATGTTATTCTCATATTTTTTACCTTAATGTCTTTTCTTTTAACCCATATTGTACCACACCAACTAAATATTTCTGTAAGTTATTGAAACTTAATCCATATTATCAATATGGTGTAACTAAGTATATAAAACCAAAATTTTGAAAAAATATTTTTAATTTTTTTTGTAATCGGCTGTCCTATAAATAGGACAACGGTCCATTACACTACTAAAACTTAACAAATATCACTTACATTGCATTAGGTTGATTCATAGATGAAATTTGGGGAAACAGTCAAAACAAAGTCCAACATTACATTTTAAGCATACTGTTCTAGGTTTTCTCTTGCAGTTATTGAACTGGCAGTAAGAGAGTAAGTTTATCTTGCAAAAAATCTCCAGTTTTCTGAATAGAATAGACATCTATTTACCCCTTGTTGTGTCCAGGTGTGTGAACAGGTGTTTGAACTAGTTTTCATTGAAAGATAAGAAAAGAATGTGCGCTATCAATGCAATATCGAATTCATAGAAAAATAATCAGGATTGGACCGTCGTCTTAATTTTAGGGCACCTTTTTAATACTTACAAAATACACATGTAAAATAATTTTTCAACTAACTTTCAGCTACATTATTAGCTCTGTTTTTAAACTAAAAGTAACCTCCACAATGTTTAAAAAATAAATAATAATAATAAATATAAAATTAAAGATTAAAAAATGACAATTTTGAAGAGGTTGCTGAAAATAAATTTTACAATACAATATAATTTGATTTCTCAGTTTTTTTTTTTTGTTACTATGCTAAAGTGTGTCTATTTTAAAGGTGTTAAAATAAAATCCACTCAGAAAATATTTATAACTTTATTATTAAATAGAATTTTATTTGCTGTCCTGTTTATAGGACAGCGGTCCAATATGGGTTAAGCATTTTAATATATTTTTGAAGTATTGTAGTTTATAATATGCATTACATTTATTACTACGTTGATATGCAAATTAATAAAATTGCCAAAAAATCTATAGTAGAAAATTTTTAATCCATCCCCTATATAATAATAGCCCCTATATAATATTTTTTAGAAGCAAAGTAAATTCAGCAATACTGCTTAAATAAGTATAAAGAACAAATGTTGAAAACCTCTTATATTTAGAATAAAAATTAAAATAATATTTGATAAATCGAAAAATACTATTATTTTCTATTTGAAATTGCTTAAAGCTCATGTATTCCCTGATGTTATATGGACAATATTAGGAAATAATATATATCCCCTATATAATAAGAGCCTAAGTTATCTGTCTGTCTGTCCTCGAATTTATGAAGCGGTGGGACCTGGAATGGATACAGCATCCATATTGGATTTTTCATGAGTTAGGGTTAGCAAAATTCAAAGCGAGTAAAGTTTATCTTATCCTAAACTATTAAGTCGATGGCTATAATAAATGTGGCAAAAATAAATTGGTATAAATGTGCTTCATATCACAGCGAAACACTATCGCCTTTAAAACATTCGAAATCCATCCCTTCCCCCCTTTTTGAAAGTTTAATGCCATTATTTCAAGCACTATTTTCCCCGGTTAAGAGCAGACGATTAAATTTATCAATTTATCACATGATAAATAGGTAAAAATAACATTTTTTCTAGCATTATGACATCATTCCTTTAACCATCTTAATTCATCATTTCTTATTTTAAATTATTTAAATATCATCTGCATTATTTTCATACGTTTTATCGCTGAACTTAGATATAACGTAAATAATTTTCTTTTATGTTTGGCTTAAATAATAGATTAGGTACGTATGTGAAAATTTGAAATTAAATCATCTATAATTTATTGTTTCAAGATAATTTTCAGCCAAAAAACAAATTATTTATTTTACCTACCTCATAAGGTACTTTACAATTCTGGAAAATTAAGAACTTTACTGTTTCCGTCATATGAAGGGCTATATGGTAGTCTGAAAAGATTTTACGTCCTACGTTCTGAATAACTTGTGTTCGAATCCTACCCTCTGACAATTTCTTTTCCACAACAATGATTTTTTCAGCAGTGTGAGATTCGTGCAGCAAAACGTTGGATGTAGAGTGTTCTGTCTAACACGTTTCCACACGTATGATATATCTACCGGTTGCTAGCACTGAAAAGATTTTAAATGCCCCGGTCTGGTTAACGTGTATTCAAATTCTACCCTCTGATATTAGTTTTTCTACTGATATTAGTTTTTCTCTGACGGTTTTGAGGAATTTGAGTTTCATGAAGCAAAATGTTGACCATAGCGTCTTCTGTCTAACAAGTTTCCATAAATTTAAATATATGTCGAAATCTACCTCTGAAAAATTTTAAAGGCTGCGGACTGAAAAATGTGCACTCGAATCTTATCCTCTAATATTTGTTTATGCACAGCAATATGGTGTTCAGAAGCCTGAGTTTCGTTGAGCAAAACGTTGCGTCTCCTGTCTAAAAAGTTCCTATGATATATCTACCGGTTTCTAGCACTGAAAAGATTTTAAATGCCTCGGTCTGGCAAACGTGTACTCAAATCCTACTCTCTGACATTTGTTTTTCTACAACAATGTGGTATCTGAGTTTCATGCAGCAAAACGTTGATCATAGCGTCTTCTGTCTAACAAGTTACAATAAATTTAAATATCTGTCGATTTCTACCTCTGAAAAATTTTAAAGGCTGCGGACTGAAAAATGTGCACTCGAATCTTATCCTCTAACATTTGTTTATGCACAGCAATACGGTTTTCAGAAGTCTGAGTTTCGTGGAGCAAAACATTGCATCTCCTGTCTAAAAAGTTTCTATGATATATCTACCGGTTTCTAGCACTGAAAAGATTTTAAATGCCTTGGTCTGGCAAACGTGTACTCAAATCCTACTCTCTGACATTTGTTTTTCTACAACAATGTGGTATCTGAGTTTCATGCAGCAAAACGTTGATCATAGAGTCTTCTGTCTAACAAGTTACCATAAATTTAAATATGTGTCGAATTCTACCTCTGAAAAATTTTAAAGGCTGCGGACTGAAAAATGTGCACTCGAATCTTATCCTCTAACATTTGTTTATGCACAGCAATACGGTTTTCAGAAGTCTGAGTTTCGTGGAGCAAAACATTGCATCTCCTGTCTAAAAAGTTCCTATGATATATCTACCGGTTTCTAGCACTGAAAAGATTTTAAATGCCTCGGTCTGGCAAACGTGTACTCAAATCCTACTCTCTGACATTTGTTTTTCTACAACAATGTGGTATCTGAGTTTCATGCAGCAAAACGTTGATCATAGAGTCTTCTGTCTAACAAGTTACAATAAATTTAAATATCTGTCGATTTCTACCTCTGAAAAATTTTAAAGGCTGCGGACTGAAAAATGTGCACTCGAATCTTATCCTCTAACATTTGTTTATGCACAGCAATACGGTTTTCAGAAGTCTGAGTTTCGTGGAGCAAAAACGTTGCGTCTTCTGTCATTTGTTTTTCTACAAAATGTGATATCTTAGTTTCATGCAGCAAATCGTTGATCATAGCGTCTTCTGTCTAACAAGTTTCCATAAATTGAAATATCTACCGATTTCTTCCTCTGAAAAGATTTTAAATTCCCCAGTCTGGCGAACTTGCACTCAAATCCTAAGCTCTGACATTTGTTTTCCACAACAATGTGGTTTTGAAATTTGAGTTTCATACAGTAAAACGTTGCATAGCGTCTTCTGTCTAACATATTTCCATAAATTGAAATATCTATCGATTCTGCTTCTGATTTTTAAATTCTACGGTCTGGCGAACGTGTCTCGAATCCTGACCTTTGCTATTTCTTTTCCACAATAATGTGGTTTCAGCAGTCTGAGTTTCGTGCAGTAAAACGTTGACCGTTCGTTTTTTTGTCTAACAAGGCATAAACCTTTAAAAGTATTTAAACTAGGATGTATTAGTTGTGAAGCGCTGTTACATTTCGCTTCACGAGGCATAACTAGACCACATGATGTATAAAAGAGAATTGATCGTTTACAAAAATCAAAACCCTCCTGAACTGTCAGATAAAAAAAATTTTAAATTTTCAAAATTTAGATTTTGAATTTTTTATATATTTACAAATCTATCTGGCTTTTAAATTCGAATTCAATTTTTGGATTCTTTAAAACTATTAAAATTGATAATATTTTATTTATTGAACACAGCATGACTCCGAAAACACAGAAAATCGATGATAAGTGATATATTCGCTACTTATCAGTTTCTTTCCCAAACAACGGACTACTTTGTCTCCTAACAGATGTTTCTCGGAAGTTCTGTGATTAAGGTAAGATCTTGGGATTACGCTTTCCCCACGTTTTCCAAGTTAGGATATCCTGTCAGTCGGATTAAGGGCTTCATCTCTTACAAATGAGTTGATAGTCTAGACAAAAAGAATCTCCCCATGTTTTGTTTACATGTTTGGATGCTTGAGTGTATCTCTGTGTGTGTACGTGTTCAATTTTGTTATAATATTAATAGAATATCATCCTGTTATTGACACATAATAGCTTTTTCTCAGCTAACAGATGTTGTTTGGGAGCTCTCTGATTTAGTATGAAATATTGGGTTGAATACTGCCTTTATTCAGGTCAAAACATCTTGTTAACGGATTCAACGGTTATTGATAGGTGGTTTTGGCAGGGATGTACGATAGTTGTTTATGTACCTAATGACATTATCTACAGCATTCAGAAATATGTTTTTGAATGGGGTTTAACAGTAAGTACAAGATTTGTCTTTACATTAAACAAAGTTATTTTCTTCGAATTGAATTTTTTGTTTCTTGATAGTAATTTTATTATCTTTGACCACTGTTCTTTTTGTATTTATCATCTTTCTAACCGTGTTCACATAAAATGTTTTGGTAATAATTTACTGATATATTTCTCACAGCAATACGGTTTTCAGAAGTCTGAGTTTCGTGGAGCAAAACATTGCATCTCCTGTCTAAAAGGTTCCTATGATATATCTACCGGTTTCTAGCACTGAAAAGATTTTAAATGCCTTGGTCTGGCAAACGTGTACTCAAATCCTACTCTCTGACATTTGTTTTTCTACAACAATGTGGTATCTGAGTTTCAGGCAGCAAAACGCTGATCATAGCGTCTTCTGTCTAACAAGTTTCCATAAATTTAAATATCTGTCGAAATCTACCTCTGAAAAATTATAAAGGCTGCAGACTGAAAAATGTGCTCTCGAATCGTATCCTCTAACATTTGTTTATGCACAGCAATACGGTTTACAGAAGTCTGAGTTTCGTGGAGCAAAACATTGCGTCTTCTGACATTTGTTTTTCTACAACAATGTGGTATCTGAGTTTCAGGCAGCAAAACGCTGATCATGGCGTTTTCTGTCTAACAAGTTTCAATAAATTGAAATATCTACCGATTTCTTCCCCTGAAAAGATTTTAAATTCCTCAGTCTGGCGAACTTGCACTCAAATCCTAAGCTCTGACATTTGTATTTCCACAACAATGCGGTTTTGGGCAATTTGAGTTACATACAGGAAAACGTTGGCATAGCGTCTTCTGTCTAACATATTTCCATAAATTGAAATATCTATCGATTGCTGCTTCTGGAAAGATTTTAAATTCTACGGTCTGGCGAACGTGTTATCGAATCCTGACCTCTGATATTTCTTTTTCCATAATAGTGTGATTTTCAGCAGTCTGAGTTTCGTGCAGTAAAACGTTGACCGTTGCGTTTTCTTTCTAACAAGGCATAAACCTTTAAAAGTATTTATAATTAGGATGTATTAGTTGTGAAGTGCTGTGAACATTTCGCTTCACGAGGCATAACTAGACCAGGACATGATGTATAAAAGAGAATTTGGTCGTTTACAAAAATCAAAACCATCCTGAACTGTCAGATAAAAATTTTTGATAATTTTCAAAATTTAGATTTTCAATTTTTATATATTTACAATATCTATCTGGCTTTTAAATTCGAATTCATTTTTGGATTCTTTAAACTATTAAAATTGATAATTATTTTATTTATTGAACACAGCATGACTCCGAAAACACAGAAAATCGATGATAAGTGATATATTCGCTACTTATCAGTTTCTTTCCCAAACAACGGGACTACTTTGTCTCCTAACAGATGTTTCTCGGAAGTTCTGTGATTAAGGTAAGATCTTGGGATTACGCTTTCCCCACGTTTTCCAAGTTAGGATATCCTGTCAGTCGGATTAAGGGCTTCATCTCTTACAAATGAGTTGATAGTCTAGACAAAAAGAATCTCCCCATGTTTTGTTTACATGTATATGGATACTTGAGTGTGTATCTCTGTGTGTGTACGTGTTCAATTTTGTTATAATATTAATAGAATATCATCCTGTTATTGACACATAATAGCTTTTTCTCAGCTAACAGATGTTGTTTGGGAGCTCTCTGATTTAGTATGAAATATTGGGTTGAATACTGCCTTTATTCAGGTCAAAACATCTTGTTAACGGATTCAACGGTTATTGATAGGTGGTTTTGGCAGGGATGTACGATAGTTGTTTATGTACCTAATGACATTATCTACAGCATTCAGAAATATGTTTTTGAATGGGGTTTAACAGTAAGTACAAGATTTGTCTTTACATTAAACAAAGTTATTTTCTTCGAATTGAATTTTTTGTTTCTTGATAGTAATTTTATTATCTTTGACCACTGTTCTTTTTGTATTTATCTTCTTTCTAACTGTGTTCACATAAAATGTTTTGGTAATAATTTACTGATATATTTCTCAAAATGCATACACGTGTACGTTTAAGTATTTTTACACGAAGTGAATTTCTACCAAACTGTTAAGTGTAGGTTTTATTTCACTACGTTGTATTAATGACATTAGTTTTCAATGCTGAATTTGAAAAACTGGCACAGTTCATATAACCTGGTTTAATTCAACTAAACAATTCTAATGTTAATAAATTAGTTAATTTTCTAGATTTAGACACCACTCTAGTCAATAACACTTTTTTTATCTATATTTACGATAAGTGAAACAGCTTAATTTAGTATGAAATATTAGAATGAATACTGCCTTTATTCAGGTCAAAACATCTTGTTAACGGGTTCAACGGTTTTCGATAGGTGGTTTTACAGGAATATAGGATAGTTGTCTATGTACCTAATGACATTATCTACGGCATTCAGAAATATGTTTTTGAATGAGGTTTAACAGGATGACAAGATTTGTCTTTACATTAATCAAAGTTATTTGCTTCGAATTGAATTTTTTTTGTTTATTGATAGTATTTTTATTATCTTAAATTGTGGTTCTTTTTGTATTTATCTTCTTTCTAACTGTGTTCACATAAAATGTTTTGGTAATAATTTACTGATATATTTCTCAAAAAGCTTACACATGTACGTTTAAGTATTTTTATCAGAAGTCAATTCCTGTCGAACTGTTAAATTTAGGTTTTATTTCACTACGTTATATTGATGATATATTAGTTTTCAATGGTGAATTTGAAAAATTGGCACAGTTCATATAACCTGGCTCAATTCAACTAAACAACTCTAATGTTAATAAATTAATCAATTTTCTAGATTTAGACACCACTCTAGTTAATAACACATTTTTATCTATATTTACGATAAATGAAACAGCTTAATTTAGTATGAAATATTAGAATGAATACTGCCTTTATTCAGGTCAAAACATCTTGTTAGCGGGTTCAACGGTTTTCGATAGGTGGTTTTACAGGAATATAGGATAGTTGTTTATGTACCTACTGACATTATCTACGGCATTCTGAAATATGTTTTTGAATGAGATTTAACAGCATGTGCAAGATTTGTCTTTACATTAATCCAAGTTTTGCTTCAAATTGATTTTTTTTATCTTGATAGTATTTTATTATCTTTTTTATGTTCTTTTTGTATTTTTTTTCTTTCTAACTGTGATTCACATAAATCTTTGGTAATAATTTACTGATATATTTCTCAAAATACATGCCCGTATACGTTTCAGTATTTTTACACAAAGTGAATTTCTACCAAAATGTTAAGTTTAGGTTTTTTTCACTACGTTGTATTAAGGACATTAGTTTTCAATGGTGAATTTGAAAAACTGGCACAGTTCATATAACCTGGTTATTTAACTAAACAATCTAATGTTAATAAATTATTAATTTTCTAGATTTAGACACCACTCTAGTAATAACACTTTTTATCTATATTTACGATAAATGAAACAGCTTAATTTAGTATGAAATATTGGGATGAATACTGCCTTTATTCAGGTCAAAACATCTTGTAACGTTTCAACGGTTATTCATAGGTGGTTTTGCTGGAATATAGGATAGTTGTCTATGTACCTAATGACATTATCTACGGTATTCAGAAATATGTTTTTGAATGAGATTTAACAGGATGACAAGATTTGTCTTTACATTAATCAAAGTTATTTGCTTCGAATTGAATTTTTTTTTTATTGATAGTATTTTTATTATCTTAAATTTTATTTCTTTTTGTATTTATCTTCTTTTATAACTGTGTCACATATAAAATATAATATATATTTACTGATATATTAAAAATAATGTTACGTTATATTGTTTATAAAGAATTTTATTATCATAAATATTCTTATTAAATATTTTATATATATTAAATATACAACTATACAATTATATTTGATATAAATTTATATATATTTAATATATATACTATATATATATATATTCTCTAATTCAACTAAACAACTCTAATGTAATAATTAATCAATTTTCTAGATTTAGACACACTCTAGTTAATAACACATTTTTATCTATATTTACGATAAATGAAACAGCTTAATTTAGAATGAAATATTGGAATGAATACTGCCTTTATTCAGAGTCAAAACATCTTGTTAACGATTTCAACAACGGTTATCGATAGGTGGTTTTACAGGAATATAGGATAGTTGTTTATGTACCTAATGACATTATCTACGGCATTCAGAAATATGTTTTTGAATTAGATTTAACAGAATGTACAAGATTTTAATATTACATTAATCAAAGTTATTTGCTTCAAATTGAATTTTTTTTCTTGATAGCAATTTTATTATATTTGACTTCCGTTCTTTTTGTATTTATCTTCTTTCTAACTGTGTTTTGATTCCCATAAAATCTTCGGTAATAAATTTACTGATTGTAAAAATACATGTTACGTTGGCCTGTGTGTTTGTGAAAGAAGAAATTAAAACTATTAAAATACACATGGTCAAATATGTCTTGATTAAATAATTTTATATATAAAATGCCTAAGGAATACAACTGGAATAAAAGTTATCATTTGTAGATATGAAGACTCCTCTGGATACGGCGTCGGTCTCGTAAATATGGTGATTCTTTCCCTTTTCTCGCGTCGCTCCAAAAAATATCTATCCCTCGCAAGCAGAGGATACCAGCATCGTTCACCCTCATCTCTCTCCTCTGATAACAACCTTGTCCTCTAAAAAAATCAGACTGCCCCGAGGAGCAAAGACAGGGTCCACTCCAAAACGGAAGGGTCAAAATCCCTAAAAATCAACGAGCCCTTCTATTAGTTAGCAGAAGTCTGAAGTTTCTTCTAATTCAAACCGGTCCTGTATGTCATTTTCACCGTAGAAGCCGTCGGGAGATAATGCTACAATAAATTCAATTTCTATTTTCTTATAATTCTATGTTTTCTCATTCTGCTAAGTTTTATTTACAACTGCACCCAAGAAAATGTGGATTATTTTCCTGTGTGATGGGTCAAATTGCCCAATATATATATATATATATATATATATATATATATATATATATATATATATATATATATATATATATATATATATATATATATATATATATATATATATATATAATATATATATATATATATATATATATATATATATATATATATATATATATATATATATATATATATATATACATATATATATATATATATATATATATATATATATATATATATATATATATATACATATATATACATATATATATATATATATATATATATATATACATATATATATATATATATATATATATATATATATATACATATATATATATATGTATATATATGTATATATACATATATATATATATATATATATATATACATATATATGTATATATATATATATATATATACATATATATATACATATATATATATATATATATATATATATATATATATTAATATATATATATATATATATATATATATATATATATATATATATATATATATATGTATATATATATATATACATATATATATAAGATATATATATATATATATATATATATATATATATATATATATATATACATATATATATATATATATATATATATA
>CM063504.1:146132156-146139656 GCA_032207245.1 Pardosa pseudoannulata | reverse complement strand
TGTAAATATCAGAGGTTCAATTTCTTTCGTCCTTTACAGCTAATCACATCGGTAGAGGTTGTTGACCTTTTAGATTCCAATGCAATAAGAATTAAGATATTTTTATTAAACCCGAAAAGAAACGTAAGTGTCGGACCAAAAAAATAATTTTCTCTGAAGAATAAATGAGAGAAAAACTAATTTACAGTGGAGGAAAAATATTTTTTTCAATAAAGACTAAATCTGCTTAATACTAAAACTGTGTTTGTGGTCATTTCAATACCAAAATGAAGTAATAGATATATATATATATATATATATAATATATTAATATATAAATATAATATATATATATATAAATATATATATATAATATATATATATATATATATATATATAATATATATATATATATTATATATATATATAATATATATATATATATAATATATATATATATATATATATATATATATAATATATATATTATAGTATATATATATATAGATATATAATATATATAGTGTATATATATATATTATATGTTATATATATTATTATATAAAATATATATATATGTATTAATATTTATTTTTATATATTATTATATATAATATATTATATATATAATGTATATTTATATATGTATTTTCTTTAATATATATGTATATATATGTAAATTATGTATATATATTTTGTTATTTCTTTTATATATTTAATAGTTATATATATATTATTTGCTTCATATATTTTATATATATATAAATAATATGTTTTTGATATATAAATATATATGTTAAGATGGTATATTATATATAAATATATATATGAATATAATATATGTTAGATATGTTATATATATGTATATAAAATATTATATATCGATCTATGGCTTAGATTCGTAGCCGTTCGGAATTTTAATAGTCCGGTCTCATTAGCCCAGTTGCAAAAAGTAGACCGGCGCTCCAAACAAAAGCCAAAATATGTATGTATATATATAATATATATAAATATAATAATATATATATATATATTTTATATATAAATAATATATATATTTTATTATATGTGTGTTTGTTGTGTGTGTATATGTATAATATATATATATGTATATATATATATAATATAAATAATATAATTATATTATATAATATATATATATATATATATTATGTAGTAATATATCGAAATTATTAACTTTAATATTTACTTAAAAACCTCCTTTTTCCATTCTCATTCTTTAATACCTTTTTCAGCCTCTAAATGTCTATTTAAAGGAGCATTCCTGACTTAAAATTCTTTTATCCATCCCAAATTACTAGCGATAGTAATTTTCTGTCTATTCAACACATTTCCTGTTCCCCAGGAATATGTTTTTCCTGATCTCTAAATTGCTTCATATGGGTTTTTTGTACTAATTAAAAATCAAAGTTTATTCTGATTGCCAATAACGCTAAGATTTTTGATCTCTTGAAAAAATTCGTAATGCTGCACTTAATTCGAAATTTGTAATAGATGCTATTCGTTAGCATTCGTGCAAATGTTCAATGTCATTTTTAGTATCAATTTTTCTATTACGTTACAACAGCAAATCTTAGGTTTATCCTTGTCGAGTAAGCCTAAATATAAATAATTAAAATAAATTTTGGTGACGATGAGAATAATTTAGTTATATATTTATATAATATATTACAATATAAATGTATTATAAATATATATGTGTGTGTGTAATATATCGAAATAATTTCACTTTAATATTTATAAAAACCTCCTCGCTTCCATTTTATTCCTTAAATTTTCCCAGCTTCTAATGTCTTAATCAAAGGAGCATTCCTATTCTTCTTTCGATACATTTTCAAAGTTTTCTGTCCTATACATGTAAATTTCTGTCTATTCAACATTTTCCAGCTGTCGCCGGCAAATACCGCGTCTGACTTACACTTACATTCGCTGAATAATGGGAAAATTCTTTCTGTCTTGCTCTTGTGGCACCTCTGTTCGAGCAGAGTGATTTTTGTGTATCTCTTTTGTCTGTCGTTGACTCGTAAAGATGTCCATTTTAGCAGCTCTAAAATAATCTTTAATTAGACTTGTGCCGTTCTCGTCAATGTCGGCAGACTGCATCGTTATTACTGTAGCTGTTAGGCTTTTCCTTGCAGTATCCAGGGCAAGTAAAAATAATAGGGGCTACATAATTATGGAGACCAGAGGAAAATAATTATTAATATATATATATATATATATATATAATATATATATATAATTATATATATGTATGTGCTTTGTATATATATATATATATATATATATATATATATACATATATGTATACGCGAGAAAGCCAACAATAATCAGAACCACATTCCTGCGCACCTTGTAATTGTAGCGCGAGATGCGCAGCTAGGGAATGTAAAAAGATTTTTCCTGAGTCAGTATTCCAAGTAACGTCAACTGACAACTTCGCATGTGGTTTATTTAGTAGTTTCCTGTGAGAGCTTGCAGTGGACAAATGACACGAATAAAAGTGAGATCCTATAGAACAACATTGGCAAGAACTACTTTGAAATCCTGTGTTGATGCAAACAACTTACAAAGAACAGCATGCTCTCATTAAAACGCAAGTGTACCAAAGATTTTCTTGGTTTTAAAGGAGGAGAGTTTAGAAATTTACCACCGTTCTGGTTGGGTAAAAGTGCGTGACCCGAGGACCGCCAGAATCCCAGATATCAGGGAAGATTGACGCTAAACAGTTGGCTAAGTTGGAGATTTATAAGGGTTGTCCATACTTTTAATCGGAAAAGTCACCAAGTTGGTTAATTGTTCTAAGTCGATTTGCCCTTGACAGCCATTTGACATATAGCTTGCAGTTCATGAATTCGGAGGACAACTGGAAGGGGGCTGACCTTCATTGACCATTTCCCTCATTTTGGAATAAAGAAACAATTCGTACTTGCTATTTACTCACAGCATGTTTTTGTACACTGTTTGCATTATCACGACAGTTTCAGCTAAGATTTTTTCGAGTGATAACGGCTCGTTGTTAGGGAGAATCTGTCATTTGTTTGTGTCTCGAGTACACCAAAGACAGGCGCGGGAAATTGATAGACAAACTTTATTCGCCGCTGTAAGTTGACATTCCTTGGCTTACTAACTCTGGATAGGCGGGCATTACACAATGACATAGCAGAGCAATCTCCTATTGCAATTACACGATGCACAGGAATACGTTTCCGGTTATTTTAGTGTCTACTCTCATATATAGTCTCTGTGAATAGATATGCAAATATATATGTGTCAGGTTTAAAAATGGGGGAATTAGGAATTAAGCTAGTTATAATTAAAAATAGTTAGAACTCATTAACGATAGCGTAACAGGAGAGAAAAACACCCTCGAAGGATACAGAGTAAAGAAGTGACGCGGAAGTAGACATAGGAATTTTGCTTAGGTAGCAGGGCCAAAAAAAGACAGTTGTGAGTGGGAACTCGGGATGATAACATCCTCCACGCTTGTCGCGGCGAATTTGAGAACAAAAGATATCTAAATGGCACAGCAATGGACAGAAGGATTTCAATAGAGAAGCTTTTATATATGAAATAAAATGTGTCTTCCACCCCTGAGCCACTCGTCCATATCATATATATATATATATATATATATATATATATATATATATATATATATATATATATATATATATATATATATATATATATATATATATATATATATATATATATATATATATATATATATATATATATATTTCCGCTTGTGTCTGAACTAGTCGACATTTGGGGTAGTAGTCAAATATGTCGCGTTATTTAGTTAAACCCATAAACTAGAACTTGTTTTTTTTTTTCGTAATTCACCTTAACTGTATATTTTTAATACTATTGTATATTTTTAAGCTAATTTGCTTCCTTAATATTTTATATCTGTAACAGAGTATTTAAAACAATAAAACTTGATTTCAATGATGTCAGAATGACATATGAACTTTTGTATCTATATTGCAGGGCACTAGTTTCTTATAACATTGGTATAAATGAATCGTATTTGTTTACCTTTTCTTCTATATTTGATAATTTGTTATGAGTGATATAGGAATAATAAAGAAAAGATTTGAGCTACATTTAAACTTAAAAGACATAAATACTTAGTACACGAATTTTAAAGTCTTGTGCTAAATGAATATTTTTAACATGTTTGAAACTGAATATTTAGGCTTCTTTGTTGGATGTTTTGTATCATTGATATTTCAAATGGGAAATAGTTTTATCTAGTTTTAATATTTCGGTATTGCAAAAAGTAAAATCAGTTATATCAGCTCAATAGAACAAGTACATTAAAAATCATAAATTTTCTTTTGACATAATAAAAGATATTTTATCAAGAAGTAACCAAATAAATAAATATCCAGTCATCCTGTTAAGTGTTAAACATGGTATATCGTTTTAAAACATAATATTTTTATAAGATCTTTTTGTGAGATTTTGTGCTGTTAATGTTTTCTACTTAAAATATTCAGGTACCTTAGAGCTCATCTTTTAACGTTTCAGAATTGTTAAAAATCTTTTTTTTAAAATCAGCATTAAACATGTACGGCAATTAATTGACTTTCAATCAATAAAATACTTTACTGTCAAATAATAAATTTTTACCTTTATTACAAAACTGGTAGATGTTGAACACTAAAGCCATTTGATGGCATTTCTAATATTTTTCACAGTATTTTCTATTATATCTGAAATAATCAAAGCTTTCAATTTAAAAGATTATTTCATAACGTTTCAGCACGGATGAAAGCAACTTTCTTTAGTTCACCTCTAAAACTTACATGAATATGCATTAAAGCAAAAACAATATATTTCGAAAAAAATATATTACTGTAAAACATAAGTATTAAAACTATTATTTTCAAATAAAAAAAGATTGTACATTTTCATTGTCTTAAGTCAATCTGAATATTTATGATAAACATTTTTCAAAATATTTTGTGTTATTTAGGGAGACGATAAACCTTCTAAATGACGGAGTATACGAATTTGTCCCTAGAAAGAGTAATGTTATGCATACACGTCATGATTTAGTCAAATATTTGCTACTGATTATTTTATATATTATTATTTTATATTTTATATATCATTATATATCATTACTGAATTCTAAAATATCCAGCATACATTTTCAACACTTAAAAACATTTTTTAACATTTGATTTTTGTCTGGGTAATTAAGATATTAAAAAATGATATTTATTTGTTTCAAAATTCAAATTAATTAAGATATTACATTAGCAATACATGAAAATTTCGGAAATAAAACACCTCATTATCATGAAATATCTTACGCAATCATTTAAATTTAACTTTCATCATTAACTCAAAGAAAATGTAATCTGAAGAAATAGAAGACTATAATAATATAAGAAACTTTATTAATATTATAATAAGAATCATATTTAATCATATTTGTCTACACGTACTAACTAAAATATGGATACGTTTAGCGAACAAATGTATTTGCAAATAAAAAATTTACGTGATATGAATACTAAACCTTTTTTTAAATGATAACGCGTTTTGCAATAAAATAAGATTGGTATCTAAAAACAGGGATGAAAACAATGGCACAACTGAAAGCAAAATAAAAGAAATATCCTAAATTGAAATTGATAAAATGAAATAAATCAAGGAAATATGATCAAAAATCAAAAATAAAATTGCATAATTGAAAACACATTTTAACACTATCGGATAAATTAATTTCTTAATACTAGAAAGCTCGGAAATTGCTACTTGCTGTTGCTATGCTAGGAATGTTGACGAGTGCATATACATATAATATATATATATATATATATATATATATATATATATATATATATATATATATATATTATAATATATATATATATTTTATGTGTGTGTGTATATAATGATATATATTATATATGTAATATAATGTATATATAATTATAAAATGTAATATATATATAATATGTATACGTATATATATATTATATATATTATATATATAATATATTAATATATTTATTATATATATATATATATTATAATAATATATATATTATATATATATATATGTATATATATTATATATATATATATATATATATAGATATATATATTATATATTGGTTATGTATATATATATATATATGTATATATATATATATATATATATTATAATGTATATATATATATATGTATAAATATATATATATATATATATATATGTATATATATGTGTATATATATGTATATATATGTATATATATATATATATGTATATATATGTATATATATATTTATATATTTATATATATTTATATATATATATATATATATATATGTATATATATATATATGTATATATATATATATTATATATATATATTTATATAAATATATATACAATAAATATTATATATATATATATATATACATATCTAATACACTATAATTTTGTAAATATATATAATATATATATATATATATATATAATATATATTTCAATTGTATAATGTATATCTATATAATAATAAACTGTAAAATATTAATATATATATATATTATATAACATATATTATATACATTCATATAATATCTATATATATATATATTATAATAATATATAATATATAATATATATATATATATAAATATATATATAATATAGATTTAAAATATAATAATTTAATGAGAAATTAGGGATTATTGGAGTAACTTTATAGTCAAAAATACGGCTCCGCGCTTATTAGCAACATGATAACAATTACTCTCCTGTTTAATAGTGAAAATGCTTTTGTTTGCAGGGGAAAGATAAAATGATGATTAGTTAATATTAATAAAGATTAAAAAAATAATGGCTGATTCGACTTATATAGTTTGACCTGCCTAAATATGAAATATATATATATAAATTTTTTATTATGAAATAATATATTTTTTATATATGAATAATATATATATATAATATATATATATAAAAATTGATTAAGGGTTAAATAATGAACAACAAGTTATTTCCATGACTTATACAATTTTGCAAAAATTGCCATATATTTATACTTTCTTTCGCCAAATGAATATTATAACATTTTTTTTTAATTGAAGTACAACATAAACATTTACAGATATTTTTACCATGAAACTGAATTACCACTAAAATTCATTTTTTATGACGTAAAACAATTTCTTAAAAATTGACACACAGAAAAGCGAATACTCAAGGAATTTTCAGAAAATAATACGATATGAAAGAGAAAGAACGAAATTTATTAAATTTTTCCTGTCTATTCATAATTTACTTGAAATGCTCAGCTTTTTTATTGATTTACACTTAAATACTAAAATTAAATTCTCTTTTCTTCCTCTTTAATTGATTCAAATGATTAATTTTCTTTTCTCTTTCTTATCTATAAAGAAGATTTTATATGAAATAAATTCTAATTAATTGAGTTTTCACAAATGTCAACTGCTTTTATTTGCTATTAG
>CM063504.1:146109656-146124656 GCA_032207245.1 Pardosa pseudoannulata | reverse complement strand
GTGTACTATACTTAAGACGTAAGACGTACTATACTTCATTATTTTTTTATAAAAGTACTTCCTAACCTTCACCCTCCTCTTATCACTGAAGAAAACAAAAAATTTAAATGTGTGGCAAATCCCATAAAATATTCAATATTAAAACATTGTTTGAGAAAGTGCAATTTTGAAAACAAATTTATTTTTTAATCTATCTGATTAAATATTTAATAATCTTGTAAAAGTGTTAGAATTTTGAAGTTAAATATTAATTAGTTTAAAAGTTGTTCAGTATAAATTGTTTGAAAAGATATTTTATTGACAATGTTCTGTAAAAATTCGGTTGGCACGTAATACGCCTAAATTTATTTATAAGCTTCCTTTTTCAGTTTAAACTTAGTTTATATCGCTACCAGCCCCGGTTATATAAAAAGATATTATATATTATAGCCTGTGGCAGCGCGCAACGGCCATCTGCGCGCGCACCTTTTGTTTTAGTGGAAAAGGACAGACTGTTAGTTTTCCGTTAGGTGTTGTGCTGGTGTGTGCGAGGGCCTCCTGCTCTCTGCATTTTTAGTAATGTTAAATATTAAGTAAACCTGTAAATATGTGTAAATATTTTAATAATTAAACGTAATTCTTAAATGTAGATAGTTTGTGCTGGATTTATAGTGTTACAGATTGGCGCCCAACCCGTGGCTCGAAACACGAAGCCGAAGACATGACTACAGATAAGTGATTTCTTTTCTTTTTGACAAGCACTCAAGGAACTTTATTAATTTTGTCATCCTGACAAATGAAGAAGAGTTTCTGATTTGAATTCACCCTGAATTCGTTTTGTTTTATTATGATCATCCAGATCAAATTTAAATACCGCATGCCAGTTCCTTTAGTGCCTGAAGATTGAAATTTGAATAGTTTGTGTTTCGGTCCAAGTTTTGAATTTTATTTTTCTTAACATTTTTATTATTAGGACTTATGGATATTGTTAATTTCAATTGTTTTGATTAATAATTCATGAAGATAGTTAATATTTCAGTGTTGAATATTGGTGCAAGTTCAATTTAATTTGGATTTTTGTATTAATAACAAAAGATATTGCTCAAGTTAATGTTCTTTTTTTGTGTTGCTTATTATTTAATTTTCCATCGATGATTCTTTTTAATAGAAATATTATGTATCTGATTCAAATTTATTGATACTTCCGGTTTCAAATCGAAATAATATAGTTTAGTTGATTAATCAGATGTATGCATATTATGTCATTCTAATGAGCCATTCTCGCAGTAATTGAGTTTTACCATTAATTTTAAGTTTGGCCTGAAAAGAATAAAAATGGCATATCTTGCTAGAGGTAAAAAATGCGACCTTTTGGTTTTGGCCGCAGAATTAGGCATTGAGTTGGAACCCGACGCCACAGTAATAAAAATTAAAGATGTTATAACCGGATGTACTTCATATGACGAAGAATTCACAAAAACATTGTTGGATACAATCATTAGCACCAGAAAAGAATCCGAAGTAAAAGAAAAGGAAGCAGAAACCGAAAGACGGCAAATGGAATTTGAATTAGAGAAACTAAAGTTACAAAATTTAAATCATGCTTCGGAAACAGGAACCGTTCTTACCGATAGTGATACGGATGTATCTAAATTTGAAATTAAAGCGTTAATCCCTCAGTTTGACCCGAAGGTAGATGACATTAGTACGTTTTTAAACCTTTTCGAGAGACAACTGTCATTTTTGAAAATACCAGAATCAAAATGGGTGGTATATTTGATCGGGCTTTTACCTATTGAAATTTCAAAATTAATTGCTATAGAATCGGATTCTCCGGATAAACCACCGGAATATGGGGAAATAAAAAAAATTTTATTACGTCGATTTAAGATGAGTGCAGAGAAATTCCGACAATTTTTCGTCCAACACAGAAAAAATCCAGACTCCACGTGGAGAGATTATTTCTATGATTTGAGAAAATATTTTGAAGGTTGGCTCAGTGAGCTTAATATCACTACATTTGATCAGTTAAAAGATCTAATAATTTCTGATCAAATCAAAAAGAAGTGTCCTCCGGATTACAAAGATCATTTTTTAGATCACTGGAGTGAATTGAGCGATCCAGTTGCTTTAGTTGATAAGCTAGATGCTTATGAAGAAAGTAGAAACTTAAAAGGTAGAAACACGAACCATGAACAACATAGAATGGAAAATTCTAAGCCGAGTAACAATTTAAGAAATTTTAAGAATAGTGTTAATTATAAATACTCAACGAATAGAACTGTTAATAAAATTAACGAAAGACCTATTAGCTGCTATGGCTGTGGGAAACCTGGTTTCATAAAGGCAAAATGCCCTACGTGTTCCCCAAACATTAAAGTTGATTCCGCCCAGGTTAGTTGCTTGAAATTTCAAACGTGTGCGATACAAGAACCCAAGGCAATGTTAATGAAGATTAAAATAAATGGTATGTGGGGTTTAGCATGTGCTGACACTGGAGCCAGCCACACTGTTGCTGGAGAAACCCTGTATAACCTCCTCCGAGAACAAGGGGTAATTTTTCGTAAAGTGAATTTAAATATAACACTCGCGGACGGAGTGCCGAAATTCTCTGAAGTTTATAATACCGAAATAGACATTGAATTGTTAGGGAAAAGAATTCCTACTACACTATTTGTATTACCTACAGCTAAGGACAATCGAACTCTCCTTGGTACTGATTTTTTATCCAAAGCTGGTGTTAGCTTGGATACTCAGAACAGGAAATGGTATTTCAACAGTAATCCTAGGAAAAAATTCAATTTTGAGAAAGATACATTTATACCAGCTTGTGTGCCACATAAAAACTCTTTCGAATCCTCAGGTAATTCGCAAAACATTAGCACTATATCATCCGATAAAATTATTGTGTCTCCTGAGCTGAACATTTTCGTTTTGAAAGAAACTGAAGGCAGTCACTTATCTGCCGAGGAAAGGTTACAATTATGTAAACTGTTAGAAATGTTTACGGATATCTTTCAGCCAGGGGAAGAGCCTACACCTAGAATTAAACATTATATAGACACTGGTAATAATCTCCCTGTAGCTATGCCACCATATCGCATGTCTCCATTAAAGAAGGACATTCTTAAGAAAGAGTTAGAGAATCTTTTGGCCAATGGCACAATTGAAGAATGTGAGTCACCGTATGCCTCACCAGTGGTGCTAGTTCCAAAACCTAATGGTCAATTTCGCCTTTGTGTGGACTACAGAAAGTTGAATTCCACTATAAAAACGGATAAATACCCTCTGCCTAGAATGGATGATTTGCTCCATGAAGCTAAACACACTCCTTACATGTCAACGATAGATTTAAGATCCGGATATCACCAAATCGAGGTAAATCCCACTGATCGAGATAAAACAGCTTTCGTGTGCCCTTTTGGTACTTACAGATATTGCCGCATGCCTTTTGGGCTTAAAAATGCTCCGGCGACATTTCAAAGACTAATCGATAACTTCAGAAACTCCCTGAATGATGTTTTGGTTCTGTCGTACTTAGATGACATAATAATTTTATCTGAAACTTTCGAGAAGCATATTGATGATTTAGGAAAAGTATTATCAAAATTGCGTGAGTTTAAATTACATGCTAACAGAGAGAAGTGTAATTTCGCCTGTAACCGAGTGAAATACTTGGGACACTACATTACAAATTCTGGTCTTGAAGTTGACCCAGATAAGGTTGCCGCCATTCAAAATTTACCATCTCCCAGTAATTTAAAGCAAGTCCAATCCTTTTTGCAAACTTGCTCGTGGTATAGAAGATTTGTACCGAACTTTTCTGACATAGCAAGGCCCTTAAGTAATCTCACGAAGAAAAATAGCCCTTGGAAATGGGGAAAAGAAGAGGAAAACGCATTTAAAACCCTAAAACATCATCTGATTAGTCCTCCTGTTCTACGACAAAATGACCCAAATAAGCCATACATCTTGCGAACCGATGCTAGCAACTACGCGCTTGGAGCAGTGCTGTTGCAAGGTGAGGGAGCTGAGGAGCACCCTATTGAATATGCGAGCAGACTATTAAACGATGCAGAAACGGAACTATACAACCACAGAACGAGAAGCGTTGGCAGTGGTTTGGGGCCTAAATAAATTTCGGGGATACATCGAGGGACAAGATATAACAGTGACATCAGATCATCAACCTCTTCGTTGGCTAATGAGTTTAAAATCTCCAACTGGAAGACTTGCTCGTTGGGCTTTGCAAGTCCAGTCGTTTGCCCCAAAGATGGAATACATACCTGGAAGAGCCAACGTTGTGGCAGATCTCTTGTCAAGACCTTTCTGCCAACACGCTGAAGAATATTGCCAATTCTGCAAAATTGCCATTGATATGCCAACACGAAGTCCCAGAGAATTACGAGAAGAACAACTTAAGGACGCAGACCTTAAAAAGATCATTGAATCATTTGAGAGTCCTGCTAAAGATGAAAATTTTACAAATTGGCTAAATCGGGGATATTTGTTGAATCAAGGAGTTTTATACCGATATTCACCAGAAGCAGAGACAGAAGAAGCCCAGTTAGTAGTGCCAAAGCATGAATGTGAAAGAATACTGAAAGAATATCATGATGCCCCAATGGCGGGACATTATGGTGTAGAAGGAACACTATGTAAGATAGCGAAGCGGTACTACTGGACTGGCATGCGTAGATACATTACAGAGTACATAAAGAATTGTGAAGATTGTTGCCGATTTAAAGCTAGTAATCAGAAACCTTCAGGTTTGCTACAAACACCTGTATATAACCAACGTTTTGAATCAATTTCAATTGACTTATTTGGACCATTACCCAAGAGTCCTGATGGTAAAAAATGGATATTTATAGTAGAAGACTGCGCTACTAGATGGACTGAACTTTTCGCATTAGAACATGCTACAGCTAGGGAATGTGCTATCACCCTGATAGAAGAAGTTTATTTACGTTATGGATTCCCAAGAAGAATAATAAGTGACAATGGAAGTCAGTTTGTTAGTTCAGTGATGCAGCAAGTTTGTTATCTTCTTAATATAGATCAGGTGTTAACCCCGGTATATCACCCACAGGCAAACCCGGTGGAGAGGAAGAACCGAGACTTAAAACCAAGATTGGCAATCCTTGTCAAAGGTAACCACACTATTTGGAGTGAGAAACTCCCAACCATACGTTTTGCCCTGAACACAGCAAGATGCGACACAACAGGTGAAACAGCAGCATTTCTTATGTTCGGAAGAGAGCTTCGAACAACAGACGATGTTACTCGCGACCTTCGAGCTATTATCTCAAATGACAACTTCGTGCCTGAGATAACGCCTTATTTGAAACGTTTGGCAAATTATATGAATCAGTTGAAGTCTGATATAGAACTGAAACAGGATAAAAATAAATGTTATGCTGATAAACATTTCAGAAAAACGCCTCAATTCAAAACAGGTGATAAAGTGTGGGTAACTCTCCACCCCAAAAGTCAAACCAAATCCGAAAGAACAGCTAAATTTATGCCACGACGCGATGGCCCATATGTTATTTATAAAGTACAATCTCCTACATCTTATTTGATTGCTGCCCAAAATAATCCTTTTACTCCCATAGGTAAATACCATTCATCATGCCTCCAACCTTATAGAGGGCAAGGGCAGAGCAACCCAATGTTGCCCCTGAAAAGAAGAGGTCGTCCAGTTGCTGAAAGTAATCAACAGCCAGACTCTACCCCAGTCAGAAGATCTCCTAGACTGCACCCATCGACATGAGGACATTAGTCGATGGTTGAGGGGAAGATTGTGGCAGCGCGCAACGGCCATCTGCGCGCGCACCTTTTGTTTTAGTGGAAAAGGACAGACTGTTAGTTTTCCGTTAGGTGTTGTGCTGGTGTGTGCGAGGGCCTCCTGCTCTCTGCATTTTTAGTAATGTTAAATATTAAGTAAACCTGTAAATATGTGTAAATATTTTAATAATTAAACGTAATTCTTAAATGTAGATAGTTTGTGCTGGATTTATAGTGTTACACTATTAGTTTTAGTAGCTCTAGCTATGTCAGTTGCTGTAACAGGCATTAATTCAACTTGCGAAATATTTGTCACGTCTGCTTCAGTCAAGTACTCACAGTCCTTGTCAACTGCTAGTGGTAACCGTGAAAGTGCATCGGCATTGCCATGATTCTTAGTGTTTCGATACTTGATTGTATAACTGAATGCTTGAAGAAAAAGTGCATAATGAACCTTTCGTGTTGCTGATAGACATGGTAAACTACGATTAGGTGCGAAAATTGATACTAGGGGTTTATGATCGGTTACGAGATCAAAATGTCGACCAAATAAATAATGCTAAAATCTCTTTACTCCCCATACGATACTCAATGCTTCCTTGTCTATCTGCGAAAAATTACGTTCCGTTTTAGTCAATGACCTTGATGCAAACATTGCTGGTTTTTCTGAACCATCTGGCATAATGTGACTTAAAACTGCTCCTATTCCAACTGGTGATGCATCAGTTTGTAATACAAGAAGTAGCTTAGGATCATAATGGCATAAAATTCGGTCTGAAGCAATTTCTTGTTTCAATGCCTTGAAAGCTTTTTCACATTCTGCAGTCCACAAAAATTTAGTACCTTTCTGTAGTAAATTATTTAAAGGAGCGACACGAGTAGATAAGTTGGGAATAAATTTTCCGTAGTAATTGACTAAACCCAAAAAAACTCTTCAAATCAGATACAGTTTTTGGAACTGGTACCTTCGTAATTGCATCGATTTTTTTTCTTGTGTTTTGTGGAGGCCGAATTTATCAATTGTATGACCACAATAATTCACAGATTTCTTTAAAAATTCACTTTTCCGCTTATTTACTCTGAGACCATATTCTTCTAGTCTCTGTAGTACTAATTCTAACCTTTCAAAATGCTCTTGATCATTTCTCCCCGTTACGGTAATATCGTCTAAAAATACGTGTACCCCCGCGATGCCTGATAAAACTTGTTCAATGGCTGTCTGCCACACTGCCGGAGCTAAGGCTATACCATAATTCATTCTCTTGTAACGGAACAAACCCTTGTGAGTATTGATCGTCAATAGATGTCGGTCTTGCTCATCAACTAACATTTGAAGGTAAGCCTCAGATAAGTCGATTTTAGTAAAGAACTCCCCTCCTGACAGTTCAGCAAAAATGTCCTCGATACGGGGTAAAAGATACTGCTCATTTTTTAGTCCCGGGTTGATAGTCACCTTATAATCACCACAGATTCGTAGGTTCCCATTCTGTGTGATAACAGGAACAATTGGTGTAGCCCAATCACTATATGTCACCGGCTCAATGATGTCTTCTGCAACTAACCTATTAAGTTCAGTTTCTATTCTTTCTTTTAAAGCAAATGGTACTGGTCGAGGTTTAAAAAATACCGGCTTGTAATTAGGTTTCATTTGAAGACGGCAACAAAACTTTTCCAGTTCTCCGATACCCGGAGAAAAAATTTTCTCATACTTTTGAAGCAAGATATTTAATTTATTGGTTCGAGAATTACAATTTTCAACCCGAACTGCTTTAATTGAGCTCCAGTCTAATTGAAAATTTCTCAACCATTCACGACCAAAAATTGCGTTTACTTTTGCATGTATAAAATAAATAGTTTCTGTATTAATTTGATCTTTGTATTGAATTTGCACCACTGCTTGGCCAGCTCATGTTATCATAGAATTGTCGAAATTCCTAAGCAATAATTTGGAAGGCTTAATGGCTACATCCGGACAAAGTTTCTTAAATTCATTCCCCCTCAGGGGGTTTACCTACTTTAGGTAAACACGGGTGTCGCAATCCCGAGGTGCCCCAGCGAACTTTAATCTCTTTTTCCGTTTCCCCTCCTCTTGTGTTCTACTGTATCCTTTTTTTCTCCTTCGTTGTGGTTACCTCTTCGGAGGTGAGGGCTTTTCTCGTGATGCTATGTTCCGTCCTGAATATAGCCTCTCGCGAACTGTTAACTGCCCACGTGTTTGCCGTGCGTGGAGACCCGTGTCCATGGAAATGAGGATCCTGGTAATTGAGGGGATTCCCCGTGGGGGAAATCATATTTATGGAATTTCCATTTTGGCGGGGAGTTTCCAACACGTTGCTTTGGCCTCGGCTTCGTGTAAACGGTAGGTACATACTGGTTCATATGTATCAATCGGCTGGTCGGTTTTCGGCTTGAACTAAGTGATCGGCGTACTTTCTGGGCTGTTGCGTTAAGGGTGGTAGCAGCTTCAGGAGTACCTGTGATCGTATAGATCCCGGTTAGCACTGGTGCAGTTTTCTGCATCCCCTTGTTGGGCTCCGTGGTGGGTGGTGCCGCCGGGGTCCAAATTCTATTCTATTTATCATGGCTTCTTTTCATCCCCCCCATTCCCCTAGTGGGCAACAAAATGTTCCAAATCTTAATGCTGCTCGATTCGTAATCATCAAACATGCTGACGGAAATTTTACTAATGTGTCTCCATTTCTTATTAATAAATATATCGTTAAAGAAATAGGCGAACCCAAAAATATTAAAAAACTTAAATCAGGTGATTTGTTGGTGGAAGTTCAAAATTCCTCCCAGGCCAATAGACTTATAAAAATCAGCAAACTAGCTCATATCCCTGTTGTACCTTCTTTTCATACTACCCTCAACTTCTCACGTGGAGTAATATCTGAACGGGAGATATTTAATGTTACAGACGAAGAAATCTTAAGTGAAATGAAAGACCAAGGAGTGTGTGGCGCACGGCGTATCACTGTGCGTCGCGATGGTAAATTATTAAATACCAAACACCTTATCCTAACTTTTGATTCTCCTGTTCTGCCCAAGTATGTGGCCTTAGGGTTCTTAAAATGATCGGTGCGCCCTTTTATCCCCAACCCTCTTAGGTGTTTCCAGTGCCAACGCTATGGCCACTCTAAAGTTGCGTGCCGCGGGTCTCTTCTTTGCGTCCGATGCGGCGTTGGAGGTCATGAAAGCGAGGGATGTAGTAATGCTTTCAAATGCGTGAACTGCAATGGCGATCACCCTGCTTATTCCAGGTCATGTCCGAAATGGGTTTTAGAAAAAGAAATTCAGGCTGTTCGTGTAAAGCTAAATATCCCATACAATGAAGCCCGGCAAATTACTGAGTCCCGTAGCCCTAAAGCAGGCATATCTTATGCCGCAGTCGCACAAAAAATAGTCAAATCTATCGCCATCCAGACAGATCCTGAAGTAACTACTAATAAATCTGTTAACCAACCTCAAATACCACTAAATATTAAACAAAGTAATACAAATAAGAAGGAAAAAAAACCTCTTCCAACTCCAAACCAGAGATCAATAGAAATAAAATTATTAAAACAGATTCTTTTAAGAAACGCCTGAAAACTCTTCCTCCTAATCATCCCTTAAGACAAAAACCCATACCTCCTGCTGTTAAAATCAAAACTAATATGATACGGACTGACTTCCTAAAAAAAGATAAAAATAGTGACGTCGCGTTTCAAGACGAGCCAATTAAAATGTATGTGTCACCCGAAGATGATAATATAAGCGACTCCTCATCCAGTTCCGAGGCGGAGCTTCCTTGCTCCGTTCCTTAGGTTCCTGGTTTCTCTTCCCTATTTCGTTTTGGCCATGGCTCTCTTTTCATGGAACTGTCGCGGGTT
The DNA here is from genome assembly GCA_032207245.1 of Pardosa pseudoannulata. Taxonomy (NCBI): domain Eukaryota; kingdom Metazoa; phylum Arthropoda; class Arachnida; order Araneae; family Lycosidae; genus Pardosa; species Pardosa pseudoannulata. The sequence goes on along the minus strand of CM063504.1, from coordinate 146,115,015 downwards.
TAAAACTCATGTCTCTGACCTTAGAGACCTGGTGAATCATTTCCAGCCTGTTTGTTTTGGTCTTCAGGAGACCCTCCTCGATGAAAACAAAATTGCAAAAATTAAGCGGTTCAGCACAATCAGGAAATATCATGTGAATAACGGCAGGGCTTCCGGTGGCGTTGCCCTTTTTGTTTCTCACGACTACCCTTACTCCCCTATCACTTTACACACTGATTTACAAGCCGTTGCCATTCAAATTAATATTCATGCTCTCGCAACAATATGCAATATTTACCTTCCTCCCAATACAAATATTTCCCAAAGTTCCCTCAATAAATTAATTAATCAGCTTCCTTTACCTTTCATAATATTTGGGGATTTTAACGGCCATAGCCCTCTCTGGGGTAGCCCTGACACTAACCATCGTGGCACTCAGATTGAACAATTGATTTCAGATCATAATTTATGTCTTTACAACTCGAACCAAAATACTTACTTTCACTTTTCGAGTAAAACGTTTCACGCCCTTGATCTTGTTATATGTTCACCTACAATATTCCCTTTCTATAATTTTACTGTTGATACTGATTTACACAATAGTGATCATTTCCCAATAGTTTTATCTCCAACTGTCCGTAATAATTGTAGTAAACCTCCACATTATATTCTTAAGTTGGCTAATTGGAACACCTTTAGAAGCTACGCCGTCATCACAAAAGACATGATTGAGAGTAACAGCATTGATGAAGCTGTCGAAGTAGTAACCGACGCCATTAATGCCGCTGCTGACGCTGCTATTCCTAAGTCTGTTGTAAATTTGTGATGTGAGAACAAGAGATGAGGTAATAGAAAAATGTTCACTCACCTCCACAACACATCTGCATCGGAAGCACAGTAGAAGAAACAGGAACTTGAAGTAAATTCTGCAAACGTATTCATATTGAATTAAATGTATAAGATGATTAGACATTCAGACATTCAGTACTCGAGAACTCTGCCTTTTTCTTTAAGATAATTTTATTATTAACATTACGACAGCAACACAAAAACATCAACAATTACACACGCAACATAGGCAACTACTAAAACTAAACTACTGCTACTGTTACAAAAGCTCCTCGCAGCGCCACCTATATATTATAAAATGAAAGAGAAGAATTGGTGGATTACGATTTAAACAGATATTGAATCTTAACATTCCCCCTTAATCCAGCGATTCTGAGGAAATATTAAGTTTACACTTCAACTTATTAAATAGTGGTCTGGGAAGAGGTTTTGTAAAGATGTCTGCAACATTGGATTTGCTGTTACAGTATTCAAGTTCAATTGTCCCATTCTGGTATAAGTGTCTAAGATAATGGTATTTTACGTCTATATGTTTAGTTCTTGTATCGTTCTTTGCAGTTTGTGCAAGGGTAATGCATGACTTGTTGTCTTCATACATTTTAATTGGTCGGTTTTGAACAAGTCCCAGATCTTTTAAGAGATGAATTAACCACTGGATTTCTTGTGCTGCTTGGGCTGCAGCCACGTATTCTGATTCGCAGGAAGAGAGAACGATGCAGCTCTGTCTTTTGGAGAACCAAGAGATGGTGTTGTTCCCGAGAAGAAAGACGTTTCCACTTGTTGAACTTCTTGTTGAGATGTCACTTGCCCAATCGGCATCTGTGTAGCAGCTGAGGATGGGTGGACTCTTGCTGTTTATGACAAGATTAGACTCTTTTGTTGTATTTAGATACATGATTAATTTCTTCACTGCCATCCAATCCTTTTCCGAGGGCGATTTATTCTTTCTGCTTAATTTATTTACTGCTAGAGCCACGTCAGGTCTTGAAACTGTGGCGATGTACAAGAGAGCTCCGATTGCCTGTCTGTACTCTGAATTATCCTTTAATTTGTTGGTGTCATCGTTTTTTATATAATCTGTATCCATGGTAATATACGTCGGTTTTCGATCTTTCTCGTTAACTTTTTCTAGTATGTCTTCGATTTTCGATTTTTGGTTAAGTTCAAAACTTCCATCAGGTTTTCTTTGGATATTAATTCCAAGGTAGTTCTTCACCTTTCCCAAGTCTTTGACATCAAAATTTTCTCGGAGAATATTTATTGTTTCATCTATCTCATTTTCGCTTTGGCTTGCAATGAGTAAGTCGTCAACGTACAGGATGATGAGTATGCTTTGACCCTTTTCTTCTTTTGTAAAGAGACAGTTATCGGCCATACTCTGTCGAAAGTTATTCTTTTGTAAGACATCAGCTATCTTTTGGTTCCAAGCTTTGGCTGCTTGTTTCAACCCATACAGAGATTTGTTCAGTTTGCAAACTTTCTGTTTCTCGTCGGGGTTTATGTATCCTTCTGGTTGGTCCATATAAATGTCTTCATCAAGATCCCCATGAAGAAAAGCTGTTTTTATGTCAACATGCTTGACATGCATTTTTCTGTAGACTGCAGCAGCTAGGAATGCTCTGATGGGGGTATGTTTTACGACTGGTGCAAAGGTTTCGTCGAAATCAATGCCGAACTTTTGCCTGTATCCTTTCGCTACAAGTCTTGCCTTGTGCTTGATTACATTTCCGTCTTGGTCTAACTTTCTTTTGAATGTCCATTTACATCCTATAGATTTCTTTCCTTTTGGAAACTCAACGAGATCCCATGTGCGATTTATGTTGAGAGAGTTCATTTCCTCTTCAATGGCTTCCAACCATTCATTCTTGTCACTGCGACTAAGAACTTCGTTCAAGCTTTTAGGATCATTTTTCTCTTCATCAGCCATGTAACTTAGTCTTTCGGGAGGTTTTCCTTTGTTTGATCGACTGGATCTTCTAAGTTCTATTATGGGATCATCACTGCTTGTGTCATCTGCTTCATCTTCAGATTTTTCTACGATGTCGGTTTTCTGGGTTATCGGTAGAAGTACAGCATGAGTTGTGTTCTCCGTCTCGTTCTCGATAAATCTAACCGTTCTACTAATAATCACTTGTTGATCGGATGTGTAGATTCTATATCCTTTACTTCTTTGGTCGTATCCTATCATAATTCCTTCCACCGCCTTCTCGTCTAATTTTCCTCTCTTACTTCTATGAACATGTGCAAACGCTCTTGACCCGAAAGTTCTTATGTTGGATAGATCGGGTTTCTGCAGAGCTCGAACGGTGTTTTCTTATTTGCCTTTGTTGGCAATCTGTTTTGGATATAGTTCGATGTCATAACCGCTTCGGCCCAGAATCTTTGTGGGAGATTTGCTTCAGACAGGAGACATCTAGTCATTTCAGTCAGACTTCGATTCTTCCTTTCCGCAACTCCATTCTGTGGAGGGGAGTACGGGACAGTTAACTGGTGGACAATGCCTTGCTGATTTAGAAATTCTTCTACTTCTTTTCCTGTGTATTCTCCTCCGTTATCGCTTCTCAAGGTTTTAAGTGTTCTTCCGAATTTGTTTTTCATCATACCGATGTATTCTGAGTTTTAGGAGAACTTCATCCTTTTTTGATACGAGATATATTGTACAATATCTGGAGTAATCGTCTACAAAGGTTAGGAAGTAATTTTTCCCGCTCACACTTGGTGTTTGCATGGGTCCGCATAGGCCACTGTGGAGTAAATCGAGAGGACGTTTAGCTCTATATTTTGCTTCTTTTTGATAGGGGAACTCTGTTAATTTATTTTTGATGCAACATACACAGTCAGCTGAATGTTGGCAATTGTCTAACTGAATACCATCTGCAAGATTTTCTCTTACAAGCTGTTTGATTGCATCAGTGTTGCGGTGACCTAGCCGTTTGTGCCATTAATAAATACAATTGTGATTGTTACAATTATATGCAAAATTAAGATTTGAATCATTTCTGTTTTCTTCAATAATGACTTTGTAAAGACTATTATCGTTTGAAATTGCTTCTAAATATACAGTATTATTTTTCATTACAACACATTTGTTTTTGCTGAAATTAATTGAGAAACCCCTTTCAGCGATTTTCTTTACTGATAGCAGATTACATTCTAACTGTGGTAAATAATAGACATTTTCTAAACATATTTCATGAGTACCGTCTTTTGTTTTTTGTAGTGAAATAAATTTTTCCAGAACCCTTTGAGGAAATTATTTTCCCATCTGCAACGATTATATTTATTGAATCTGCGTTCTCGTTTAGAGATGAAAACAGTTTCGCATCGTTAACTAAATGCTGACTCGAGCCAGAGTCCAGATAAAAATTTATTTTTTCTTTTTCAACATTAACGTTTGCAAGAAAAGAATGTTTTGATTCCGGGGTTGGAATCTCACTCTCCGCAGATCTATTTTTAGCTGGCGACGTTGTGTCTAATATATGAGTTCCGTTGTGAGCGGACACCTGCATCGGCTCGAAATATTTTTGTTTTTCTTTTATTTGCATGCATATAGAAGTTCTATCGCTTTTACGTTTTTCAGCTTGTTCTCGCGGCTTATGTTCATTTTGAGAATATCTTTTTCTTGCTTCGTAATTTTTATTCTTTAATTTGTAATACATGTCGTTGGAGTGCCCGTGTTTTCTGCAATAAGTACAGTATTTGTCATAATTATTCTGATTATTCCGTTTAAATGTGACATTTGTTTTGAAGGCTTGAGCCAAATTACGGTCTAAATTCTGTTCTTTACGGCGATTGTATTCATCAATTAATTTATTTTTAATTAGTTCAGGAGTTAATTCAGTTTCCGGCCTAGCTTCCAGAGCAGTTATTAATGTGTCGTAGGACTTAGGAACCGAAACTAACAAAAGTGCAGCGATGTGTTGATCTTTTATTTCTTCGCCTACAGCTTTTAATTTATCTATTAATTCGAGCATTTGGGAAATGTGTTTCCGTTTTCTGGCATTTTCATGGCATACAATTTTCTTAGCAAAAACAGTTTGCTAGATAAATTACTTCGTTCATGAATAGCTTTGAGCTTATTCTAAGTATCTCTTGCGGTTGTTTCATATTTTACGTTAATTATTTGAGAATCCTCGATGTACAGATTTATTAATGCTCTTGCCTGTCTATCGCGCTTTATAAATTTTTCATCTGGTGCAGGGGGAGGATCGTTTTCAATCAAATCGAACATGTCGTCTTTAATTAATATCATTTCCATCTTAAACTTCCATATGGAATAATTGTTAGCATTAAGCTTAACTATCTGAGGGCTGATATCTTTAAATACAGACATTGCGTACAGGAATAAAGTACTAGACAACGGATGCTACCAGATGGAATGTTTCGTTTTCGATTTCAGAGTTTGTATGTGTAAACCAAAAGCATTAGATTCTTCGTATTCTGTTTCTTAGCATAATTCAGTCTCATAATCAATGTTGTAAATTTGCGATGTGAGAACAAGAGATGAGGTAATAGAAAAATGTTCACTCAC
>CM063504.1:146088375-146105875 GCA_032207245.1 Pardosa pseudoannulata | reverse complement strand
ATTTTTAAAAAGTTTTGTGAATTACTGCACTTTAAAATATTCTAAGTCAAGAGGGACGAATCTATTTGTCCCGTCTCAAACACTGACATATAAAGGCTTTTTAAACCACCAAGCATTGACTAACGTGGTATTACACCTATATTATAATTTCCGAGAATATATATATATATATATATATATATATATATATATATATATATGTGTGTGTGTGTGTGTGTGTGTGTATACATCTGTGTATGTATATAGATATAATTATATATATATATATATATATATATATGTATGTTTATATTATGCATATATATGTATATATATATATATATATGTGTGTGTGTGTGTATCTATATATATACCACCGGCAGTAACGTCATACTTTGTTTTTCGTATTTTTCTCGTAAACTATAGATCGTACAGGAACGCTTATTATATATATATATATATATATATATATATATATATATATAGATATATATATATATATATATATATACATATATATACATATATATATATATATACACACTATATATATATATATATATATATATATATACACTATATATATATATATATACACTATATATATATATACACTATATATATATATATATATACACTATATATATATATACACTATATATATATATATATACGCTATATATATATATACATAGTATATATATGTATATATATATATATATAGTATATATATAATATTCTCTCTCTCTCTCTCTTTATATATATATATATATGTGTGTGTGTATATATATATATACGCTACATATATATATATACATAGTATATATATGTATATATATATATAGTATATATATATAAATATTCTCTCTCTCTCTTTCTATATATATATATATATATATATATATATATATATATATATATATATATACATAAATATATATTATATATGTATATGTATGTGTATAAATATATATATATATATATATATTATATACACATATCCGTTATTTCGGTCAACAAGCATTGCATGCAATCCAAATTACTCCGAATAGCGTTCTTGAGTTAAAATCCTCTGGTTTAGAAACCTTTTTTCCGTAAGTTTCAATTGTACTTAAATTAATTTACCTTTTTATCAAATCGTCCATGACCAACTAAATAGAATTTGCGAAAATCTCGTTGACATCCTAATGAAAAAGAAAAAAACTGGCAGGTATGTTTTAAGGTCGATAAACAGCGAAGTAAACACATTGACTAATGAGAGTGACACGGCAATTAGAAATAAATAAGAAAAGATTAAGAAGCACAGCAAATAAATAACGTTAACATCCAATTTGCACATCATTAAGTCTAATTTGGGAAAATATCAATTAATGCCTGTTTGCCGGTTGTCAGGCTTGTAAATTACTCGAGTGTACAATAAGCAAAATCATTAATTGCAGGGAAAACATGATTAAGCGAACAGAAAATCAATCAATTAGAGTAAATATTTTGTATATAAGTTACTTTCCGGCGAATAATTTGCGTGGAAATCTTTAGTCGAGATCTCTAAATCCAGGTAAATAATTTGTTCCCTGCTGTGTAAGTCCTCGTAAAGATTACCTTTGGTGGAGTCTTTTTATTTCTTGATTGTTTATTTTCCGCAGATGCAAATTACGTTACAAATTATGCGAAGATTTATTAATTTTATTAAAGAAAAGATAACATAAAAGAAGATGTTATTCTAAACATGATACAGCGAAGCGAAATAATAACTCGCCATTTTGTTTTACTCCATTACATCATAAAATTGGTCAGTTTGAAATTGTTGCTTTTTTCGTTATCCGATTGATTCATATGTTATGCCAGTGATGATTAATTTCTGAATATTGATTTTATCTATTGTTTACTGTTACTTCCTTAAACAAAGTAAAAGTTTGGTTTGGTTTGGAGTGCTACAGTCTACTATTTTGCAACTCGAGTGCTAATGAGACCGCGACCTTCTGATTAAATCCGATTTCGAACCACTACGAAGATCATGCCTCAATGGGATTCGAACCTACTAACTCCGGTACAAAAGATCAGTGCCCTAACCATTCGGCCATCGTTTGGAGTGCAAAGTAAAGGAAGTATATAATTCATGAAATATTTTAGTGTTCTGATCAGGGCTTCGAACCGTAATTTTTTTTTGTTCCGGTTTTCGTTCCGGTTCAACTAAAAAATTAATATCGGTTCAGTTCCGGTTTTCGCTCCGCCAAAAATAACTGTTTTCGTTTCAGTTCCAAATGAATAATTTCATTTTATGTATATTCTTATTTGTACTAAAAATGTAATTCTATCAAAATTTAGAAGATTTTATTCTTTTTTTAATTGGTACACTATGTGAATTGATACAAACAGCAGGTACGATAAGAGCGGTGAGCATTGGCATTGTTATCCATTATCAAAATCGCATTTGACAACTAGGTTCATGATTACCCACATTCGTCGTTTGACTCTCACATCGTGCACTTGGCCTTGCAATAATTATGTAAAAAATATATTATTTATTTAACATATGAAAATTGCCTCTAATTATTAATATATCTTCTAACGTGGTTTCACTGAGATTACTTCTGTTGTCTCGGAGAATAAATTTCAAACCTGAAAACGCTCTTTCAACACTAACTTGTGTAGCTGGAGCTGCCAAAACCACCATTGCAATCTTATACAAGTGCGGATATGTAATTATAAAGTTGACGTTAAATTAGAAAATATTGATAAGTTGGTAACAGTAACAAAATGACTGAAAAATATATCGAACCGAAATAAACCGATATTTTTTTCGGTTCAGTTCCGGTTTTCTTTCCGACCAAAATAACGGTTTTTTCCGGTTTTCGGATTTCGGTTCAGTTCCGGTTCGAAGCCCTGGTTCTGATTCACGGTACCTCAAGGCATCGATCTTATAACCAGAGGGTTGTGACTTCGATTCTCAGCCGGCCAAAGATCCACCGTGATTTTTAATTGCAGTTAAAGCAAGGAAAATAGTTTCGTGATCGCAATGTCCTCCAAGTTCCCAAACATTAGGAAAGGATAGCTGATGACGCATTTTTCTATAAAGGTATTTTTTGAGAACAATCTTAACAGGAAGGCTAATGTGTGGCCACCTTGATCCCCAAACCTCATCCCCGTGCGACCTTTGACTTTGGGGCATTTGAAACACGTAGTCAGTCTTGATAAACCAATAATTATACCTGATCTGAAAGGCAGAATTTCCGGATATGTTCTCAGCATTTCAACTTCGAATACACTGCTGTCAGCAGTGGAACATGCTATATACGATTTCAAATGGTAGCTGAAGATGATGGCTGTCATGTTGAACATGTCTTGATGTAATAAATAACGTAATAAATGACGAAATAATTCGAATACCACAGGTACAACCCCACTTTAAAGCAAAAAAAATAACTTCCTTTGAAAAGTTTTCAGAAGTTTATATTAAATGTTATTGAATAAATTAGTTTTGGGTCATTTACACATTTAATCACAAACGTTAAATACGCCAATCTTAATTTAATAAGTTGTAATTTATCTGAAATTAACCAGCCATAAACGGTTAGTCAAAAAAGAAGTTTGAAAAGGACACATAACGTCATTGTTTAGTCATATCCCCAGATGAACGGTGTCTTTATTGGTGTGCTTCTTAAGTTGTTGGGGAAATTATACATATGAGATAAAAATTGTTTTCGCAATTGTTTTTATACCTGCCATATTGGAATCCTTTAGTTCAATGCTAATCTATAAGAAAAATAAAATTCTATTTGGCCGTCTTTAAGGAATTCATTAAAAAATATATACCACGTGATAGAACAACAAATTCTTTATGACGCTATCTTTTCCATCTTTTGAAGTTATACCGTCAAATGTTCTTATTTACGTTTGGAAAAGAGTATACCGAAATTACTTACAAATAATTTAAATTTAAATATATTTTTCCCGAAGTTTTTTAAAAAAGGGAAAAAAATGATGTACTATAGAATATTCTGTTCTATACCGTGTTATAATAATATAAATTCTTAAAATATGGGGCAGCCAGAGGAAATTTTGTTTTTCCTCATAAGTTAACATTAACAAAAAAAATCCGATATGAAAGTTACTACGTATCTGACAAAAGGCTATTGTCCAATACATAGATGGGGATATTACAATTTCATAACTGATACCTAGAGAATAAAATGTATGAAAAACACATACATTATAACATAGATAGAAATTATAAATAAGTCATTCGAATTCCAAAAAACAAAATAGTCTAAATTGATCCTAATAGTGAATTAACGTTATTTCTACATTCAATATTTCACTTAACGTGATTTTCGGTTACCAACCTGCGGTAAGGTCCCAGCGGCATTGAGGTAGAACTTCGCGCTCCCACGGCACAGGTCCGAGGTTCAATCGCCGAGCTGAACAAGGTTGACTGAGCCTTTCATCCCTTCAGTGGGTAGATGAGCTTAGGACCAAGCGTCCTTGGGAAGTAAACACTGTGGGTTCCACTTAAGATTGAACACCTAACCGGAACATATGCTGCGCACCCCAGAGGCCTTGGTCACGTAAACGGAGATTGGCACCGTAGGCCCTGGCCCTCTAGGGTCTGCGCAGTGGAATTTTAGTTTAGAGAATTTGAGGCAAGATTTAAATTGACTTATGCTCACCTGAGTTCTTCATAGTAAAGTTTCTTTATTAGCGCTGAGTGAATTTGCTTCACGTATCTGTGTTTATAATAAAACAGGTTACATATAACACAATATGAACCTAATACGCTATCAAAGTATTCACTTTAAATCTGTTTTACGATACTACAGAATTCGTCTTTTTATAAATTTTATCTCCTCAAAATTTATATTTAACTGACTCAGTGTCACCCTACCAACAACTTTCTTATTTGCATACAGCGTTGATATCTTTGTTATCGATTCTCATCACATTCCTATCGATCCGTAATCTCAATCTGTATCTCTTTCTAAATTCTTATTAGAAATTTTCCTCGTCTTTTTTCAAAAAATGTTTCAATGGCAACTAATCTGAACACTTCCGTTTGCTTGTAACATATTTCTATCCAACACAAAAGGCCTTTATCCCTTTTTTTGAGGAATATATTTATTGTTATTTTCCCCATTTAGATACACATTAAAATATTTTGAAAGAAAATCCGGCTTTCATAGGTCACATTCTTTTGGTCTTAAGATATGCATAGATCGCATTAATAATTCATAACGCAATTCTTCATCGCGTCACGTAGAGAATAAGTGCTCGGAGGAAATCTGGGGATTTCCAAAACTAAAAAGTGCGATTTAATCTTTAGAACTTGGAAATTGAATTTTATTTGTTTTATAGAGTTCACTCTCCATTTTCGAAAATCCATAAGTCTGTCTTTGGGAAGGAAGAGTACTTTGTATGGCAGGCGATGTTCTCAAATAATATATAGGCCATACTACTTTCATTTCACTTCTGTAATACGTGCAAAAAGAAGACATAATATTACATTTTATAAAGAAAATGGTTATTGTAACTTTGAAATCATTAATCCCCTATATAATAATAGCCTAAGTTATTTGTCCGTCTGTCCTCGAATTTATGAAGCGGTTAGGCCTGGAATGGATAGAGGCATCTATATTGGATTCTTAATTAGTTAAGGTTAGCAAAATTCAAAGCGATCCCGAAAAAGTTCAAAATCCACCCATTCCCCCCTTTTCGATCGTTTAATGCCATTATTTCAAGCCTTATTTTCTCCGGTTAAGAGAAGGCAATTAAATGAATTATCCCATTATAAGTAGATGAAAATAACATTTTTTCTAGCATTATGACGTTATTCCTTTAACTATCACATTTAATCATTTCTCATTTCTGCCGTCTGCATTTCTTTCATACGTATTATCACTGAACTTGAATATTGCGTGAATAATTTTCTTTTATATTTCACTTAAATAATAGATTAAGTACAGGTGTGATAGTTATAAATTTAATCATCGATTATTTTTTGTTGCAATGAAAGTTTTATCAGCGGTATTAACAACAAATTCTCTTCATAAAAGTCTAGGAGTCTATTTCACGGACTAATAAGTATATAGAGTTTAAGTTATATATTGTTGAAAATTAAGAAGTTTGTTTGTTTGTGTGTTTGTTTTTTATATGTAACCATACGGTTTGCAATCGATTCGCTAAATTTTGGACATCACTCATATATATTACCAAATAATCACTGTCAATATTAAAACCTCTGCTGTCCATCCTATCACATAATATGACAAGATAAATTAAAGTTGGCAACTAACATGCGGTCAGTAAAGATAAACAAATTATTGAGCGTGTACCAGATAATTCTCAGCTAAAAACAAACCTTTTTTTACCTGCCTCATAAGATACTTTACAATTCTGGAAAATTTAAAATTTTACTGATCCCGTCATATGGCAAGCGATATGCTAGTCGATAAATATACATACAAAGTATTTCACCTTTTTTTATTCCTAGTCTGCAAAGGATTTTTTCACATCTATATTAGAGTGCAAATGTATTTTAAATTCGACTTCCAATAACTGCATATAATATTATTGCAGTTCACCAAATTGTTTGCAGTTGTTGAGAGCATTTTCAAAATTAATATTTCCATAACATAAATACTTTAGGTATTTAAATCCAAGTTACATTAGAACATATGTCCAACCTCTGAGGCCCAGTGCAACTTTCAACAGGTAAATACCGACTAATTTGCTTTCGATGATGAACAGAAAATTTATATTGCCAAACATACTTTAATAAAAGTTTAAAATATATTTCGGATTATTTAAAATATTTTTTAAAAGTATATTGAACTGTAGATCTTATTTATTAGCAATCAGAACGCACAAATATAAGACACACACAAATTAAAAACTTAAATTACATCTTTATACTTCATCTTTATAATTCATTTTAATCCAAAAACTTTTTATTTTTCACAGCATTGATCCTCTTACCTCAAATACTAAATAAAAATGCAAAAGTGTATGCGCCTGTACTGGGTCACAGGAGCCCTAATAAAATGTAAAATTAAAGATATCTCTCTCTGAAAAAATTCAAAGAAAATTGTAGAAATGTGAGTCATTGGTGTTTAGATGACCTATTAGACAGGTACTGAAAGTATGGGAAATTTATTTGTATTGGATTATTTTGTGAATGTTTTTATAACGGCGCATTGTGAATTAAGTGAAAACAGGCATTATTACAAAAACATTTTTCCAAAAAACAATTTTTCTCCTTATTAAGGTCTCCTTATTAATCCCCGTCTCCAGTTTGAAATTTTTGACTATTATGATACCTTTTCTTTGTATACGAAAGAGAAAGCAAATCACTTTAGTAGAAATGGATTAAGAGTTCTATAAGAAAAAGAAGATAAGTTATTTTACTATCTCGAGAGGCCCCCAAGGGCACGCCTCCTTCAGGTGTGTACGGGCTTCAAGAACCCGGAGTACCTGGGTGATCTTTCTATAGCGTTCTTCCTGGTAGTCTTGAGCTTACTCCTTACCGGGTTAGTCCACATTAACCCCTGGGCATACAAATAAAATGTGCATCGACGAAGGCGACCATTTAATTTGGCTTACCTGGTGCACCAGTGATCAGTCATGAACAAATCCAGAATCTTCACTGCTCGAAATGAGTCTTGCACATTTACGTATCCGTTGTCGAACAGAATAGCTTCATTCGAATTTGAAGAATCACTCAAATATTCCCCATTATAAAAAACTTTTATGACCATTTTCCGCTGCATTCACATCACCAGAATGGCCTAATGTACTTTCATCGTCACTTTCACATAATGCATCCAACCCAGACATTTAGAAGGACTACTTCTGAATTTAACTTTACTCAAATATGTACTGTGACCTTTGAGGTGCAAGACCATTGCTGTACTGATTACTGTTACTCATTGCGATACTTTTCATTTATTTGCTTGTTGATGCGATTTTGTTTATCGGTGCTGTTGTGGAGGAGGGGGTGGGGGATGCACCTGTAAGAATCTCAACAAAACACCATTGATTCACGACAGAAACACAGGAAAAATTCAAAAATATACCGGCGTTCGCAGAAGATAGTGCTAGTCGAGGGAGAATCGTCAAATGCTATAACTGCACATGAAATGCGCGACGAGTTAGAGCCGTCGTGGTATGTTAAGTGTTACTCTTCGAACCATAAAGGACCTATCGTAGGTCAGCAGCAGCTTTGTATCCGTTATGGCCCGCTGTTGTGTCATCCGGAATCAATAGTTTCAATTCGTGAAGTCCGAAATCGGTTCGTTCAATGCATAATATTTAATTTGCCATTTTCCCAATAGATAAAGATACTTACCAGCGAAAAGTTCGCAGTTTGTCGCTATTTCTCGGATTCTGCAAAGGATTTGCGAAATTCAAAGGAATCTGAGGCACATGGAATTCATGACAGTTGATATAGATAATAATATTGTTGTATTAGTTTATTATATTTATCCAGAAAATTATGTCATTTGATTTATTTTTCTGTAATTTGAGCAAAATTTACTGTAATCCATTAACATTTCCCATATATGTGAAAATATTGAAAATAGTAGTTATTCCGTTTATTTTTTAAATAATTTATTTCTAACATTTTGATGATAATACCGAACAAAATTAAAGAGAAAAAAAATTCCATTTTTGACACGTTTTTCTCAAACATATTCCACAAGCAAAAGGTTAAGGAAAAGCAAATTTTTTTCTTTATCCAAGAAAATGCTTCTGTTTTTATTTGTTGTATGATTCAAGTTTTACATTAACAAGATCAAATAATTTAGATTATTATAAAACAATATTTCTTAAACGTTATTAGACACATTTATTATAATAAAATAATTCGGAAGTGTTAAAATAATACAAATAAAGGCTTTTTTTTACTTTTAGAACATTAAGCTTTCAGTTCCGACTATAAAAAAAGAAACCTCGATCTGTAAACGAAAAAAAGAACTTTTAACTTGTTTTTCGGGGCTGTCAGGGAATGTTCCTTGAATCACAATTTGAATTGTTTCACTCGGTGATAGAAAAAAGTGAAAACAAAATGTCTTTCTCCGACAGCTGTTTATTCAAAAAAGAGAAAATCCGTTCCATTAGAATTCCAACTCGAACTTCGAGTACGATGAATCGTTTAGCAGATACACGGAGCTTTCCTGAACAAACTGTCTGTGACAAAGAGATCACGATCCTATCAATGGAATACAGACCAATTGGGAATTTTTTCATGCCTTTAAATATTCGAACGCTCTTTCTATCACAGAATGGAATGAAAGTGTAAATAATGTTTGCAATGATGTATTATATGGTTTAAAAAGCCATACAATATGTGATTAAATTGAAAATTGTGAAGAGTCTTATTTTTAAAGAAGCACTACTATTCCATGCATTATTAGTAGATAATCAGTTGTAATCGTACATTAAAAGTTAAACGTAATAACAATTTTGTAAATGTTGAAAAAAAGTTTAGAAATAAGATGTAAAAGCGAGATATTCCTTGTTTTTCTAAAGAACAGATTAAAGGTAATTAGAAAATATTTTGAAGTTAACTGTTTATCAAAAACAAGAAGTCATCTATTGCTTGTTTGCTTGATTCTAAATACTACAGTCAATGATGTACTCTATTGTTTAAAAAATTAATACAATATGTGAGTAAATTGAAAATTGTGAAGAGTTTTATATTTAAAGAAGCACTACTATCCCATGCAATATTAGTAGATAGTCAGTTGTAATCGTACATTTAGAGTTAAACAGAATAAGTAAATGTTGAAAAAATATTATTTTTATAATGTTTTAATAATGTTTGTAAATGTTGAAAAAAAGTTTAGAAATAAGACGTAAAAGCGAGATACTCCTTGTTTTTCTAAAGAACAGATTAAAGGTAGCTTGAAAATATTTTGAAATTAACTGTTTATCAAAGAACAAGAAAGTTATCTATTGCTTGTTTGCTTGATTCTAAATACTACAGTCAATGATGTACTCTGTGGTTTAAAAAAAATCATACAATATGTGAGTAAATTGAAAATTGTGAAGTTTTAATTTTAAAGAAGCACTACTATCCCATGCTTTATTAGTAGATAGTCGGTTGTAATCGTACATTTAGAGTTATTCAGAATAAGTAAAAGTTCAAAAAAATATTGTTTTTATAATGTTTTAATAATGTTTGTAAATGTTGAAAAAGAGTTTAGAAATAACACGTAAAAGCGAGATATTCCTTGTTTTTCTAAAGAATAGATTAAAGGTAACTTGAAAATATTTTGAAGTTAACTGTTTATCAAAGAACAATAAAGTTATCTATTGCTTGTTTGCTTGATTCTAAAAACTACAGTCAACATTTTTTATACCAGAGCTTATTTGACCAGGAACGACTACTTAAAGAATATTATATGATGTCATCTGTAGAATTTTAATCTGTAAATTTCGGTACGAATCATGTACTAAGCATGTAAGTCGTACTAAAGTTTCCTTATTTCTTTGTAAAAATATTATTTGTTGAACTTTATTTTGAGGTTGGAGGCCTAGGATTTATCCAAACTGGTTGTAAAGAAAATTAATTTTATCATATTGCGACAAATCAGTACGATATTATAGATGTCACGAAATCACGAACTCTGATTAGTAGTTCACATTTCTAAAGAGTTAAAACGTATATATATAAGTAGTTCAAATTTGAACAACGTTAAAAGATGATCGGATTTGCATATATTTGGAAGTAAATGATTGGTTAGAATGCTAGGGTTAATCAAAACTGATTGTAAATGAATTCAATTCTGTTAATTCGGTACCACGTTACATGGGACTCGTAAATTCAGTAACTCTGATTAGTAGTTCAAATTTGAACAACGTTAAAAGATGCTCGGATTTGCATATATTTGGAAGTAAATGATTGGTTAGAAGGACTGGGGTTAATCAAAACTGATTGTAAAGGAATTCAATTCTGTTAATTCGTACCACGTTACATGGGACTAGTACATGGGAATTTAGTAACTCTGATTAGTAGCTCAAATTTATAAATATAGAATAGAAGATGTAGGAAATGAAGCATATAGGCAAGAAAACAGTACCCGCTACATCCTGTGCAGAATGTAATATACCCTTGTAGATCTTACAACAGCATTCTTGTCTTTCCATGACAAATAGCTGCCATGAAATTGAATTTTCCCTCTGAATATAAATGGTTCAGTGGGGAGTATACTTACCACCCCTAGAATTTAAATACAAACATGGTATTCGGCAAAATAAAGTACATTTCCTTAAATTTTATTGTTTTATTGATAGCAAAAAGAAACAAACCGGGAGAGGTTCAAAAGAGAAATAAATGGCTCACGTAAGGAATCATGTAATTCCTAAGGGTTACAAATACCCATACCAGAAGTTAGAGACTTGAGCAACCATAGACGAGACCGAAAATTCTGTTTCTAAACTCCAATTCTCTGCCTATTTCGTTTTTGTTTTTGTTTTTATCTTCAAAAATTGAACATACTTAAAAATCTTCAGGTTAGTTCGCCAAAGTACGGCAGGTCATTTGTCTTCATTGGCCTCCTGAACTGTAAAAACAACGCTTCGCTTAAACAGGATGAAAAAGCTTTCTCCGCACCATGCGTGGAATAAAATAACTCATAAGCAACAAGAAAATACCACATGTTGGAATGATGCCAGAACATACGCTAGAAATTATCGGAGCGTAGTCGGGCCCAACAACTTTCTTTTTTTGGCAGAAACTGCAGGCCTATACTATGTACGTGATATTTTGATGGCGTATAAAAGCAATTTTTCGTCTGGTGTACAGTTTAAAATGTAGTTTCCTAACTTTAAGTTATATACAATGCTAAAGCACGCTGTTTGGTGATTCTCCTTAAGTTTCAGGGTGGAATTTTAATGTCTTGTCTTGCAGCCTTAAGCTCTTCGTTGTATACAGTTACAGAAAGTGGAAAAATATGTTTTTATATGTTTGATGTAACCGCATGCCTATTTTAATGTTAAAGTGTCCTCTTGTAGAATTTAAAACCCAAAATAAGGAAAAATATCGGTATATGAAATTCAAGAGTTGTTTATATAAGACATCTATAGCAATAAGGAATCTAAGATAGCATTTGCTTATTACATATTTATATTTTGAAACTCCTATCATATTTTTCATTTAGGAAAATTATATAAAAATAGGTGTATGTACAATACGTGTATCCATTTTTAACTTTTGTGTTTTTTAGCTTGAAATAAAAGTAATTCAAATTTTTTATGAAAAGCCAACATTTAGTATAATTGTGACAATATTGGTTTTCCAGTAAGGAAAAATTAAAAAATTAGTGTTTAAAAAATTAAAAGAAAATTTTACTAAACTTACACATAATATAAATAAATATTATTTATATTTTCCTGTGTGATAAATTTCAAATCATAAGATACAACTTCCAACGTTATCTCGACAGTAGTATCGAGTTTGCCGCCTACATCTTTTTATTTTCTCTCTCTCACTCGTTTGGAGCAACACTGACTCCATAATGAGTCTGACTCCATAATGTATACAATGTTAAAAAATACATTTTACCACAGAAAATTTTACTGATCTTATGCATAATATAAATAAATATTATTCATTTTTTCATGTGGGATAAATTTCAAAGCATAGGATACAACTTCCAACGTTATCTCGACAGTAATATCGAGTTTCCTTCCTACATCTCTTTATTTTCTCTCTCTCACTCGTCTGGAGCAACACTGACTCCATAATGTACACAATGTTAAAAAATACATTTTACCACAGAAAATTTTATTAATCTTACGCTTAATATAAATAAATATTATTCATTTTTTCATGTGTGATAAATTTCAAAGCATATGATGCAACTTCCAACGTTATCTCGACAGTAATATCGAGTTTCCTTCCTACATCTCTTGCTTTTCTCTCTCTCGCTGGTCTGGAGCAACACTGACTCCATAATGTACACAATGTTAAAAAATACATTTTACCACAGAAAATTTTATTAACCATACGCTTAATATAAATAAATATTATTCATTTTTTCATGTGTGATAAATTTCAAAGCATATGATGCAACTTCCAAAGTTATCCAAAGAGCAACACTGACTCCATAATGAGTCTGACTCCATAATGTACACAATGTTAAAAAATATATTTTACCACAGACTACAAACTACATGTATTCACACAAAAAGCCTAATTGAGCAACTGAATAGCGTTTACATATTGTTTAAAATAAACCATTTCCAATTACCTAAAAAATTGTTTGGTACTGCCATCTAGTGTGTTAAAGGGGAAAAGGTTTTCTGGGTATAAAAAATTGATTATTTTCATATTTTCGGTGAATTACTTTGAACACTCCAGCCCAGAAATATCACGGGCTTGATAAATATGGCACTAAAGCAAGAAGGGCAAGAAAACAGTACCAGCTACATCCTGTGCAGAATGTAAAATACCCTTGTAGATCTTACAACAGCATTCTTATCTTTCCATGACAAATAACTGCCGTGAAATTGAATTTTTCCTCTGAATGTGAATGGTTCAGCCGGGAGTATACTTACCACCCCTAGAATTTAAATACAAACATGATATTCGACAAAATAAAGTACATTTCCTTAAATTCTATTGTTTTATTGATAGCAAAAAGTAACAAACCGGGAGGGGTTCAAAAGAGAAATAAATAGCTCACGTAAGGATTAATATAATTCCTAAGGGTTACAAAGCTCACCTCGTTATTTTAATTGTTAATATAACCCATACACTAATTATATTCAGTTCAGGGGAGGACTAAGGCCTTGGCAACCTAGGTACGTGCCTAGGGCCCGTAATTTTTGGGGCCTAAAAATTAAATGTTTAATTTTTTTTTATTTAACAGAAAAACGTGATATTCATAATTATTTCCGAAACTTATCCAAATTATGCCGAATCGTTGATTGATAAAGTCGACAAGTGTATACGAACTTTCTTGTGCTTATGCATCCCCGCAAGTGTCGATGTGTGTAAATACGATCGAGGCTCGCACTTATCAAGCCTTTACTATGCACTTTATTAAAGGCTTTCACCTTTACTCAAGGTATTTTGTCTGTATCCATGTGGTCATTTATTATGGAAAATAATGTTATTACAACATTCCCTAATTTAAACATAATTCTGAGAATTTATTTAACCCTTCCAATAAGAAATGCAAGCGCTGAAAGATCATTCTCAGTATTGTCCAGAATAAAAAATTGTTTAGGATCCACATTATGCCAACAAAAATTAAATAGTTTATCATTACTTTGTATAGAAAAGGAGTTATTAAATAACTCTATTTATTATGACAAACTAATTGACGAGTTTTCAGAATTAAAAGTGAGAAAAACTGGCAATATAACTAATCAATCTGGGTATATTTGTTTAAGAATTATCGTTAGTTGTAATAAATTATGTTTATGATTGTTTGTTTTAATAATTTATGTTTATTTAATTTTTGTAAATGTATATTATATTTTTCCTTTTTTTTCTTGGAATCCGATAATTAAATAGAACTACATATCATATGCTTTAAAACTAAACTACCACAAACGCAAAGTATGTGTCATGACTGAATAATAGGCCCGTAATTACAATGTTGCCTAGGGCCAGCTTTAGTCTTAGTCCGCAACTGATTCAGTTAGGGGGTAAGAGAGTTTAAATAGCCTTTCAAAAGTTGCATATTTATGCACGTTGTTAATTTAAATCTCTTATGCTACTTCACATCTATTTAAAAACAATATAAGTATTAATAACTGATATACTTCTTCAAATCTTCCTAATATAACATGTAATTATGCTGGGAAATAAGATAAAAAACTTGAGATCAGATTTTATATGGGCATGCGTGTACATCGTGGAAATTGTAAAAGCTTTTGCAGTTTCAATTCCCCGACAGTATAAAGATTAATAACGTATATTCCACTTCAAATCTTCTTAATACAATAAAAAGGCAAGGAAAAATAGTTATAAATTTAGGATAAACTTTTATTACTGTATGCTCATATTTTGTAGAAAATGACATCGCCTTAGCAACTGGAAATCCCAAGATGTATATATATACATTAGCAACTTATACACTCTCTTAATAAAAACATTCAAAATACAATGTGTTATGATGTATCAAAAAAGCATATAATTTTGGATCAACATTAATAATTTTATAATTATGCAACTATTTTAGAAATTGAAACTGGTTTAGTAATTTCAAAACCTACAAAGAAAAATTATTAGTTAGCCCATATTCTACTTGCATGAAATCTGCATAATACAATGTATAATTATTCAGTAAAATCCAGCAAAGAAATTTCAGTTCATTTCTCGGGATTGTATATTTATACTTTTGGGGATTTCCAACTGTTTTGCTCGTTTAAATCCATTGAAATATAAAAATAAGTAACTCATATTCGACCTGAATGAAAGTTTCACAATAATGCTTAATTATGTTGTGAAAAATGAAGCTGTTATTTTTAAACAAAAAAAAAAGAAACTCAGTTTTTCCTTGCCTATTTAGAATTTTAAATCAGGCAATCAGAATATACGGCATTTTTGATGAAAGGTGGAATTTGATGAAATACCGATATTATAATATGGTTATTTGACTTGCGTATAAACTTATAGCTTTTCAGTGTTCTTCCTTATGAATTATGCACCATTTCATGTTTTCGATCCACTAAAAAAAATAAAGTAAAAGAGAATGGAATGACAAGACTGTATTTGAAAAATAAAGGTACAGTAAAAACAAAAACAAAATTCCCTACGCTTGTAACATTTCGATAACACTTTTAAACTTAATGAATCAAAATATCCACGGGTGTCTTGAATAAAACATTTCGAAGAGTATCTTTTAAGTCTGGAAAATGGAGTGCTACAAACTATTATATCGAGTAAATTCTATCGCTTTTCTTCACTTTTATTTGAAATAGAAATAGATAGCTGAGTAAATTTTCAGTCTGTTTTATTTACTGATTTTCTTTTGTAAACACATTTTTTCCTGTTTTTGGATTTCGCTCAGTCTTACAACAAAATCAAAACCAAATCTCAAAATGAACGGTGCACTTATGTATACAGTTACTAAACTATTTTCTTTAGAGATAAAATTTTTAACCCAACAGCTCTAATGCAGAATTTGGAACAAGAACTATGGCTTTGGTTTTGGTTTGGTTTCAAGTGCTACAGTCAAACTTTTTGCTGTACGACGATCCATGGGCCAAGACCTATTGGTTAAAGTCAATTCTGAATCGAAACCACGGATTCGAAGCGAACATTTAATATTTGACTGAAAACTAAAAGCTTAAGTAAAGCATTATTTTATTTGTTTATTTTGAAATAAAAGCTGAATTGGTATGGTGTTTAATTTTCAGTATGTTTTATTTACTGATTTCCTTTTGTAAACACATTTGTTTCCTGTTTTTGGATTTTACTCAGTCTTATAACAAAATCAAAACCAAATCTCAAAATGAACGGTACACTTATGTATACAGTTACTAAACTATTTTCTTTAGAGATAAAGATTTTAATCCAACAGCTCTAATGCAGAATTTGGAACAGCGAAATATGGCTTTGGTTTTGGTTTGGTTTGGTTTGGCTTCGAGTGCTACAGTTGAACCTTTTTGCTGTACGACGACCTATGGGACCGGGACCTATTGGTTAACGTCAATTCTGAATTGAAATCTCAGATTCGAAGCGAACATTTAATATTTGACTAAAAACTAAAAGCTTAAGAAAAGTATTATTTTATTTGTTTATTTTGAAATAAAAGTGAATTGGTATGGTGTTTAATTTTCAGTCTGTTTTATTTACTGATTTCCTTTTGTAAACACATTTTTTCCTGTTTTTGGATTTTACTCAGTCTTATAATAAAATCAAAACCAAATCTCAAAATGAACGGTACACTTAGGTATATAGTTACTAAACTACTTTCTTTAGAGATAAAGATTTTAACCCAACAGCACTAATGCAGAATTTAGAACAGGAAATATGGCTTTGGTTTTGGTTTGGTTTGGTTTAGCTTCAAGTGCTACAGTTGAACCTTTTTGCTGTACGACGACCTATGGGACCGGGACCTATTGGTTAAAGTCAATTCTGAATTGAAATCCCAGATTCGAAGAGAACATTTAATATTTGACTGAAAACTAAAAGCTTAAGAAAAGTATTATTTTATTTGTTTATTTTGAAATAAAAGCTGAATGAAAGCCGCTACGCAATAAGACCAAAGAATGTCACGTATACCACACGTAAGCTGCTTACCTACCTGACCTCTCAGCAAAAAGACTTGTCTTTTCTACGTCATACAAATGCGGAGTGACACGAAGAACTGATCCTAGTATTAGCTTGCAGTCTAAAGTAAGTATTTTTGGGATGTTTTCAAAGCAAGAAAAAGGATAAAGGATAAAAGTTTAATGTGCCAGAAGTCGTACATCACGACAATGTAATCTAGGGCTTCAAGAGGCTTGAGGGGACTCAGCATTGCTTACAGAACTGTAGCAAGATGTGTAAAAACCTTCGATGCAGAAC
>CM063504.1:146058375-146078375 GCA_032207245.1 Pardosa pseudoannulata | reverse complement strand
ACCCGTTTTATTTATATTAGTTATATTAATTAGAATGATCTAAATCCCCTCACCAGAATAGAAACACGACTCCCGTAATGGGAACAAGAAATAGTTAAGTCAGTATTTCTGTGATTTGTTAGCTGACATGTTAATTACTAAAACTTGTGAAATTATTTCTGAGGGTACAAATTACACATGTAAGATCTCAGAACCCGTGAAACTGGAAATAGACAAAGGAAAAAAACTTCAAATTATGATTCCAACTGATGGAAAAACGGAAGCTATTACGCTGTCAATTTGATGTTCTTTTCTTCAGAGCGAAATGGAATTAAAATTGGTAAAACAATCTATGTGTCTAGGAAAACTTTTTAATATATTACATGTATATATAATGATATTTTAACCAGACTAGCGAACTTAATTATAACTGGATTCTAAAAATAAATTTCTAGCAATAATTTCCATAAAATTTCATCTTTTGTTGAGGTGTTCTAGTTTAAATTTGGTAACGTTTGGAAACTTCGAGAACCCTAAATTAATTTCTGCTTATCTGAACTATTTCTATATATCACATTTTCGTAACTTAGTTTCACTTCTTAATGTGTCTGTATGTATATATATATATATATATATATATATATATATATATATATATATATACATATATATATTATATACATATATATGTATATAATTATATATTAATATATATATATATATACATATATATATATATATATATATATATATATATATATATATATATATATATATATATATATATATATATATATATATATATATATATATATATATATGTATGTATATATATATATGTATGTATATATATATATATATGTATATATATGTATATATATAATGTATATATATATATATATATATATATATATATATATATATATATATATATATATATATATATATATATATATATATATATATATATATATATATATATATATATATATATATATACATACAGGTCCGAGTTTCGGTCCCCGTACTGGGAAAGTTTGACTTAGCCTTTCACCCCTTCAGTGAGTATACAAACTGAAGACCAAGCATGCTTGGAAATTAAACACTGGTGTTTACTTCAAAGTTTAAGTCTTCTAAGTTTAAGACTTTATCTTCCACAATGATTGATTTTTGGTTGTCCATAGAAAGTCATAATTTCATTCAGTACTGAAGAATTTTAGAACAAATATGTTATTTCAATGCATAATGTTTCAATGCATATGTATGTATACACGCAAATACAAGCATCCATATATTTGTCACCCTTCATCCCTAGATATTCTTTTCATGTTCTGCATAAATTAAAAGGTTTTAATCGACTATTTAAGTTTAAACAAAGTGAGCTAAAAAAACTAAACAGATATCATTTTACTAATATGTATTTCTTTTAAGTTTTTTCCTTTACATTACATTTATTTCCCCGACAGAAAACAATTATATTGTTAAATTTATAGACTTTGCAACATTATTGCCACCTAATCTAAGTCACTTGACATTCACTTCTGCTACAGATCTTAATTACACAATTTTAATGCAAATTAGCCTAAAAATAACATATGCATTAATATATATATATATATATATATATATATATATATATATATATATATATATATATATATATATATATCAGGTCTAAAAAAGGGGTAGTTGGAAATTATGTAAGTTAAAAACGATTTTAAAAAGAGAACTCTTTTATAATAATAAAATAAATGAAAAAGACCCAAGCTCGCGTAAGATTTCAGGATAATCCAGTCACGCGGAAGCATTTCTCAGATATTTGAGCTTGGAAACAGATAATTTGGAACTGGCGCTTGGACATGGAGAGGTCAACACCTTTACGCATAGCTCCGGGTCGATTAATGAAAATGGCGCATGTTACTTTCCTTAAGAACGATGAGTTAATAAAACTTATTAAGAAGACTGTTTTCCATTCGCCTTAACTCTGCACCACGACTTGTCATATATATATATATATATATAGTGTGTGAGAGTGAGTGACTTTAACACATCATATTTGTCACTTTAGCTAGTATGATCTTCGTAGAATGTCCCAAAGCCATAGCAATTAATCATTTTTAATAAAAAACTAAGACTTTTTTCTAATAAATCCTGGTGTTACGTATCATCATAAAGGAGAATAATTGGAGAAAAGACAAGAGATTAAAAAATATTTAATTAAAAATTTTTGATTATAAGAAACTTTAAAAATTCTGTTTAACTTTCGAAAAGACAATATCTTTGCTTTTTTTTTTAATTCTAACATAACCCTGTTTTTTTAAACACGTTTCAGCAAAAAGTTAAAAATACTCGATAAACGTGTTTCGTACATGTAATAGAAGATATAAAAAAATTTAAAATTCTGTTTACTAAGATATTTTTTATAGTTTCCAAAATTGATTTCTCATTTGTTTTCCGAAAAATGTTTTTCCAAACAAGCTACGTGACGTATTTAAGCATAAAATGCATCTTATGTTTTTTAATAAGCAACCTTAGATAACATTTTCAACAACTTGAATTATTTTACGCAAATTTGTATTAAAAGTAATTTGGAAACTGGAAACAAGCATTTTTCAGAGTTTCATCTTCCTTTTTATGTTATAGATGATTAGTATTTTCAGACTAAAATAGATCTTTATAATAAATGAGGCCTATAAGATCCTTTTTTATAAACAATGCCAATTAAAACAAAATAATAAGATTTAAGATTTAAACTTCATAGTTTGTAATGGATAATATTAATAATAATAAAAATGTTATAACTTATGATTATATTATAATATGATTACTATAATATATAAAAAGTTTATAAATGTTTTGTGCTATCTGAATTGACGTAAGAATGTCCGTTGGGTTCATTTCGGTTCCAAGTCATGTATACTCAAAAGACAAAACATTGTGACCACCTGTCAATAACGAGTTGGCCCACCTACTGTACATTGAGGGAGCAACTGTTCGCCTGGAAGACGGTGTATCCTGACACGGCCATTGGCGTGATGAATGACAAACCGTAATTCATCTGACTAGGCAACTCTCTCTTACTCATCCACAGACCAGTCGCGATGTTCCCGGCCCCAGCATAGGCGCAGTTGGCGATGACGCTTGGTCAGCAAAGGCGCACGAGTGGGATGTTAACTGCGCAGCCCCATATCCAACAATGTCTGCTGAACAGTGTGCTCCGATACTATTCTACTTGGCCCTGCATTGTATTGGGTTGTCAGCCGAGCCACTGTCTGGCTCCTGTTTTGCTTCATCATGCGATACAGTCTCCGACGACCTTTTTCTTTGATAGTGTGTAGACGTCCAACACCATATCGTCTACTGTTGGTTTAATCGTCATTCATCCACTTTGCACAAGTACTAACAACTGTAGATCTCGAACAACCCACGAGTCAGGCAGTTTCCGAAATACTTGTTCCGAGCCTTCGAACCATTACAATCTGCCCTCTATCAAAATCGCTTAGATCGGAGCCTTTCCCATAACACACAGAAGTAAGTGAAAGAATGATTCTTCAAACTCTCCAGCAGTAGTTAAATGCCACTTCCACTTGATCACGTGCCTTCCACTTCATCCAAGCGAACTCACTGCAAAATGTAGGGGTAGTCATAATGTTTTGGCTCTTGAGTGTATAATTTTCAGTAAAATGTAGTAATCTATTATATTTATTTATCTATCTATCTACCTATTCATCTACCTATCTACGTAACAATTTACTCACACAACTATAAAATCTGATGTACGGGTTTTTCACCGCAGAAGCCTCCGAGAGATGAACTGCATTTCTCGTTTTCAAAATTTTCGGCTACGTTTTTCCTTACGAATGCGTGGTCTACAAAAGACCATGTGATGTCGCTAATGATATGTACACAGACCGAAAGCTGGCTGGGAAGCTGATAGTAATAGTAATAAAATGATGAAAATAAATAGTTTAGATATGTTTTATACTAAACATTACGAGCAATACAAACAATAAGATATCATGAGCTTCATATAACTTTAACAAGTCATGTGTAATAATAATAACATATAATATATAATTTGCAATAATAATAATAATAATAATATATAATTTGTGATAGTAATAATATATAATAATAGTATATAATGTGTGATAGTAATAATGTATAATAATAATATATAATGTGTAATAATAATCAACCAAATATTGTGAAAACTATCAAGATCTATCAATTAAGGTGGTTGGGACACATTTATAGTTGTTATGATTTAAACCCAACAAAAAAGTTACATTTCAAAAAGTTGATGGAAAAAGGAAAAGAGGTAGATCAAACACCAGGTTTGGTTTGGTTTGGTTTGGAGCGCTATGGTCTACTTTTTGCAACACGAGGGGTAATGAGACCGGGAACTACTGTTTAAAGCCGATTCCGAACGGCTACGAACATCCATGCCACAGTGGGATTCGAACCCACGAACTCCAGTTTCGAAGGTCAGCACTCAAATCATTAGGCCATTGATCGGCAGACCAAAGACCAGGTGGACTGATATGATTGAGAAAATGCTGCATGAAATCGGAGTCAACCAGTGGAGAACTGTGGCGCTGGATGGTTCCAGATGGAAGAAACTTTTAGAGACAGACTTGGCATGTAGTAGGCTGTAGTGCTACAGAATAATAATAATAATAATAATATAAAGCAATAATATATAATATGTGATAGTAATAATATATAATAATTGTATGTAATGTGTGATAGTAATAGCACATAATAATAATAATGTATAATAATAATAATATATAGTGTCTGATAGTAATAACACATAATAATAATGTGTAATAATAATAATATATAACAATAATATAATAGAAATTATAATAATTGTTGAAATAGCATTCTAATGGTTATCAAACCGTATTCAATATTTATGAAGCAGAAACCCGTATTTTTTAAACTTCAGAAAAACAAATTAAGTAAGCCTAAGGCAATTAAAAGACATTAGCAAAAATTTTAAACCTATTCAAGTAAGCTTGTTATTCGAAAACTTAATTTTTAAAGAGAACTAATTTTCGTAAATATTAAGCAATTCGTGACGCAGGAACTCCATTATAATTATGCTATTTTAAAGCAAGAATATTTTAGTTGTTTTCCATTGAGGAATATTTAGTTAGAAATATTAATCTTCGGTAAAATGTATTTGTTTATTATTGTTAAGTGTTAATTAAATACGTGTATATTTATTTGTTCGGTGATATTAATTATGAATTTCTAAAAGCTCTAAGAACTCTTTTGATATAAAATCAAATCTTAATAATTTATCTCTACCTACAATGTTTAGCTAATTAAATATCCCATTGTTTTTTTGCAAATATTCATTAACCTCCGAAAAAAAACTTGTTTTGTTTTCATTATCTTTGGGGATTCAGGTTTAATCTCGTTCATTTAATTAGTTTTTGTCTGCATCAAAGTTAAAATTTTTATTACTAATGTCTGCCTTTAATCAGACAATTTTTTTTCTTGATCCAAAGGGAAAAATTTATAATTTATAGAACTTTTTCACTAAAATTTTATTTTTAACAAAGTATAGTTATTTCTTTATGTCACTACCACAGTATGGTCCAATACTGACCACTACAGTACTGGTCTGATAGCGACCTTGATACCAGGCGGCTTCAAGGGTTGCATCCACACACTGGGCCATTATATGGCCTCAGCGCATTGGCCTATCCTCTATCTACTGCGTACTTCAGTTGCCCATGCTGGCTGTCTTTGAAATTTGGAGAAAAACGCTTCCGAAGCCATCCTCTGCCAAGGCCATTTTCGACCACTGTTGACCACGGTAAGCCATACCCCTGCACACAGTGGTAATGGCTTACAGCGGACCATAGTGTGGAAGGGAATTATGTTAAACAATTTGTAAGGAATGTGCACCCACGACAATGTGTGCCTTTGATGATTTCGGCAGAATCGCCCCATTTGACACCTTCCACCCGGCGTTTCTTAGAAGAAGTAAGAAGCTGGTCGGCAAAAGGGGGGGGGCGATAAGGATTTTCGGTGTCGTTGTTTGTTTTTGCAGGGACTCGGAGAAGGAGGATGTGCTCTTTTCGGTAGGGCTCAAGTTTCCAGACAACCTCCCCACCCCCCGAAGAAGGGATAGGTCTGGAGGAGGGAGTTGGAGTTCAGAGAGTTGGGGGGTCGAGATAGAGCCGGCAGCCGAAAAACATCTCTCTGGGCTGATATGAGGAAAGACGACGCTCGGTTTCTAAAATTCTGGCTAAGACTGGCTCTGAGACTCACTATGATATTTGATTTTCTTTAATTAATTGTTTTTTTAATGTTGTGTAAATAAATTTTGTTTTGTCCGTCCAAGTTTCCGGAGAAATTATTTTTAAGTACATGCATCCCAGTGACCACTGTCGAACCTACCTGTCCCAGTACAGTAGGCGGGCAGGTCTCACGCAAGTATAGCGCCCCAGAACAGGGTGCTATAATACAATTATTTCAAACAGAAATGCAGGAATATTAGTTATTACTCCTTTTGAACCCAAACCTTGGTTGTACTGTAAGATGTTAGCCTATATTTCCTATTAAAATGTTTATTACAATGTCAAACATAGGTGTAACAAAGAGTTACAACAGTAAATGCCCTTGCTGCAATCAGTGAACTACTGATGGGGACCGAAGTGTTTTCAGTGATCTTGATTCGACCCTGGCTGGACAAATTGGGTTTGCCACCCATTCCCAGAAGTAAAGAGGGTGTAGTCGAGTATGCGTCCCCCCCAGATCAATTACGAGGCTCATCCAGAAAGTAAGTTTCCCGATGTTTTTCCCTTTAAAATAAAGTTAATTAGCTGTGTCAATTGCGCTTGAGCAAAACAGATCTATGACGTATTAATCATATGCTAGCTGGAAAAGTCCCGATTCGTGCCAGTACCTGGGTAGCAGACGTCCGAAATGAAAACTCTAATTCCTTCTCCCGCCGCCTGCAATGTTCGGTCGGTGATCTTAAATGCACAAAGTATTGCTCGCTCCAGTTGAAATTCATCGTCAGATTTGTCAGGTCTGTGAGCCGAAACTGACACCCGAACACAAAATTCAACGCTTAGGAGCAGCACTGACATTTCTGCTACGGTATCACGATGATGGCGACGAGTTCCTCGACAGGATCGTCACGGTCAATGAGACTTGGATTTCGCACTTTATCCCAGAAACCAAACAGCAGTCAATGCATTGGCATTATAGTGAATCTTTGGTCAGGACCAAATTCATCCAGACACTGTCGGTACGGAAAGGGATGCACACGGTGTTCTGGGACAGGAAGGCTGGTTCCATTTACAGGCAGAAGGGTTCTACGACAGAGGTATAAAAAAGTTAATCCCACAATACGACAAGTGTCTCAATTCTGCTGGTGGGTATGTTCAAAAATAGCTAACAAATTGCTGTACTTGTTGCCAATAAATATGCCCGTGAAAGTGTGAGTTCTTTTTTTTTCTTTTAAATAAGGAATCTTACTTTCTGGATGCGCCCAGTAGAAAGAGAGGCAAAGAAAATACATAAAAAGGGAATCACCATTAGCAAAGGCTATTGCGCCATTTTTGTAGTAGTTCCTGGACATCCTCTTCCCTGACTCCAAGGCACTACCTTCCAGTATATAATCAAGCACTAGCATTACGTGTATTGGCCAAATTGACAAAATATTACAAATAGATGCGTAATGATGTTCAAATTTTTGGTTAAAACAAAGCGTTTTTAAAACAATGTGTTGACAACGGTGTCTTCTCTCATTTATATTGGGTTGTTTGGAAAGTAATTTCGTTTTTTTGTGTAAATGAAAGACAATTTTTGTATAATAAACAAATACTTTATTAAATTATATATTAGCCGTTCTGGTCCAACACCTTTTGCCATCTTTCTGGTAGTAGCATAATTCCACGCTCCTAAAATTTTTGGTCTTTGCTGGCAAAAAACATCTTTATCAGCTTCAACCGGCCTTCCCGAACGTGGTGCATCTTCGACATCAAAATTGCCGGATCGAAATTTAGCGAACACGTTCTGGCACATCGGTCAATTTCTTTCTGGCTTGAACAGCATTTTTACCCTTTCTGTAGTAAAACAGTAAAATATGTCGAAAATGTTGCTTATCGCTCTCCATATTTAAAAGGGCACCAACCAAAAACTACTGCGTAGAATTAATTGGAATTTTTTACACACAAGCCTTGCTATATGAGCTCTCAAAGCATATAAAAATTATACGGCTTAAATGTGAAGTTGGGTGCAAAAAAATACAATTAAATTCTCTGTCGGGAAAAAACGAAATTACTCTCCGAACAACCCAATATATTGTATCTATTGGGTTTCAGTCAACAGATCTGCTTCATAGCTTCGAGTGACCTGTGTTGTATGATTTATGGTTTTTTTTTATTTCATTGTACTTTCCCACAAATATCCCATATTTAATAATAGCCTAAGTTATCTGTCCATCTGTCCTCGGATTTATGAAGCGGTTGGACCTGGAATGGATAAAGCCATCCATACCAGATTTTGGATGAGTTAGGGTTAGCAACGTTTGAAATCCCCCCTCCCCCCCTTTCTTTGATGCCAGTATTTCAAGCCCTATTTTACCGGTTAAGGGCAGACGATTTAATTTATCAATTTATCACATAATAAATAGGTAAAGATAACTTTTCTAGCATTATGATGTCATTCCTTTAACCATCTTATCATTTTTTATTTTAAATTATTTAAATATAGTCTGCATTATTTTAATACGTTTTATCACTGAACTTAAACATTACATAAATATTTTCCTTTATATTTCTCTTAAATAATAGATTAGGTATACATGTAAAAATTTTAAATTTAATCGTCAATTATTTTTTGTTACAATGAAAATTGTAACACTGGTATTAACAACAACTTCTACCTACCTCCAGGGTGTAGTGGAAAGGATAATTTCATTCCTTTACTTTTATTAATTATTGTGGCAAATACATTGGGAAGAACTTAACAATAATTTTGACATAGCAAAGAAAACTTTGAATTATCTTTCTAAATGAATTCAACATGATTCTAAACTGCATTCACAGTATCGGGAGACTTTAGAGGAGTATGAAGATAAACAAATGATTGAGCGTGTACCAGATAATTCTCAGCCAAAAAACAAACCATTTTTTTTTACCTGCCTCAAATACTTACAATTCTAGGAAATTAAAAATTTTTACTGATCCCGTCATATGACTTTTTGCTAAAGCAAAATAATGACTGTCGGAACAACGACACTCGTCTTTTTGTGTCTATAAAAACGTCTTGGTTTTTATAACTGAAAGTTTAGGCATTGTATCCAATTATTAAATTTTCAGTTTTCATTGTACTGTAAATCAGAGTAATTAAAGTACAATATCTAAATATAGCTGAATATAGTATATAGATGAAAGTTTCGGCATTGCATGCAATTATTAAATTCCTGGATTCATTGTACATAAAGAGTAATTAAAAATTACAGTACCTATATAGATTAATATAGTATATAGCTGAAAGTTTCGGCATTGTATGCAGTTATTAAATTCCTAGGTTCACTGTACTGTAAATTCAGAGAAATTGAAATTATAGTATATAAATATAGCTAAAAGTTTCGGCATTGCATGCAATTATTAAATTCCTGGAATAATTGTATTGTAAATTCAGAGTAATTAAGATTGCAGCCCCTAAATATAGCTGAATATAGTATATAGCTGAAAGTTTCGGCATTGTATGCAGTTATTAAATTCCTAGGTTCACTGTACTGTAAATTCAGAGAAATTGAAATTATAGTATATAAATAGAATATATAGCTGAAAGTTTCGGCATTGTATGCAATTATTAAATTCCTGGATTCATTGTACTGTAAATTCAGAGTAATTAAAATTACATGACCTAAATATAGCTTAATATAGTATATAGCCAAAAGTTTTGGCATTGTATGCAATTATTAAATTCCTTTATTCATTGTACTATAAATTCAGAGTAATTAAAATTACAGTACCTAAATATACCTGAATATAGTGTATAGCTAAAAAATACGACATTGTATGCAATTATTAAATTTCTAGATTCATTGTACTGTAAATTCAGAGTAATTAAAATTACAGTACCTAAATATAGCTGAATATAGTATATAGCTGAAAGTTTCGGCATTGTATGCAATTATTAAATTCCTGGATTCATTGTACTGTAAATTCAGAGTAATTAAAATTACCGTACCTAAATATAGCTGAATATAGTATATAGCTGAAAGTTTCGGCATTGTATGCAATTATTAAATTCCTGGATTCATTGTACTGTAAATTCAGAGTAATTAAAATTACAATACCTAAATATACCTTAATATAGTATATAACTGAAAGTTTCGGCATTGTAAGCAATTATTAAATTCCTGGATTCATTGTACTGTAAATTTAGGATAATCGAAATTACAGTACCTAAATATAGCTTAATATAGTATATAGCCAAAGGTTTTGGCATTGTATGCAATTATTAAACTCCTGGTGTACTGTAAATTCAGAGTAATTAAAATTACAGTACCTAAATATAGCTGAATATAGTATATAGCTGAAAGTTTTGGCATTGTATGCAATTATTAAATTCTTGGATTCATTGTACTGTAACTTCAGAGTAATTAAAATTACAATACCAAATATAGCTGAATATAGTACTATAATTGAAAGTTTTGGCATAGTATGCAATTATTAAATTCTTGGATTCATTGTACTGTAAATGCAGAGTAATTAAAATTACAATACCAAATATAGCTGAATATAGTACTATAATTGAAAGTTTTAGCATTGTATGCAATTATTAAATTTCTAGATTCATTGTACTGTAAATTCAGAGTAATTAAAATTACAGTACCTAAATATAGCTGAATATAGTATATAGCTGAAAGTTTCGCCATTGTATGCAATTATTAAATTCCTGGATTCATTCTACTATAAATTCAGAGTAATTAAGATTGCAGCCCCTAAATATAGCTGAAAGTTTCGGCATTGTATGCAATTATTAAATTCCTAGGTTCACTGTACTGTAAATTCAGAGTGATTAAAATTACAGTACCTAAATATATCTGAATATAGTATATAGCTGAAAGTTTCGGCATTGTATGCAATTATTAAATTCCTGGATTCATTGTACTGTAAATTCAGAGTAATTAAAATTACATGACCTAAATATAGCTTAATATAGTATATAGCCAAAAGTTTTGGCATTGTATGCAATTATTAAATTCCTTTATTCATTGTACTATAAATTCAGAGTAATTAAAATTACAGTACCTAAATAAAGCTGAATATATTATATAGCTTAATGTTTCGGAATTGTATACAATTATTAAATTCCTGGATTCATTGTACTGTAAATTTATAGTAATTAAAATTACAGTACCTAAATATAGCTTAATATAGTATATAGCCAAAGGTTTTGGCATTGTATGCAATTATTAAATTTGATTCATTGTACTGTATTTCACAGGAATTAAAATTACAGTACCTAAATATCTGAATATAGTATATATGAAAGTTTCAAAATTGTAAGCAATTATTAAATTTCTCGATTATTGTACTGTAAATTCAGAGTAATTAAAATTAAAATATCCTAAATATAGCTGAATATAGTATACAGCTGAATGTTTCGGCATTGCATGAATTATTAAATACCTGGATTCATTGTACTGTAAATTCAGAGTAATTATTACAGTTCCTAAACATAGCTAAATATAAGTATATAGCTGAAAGTTTAGGCATTGTATGCAATTATTAAATTTCTAGATTCATTATATTGTAAATTCAGAATAATTAAAATTACAGTACCTAAATATATCTGAATATAGTATAACGAAAATTTTCGGCATTGTATGCAATTATTAAATTCTGGATTCATTGTAGTGTAAATTCAGAGTAATTAAAATTATAGTTTATAAATATAGCTGAAAATTTCGATTGTATGCATTTTTAAATTCTTGGATTCATTGTACTGTAAATTCAGAGTGATTAAAATTACAGTACCTAAACATAGCTAATATAAGTATATAGCTGAAAGTTTCAGCATTGTATACAATTATTTTTTCTAGATTCATTATATACTAAATTCAGAGTAATTAAAATTACAGTACCTAAATATATCTGAATATAGTATATAGCTGAATGTTTGGCATTGTATGCAATTATTAAATTCCTGGATTCCTTATACTGTAAATTCAGATTAATTAAAATTACAGTACCTAAAAATAACTGAATATAGTATACAGCTGAATGTTCGGCATTGTATGCAATTATTAAATTCTTGGATAATTGTAGTATAAATTCATAGTAATTAAAATTTACAGTACCTAAATATAGCTGAATATAGTATATAGCTGAAAGTTTTGGCTTTGTACGCAATTATTAAATTCCTGGAAACATTGTACTGTAAATCAGAGTAATTAAATTACATTACCTAAATATAGCTGAAATATAGTATTTAGCTGAAAGTTTCGGCATTGTATGCAATTAGTAAATTTCTGGATTCATTGTGCTGTAAATTAAGAGTAATTAAAATTACAGCACTTAAATATATCTGAATATAGTATATAGCTGAATGTTTCGGCATTGTATTCAATTATAAATTTCTGGATTCATTGTACTGTAAATTCAGAGTAATTAAATCTGCAGCACTAAATGTAGCTGAATATAGTATATAGCTGAATGTTTCGCCATTGTATGCAGTTATTAAATTTTCATTGTACTGTAAATTCAGAGTAATTAAAATTACAGTACCTCAACATAGCTAAATATAAGTATATAGCTGAAAGTTTTGGCATTGCATGCAATTATTAAATTCCTGGATTCATTGTACTGTAAATTCAGAGTAATTAAAATTACAGTACCTAAATATACCTGAATATAGTGTATATAGCTGAAAGTTTTAGTATTGTGTGCAATTATTAAATTCCTGGATTCATTGTACTGAAATTCAGAGTAATTAAAATTACAATACAAAATGCTAAGTTTCAGCATTGTATAAAATTATTAAATTCCTTTTCGTTCGTTGTACTGTAAATTCAGAGTAATTAAAATATTACAGTACCTAAATATAGTTGAATATAGTGTATATAGCTGAAAGTTTTGGCATTGTATGCAATTATTAAATTCTTGGATTCATTGTACTATAACTTCAGAGTAATTAAAATTACAATACCAAATATAGCTTAATATAGTATAATAACTGAAAGTTTCGGCATAGTATGCAATTATTAAATTCTTGGATTCACTGTACTGTAAATTCAGAGTGATTAAAATTACAGTACCTAAACATAGCTAAATATAAGTATATAGCTGAAAGTTTCGGCATTGTATGCAATTATTAAATTTCTAGATTCATTATATTGTAAATTCAGAGTAATTAAAATTACAGTACCTAAATATATCTGAATATAGTATATAGCTGAAAGTTTCGGCATTGTATGCAATTATTAAATTCCTGGATTAATTGTACTGTAAATTCAGAGTAATTAAAATTACAGTCATAAATATAACTGAAGTTTGGCAATTGTATACAATTATTAAATTCCTGGATTCATTGTACTGTAAATTCAGAGTAATTAAAATTACAGTACATAAATACGACTGAAAGTTTCGGCATTGTATACAATTATTAAATTCTTGGGTTCATTGTACTGTAAATTCAGAGTAATTAAAATTACAGTACCTAAATAATTAAAAATATTAAATGATTCTCAGTAAGTTTAAAATGTATCAAAATATGCATAAAAGCAGAAAAAATTACATATTTGAAAGTATCCTGAACAGAAATTATTTATGACTATACTACAGAGCTAAAAAAATAAACTTTTCGTTATATCCAGATACAAATAATTAAATTATCTATCCCTCAAAATGCAAAAATATCAATACCGAAGCCTAACCTTATTTTCCGCTTACCTCATTAAAAGAAATATTCATTTTTCTTCGACTCTTATTCACAAGAAATGCTATGAAAGAAAAATTTCCGTAGAAAAAAAAAATCCAAATTTGCAGATTTCTGGCAGATACCTTCTATCCCCGAGAAAAGCTATTACGTTAATAAGCAAACCGATTTTAAATTATAATGATCAAAGCTACCTTATTTTTCGACCGGTACAAATACCTATCTCCCCTCTATACGGCAGATGCTGCAAATGAAAGAGTTAATCAATATTTTAGGGAGCTTTTTGCATCTGCGTGTGAGTTACTGTTAAGCATTCTTGATTAACAAAAACCTCCAATATTTTATCTTGGTGAACCAATCTTAATCAACGCCAAGGTATCCGCGTACGACACGTGCCTTCGCCTTGTATATTGAGCCATAAAAGAATTTTATTTCATTTGAGCTTTTTTTTTTCTTTTGAAGTTTTACTTCTCTCCACAGTAACATTTCCTCGTCTCTATGAATATGTAAATAATAGAAAAGTTTCTTACTTTTTTATTATTATTATTATTTTTGTGAGCATGATGCGGCCAGGCAAAAGATCTTTGAAAATTCTTGAATGAATAAATTTTTCAATATGGGGAGAGATAAAAGTAATTGATGAAAAAGAAATTTTAATTTCCTATGTGTGTGTGTGTGTTTTTTTTCATGTAGGAACAGATTGTGAAAGACTTTTAGGTAAGAATAAAACACTCCGAATATCGATTTTATCGATTCTTTACATTTTTCTCAATCGAGATTCTTTGATGAAGGAAAACGCAATCAATGATGGGCTGGATGGACCTGTTCCTAAAGTATGCAGAGGACAGAAGGGTGTTTACTAAAAAAGTTTCTTTTCAATTATTTTTTCCTTATTAAATTCATTCCTTCACGCCCCGTCCCCCCCTCTGGATGTAGACAACAGGTTAATCTGCAAAAGGACTTAAACGGATGAAGAAAATTGGGTATAGTTTAATATTTTTGCAGGGATCTTTCGGGATTGTTGAGAAGGCTAAAAATTAAGTTAAATAAAATAGAAACTTAACAGACATTAAGTTCAAAATGTAGTAATTGATAAAAAATATAATTTTAAATTTTTTTCCTTCGAAATGTTAAATGCAGATATGGAATATCTACTGGAACGCACTTTTCAAATAAAGTACTGCGAAATTTGTAATAGAGTTTAACAAACATTAAATTCAAAATGAAGTTATTGATGAAAATATAATTTTAACTTTTCTTTTCCTTCGTAATGCTAAATGTAGATATAGAATAACTGTTGTGACTCGCTTTTCTTCAAATAAGGTACTGCGAAATTTGAAATAGAGTTTAACAGACATTAACCCATATTGTACCACATCAACTATATATTTCTGTAAGTTATTAAAACTTCATCCATATCATTAATATGTTGTAAATAAGCATATAAAGCCAAAATTTTGAAAAAAAAATATTTTTAATTTTTTAAGTAATTAGCTGTCCTATAAATAGGAAAACTGTTCAATACAGTAAAAAAATTTAACAAATACACCTTACATTGCATTAGGCTGATTCATAGGTGAATTTTCGAGAAACAGTCAAAACAAAGTCCAGTATTACATTTTAAACACATTGTTGTTGGTTTTCTCTTGCAGTACTTGAGCTGGCATCTTTGATAAGGGATAGCAGAAAAAGAATATCCGTTGTAGGATGCTAACATCCATAATTTATATCTTAATTTTACAGGTTTATTTTTCATGAACATCTTGCAATTGTGCTTTGCTATTCTTTCATCCAGTGAAGTATCGAGATTCTTATCAGAAACAAATGAGCTGCACTCAGCACAAACACTAGAAAAATTTCAACCAAGCGTGAGAGTAAAAGAGTAAGTTTATTTTGCAATCTCCAGTTTTTACTGAATAGAATAGCCATCTATTTACCCCTTGAAAATTTACCCCATAAATTTTACATTAAATATAATTTGATTTCTCAGTTTTTTTAATACTACGCTAAAGTGTGTCTATTTTAAATGTGTTAAAATCAAGTCCACTCAGAAAATGTTTATAACTTTATTATTAAATGGAATTTTATTTGCTGTCCTATTTATAGGACAGAGAGCCAATATGGGTTAAATTCAGATTGAAGTAATTCATGAAAATATAAATTTTCTTTCTCTTCGTAATGTTAAATGCAGATATGGAATAACTGTTGTGACGCGCCTTTCAAATAAGGTACAACTGAATTTGAAATAGAGTTTAACAGACAATAAATTCAAAATGAAGTAATTGATGAAACTATAATTTTAACTTTTCTTTTCCTTTGTAATGCTAAATGCCAGTATGGAATAACTGTCGTGACGAGCTTTTCTTCAAATAAGGTACTTCGAAATTTTAAATAGTGTTTAACAGACATTAAACGACAAATTGAAGTAATTGATAAAAATATAGTTTTAACTTTTCTTTCCCTTCGTAATGTTAAAGGCAGGAATAACTGTTGGAAAGCGACTTTAAAATGAAGTACTGCGAAATTGAAATAGAAATTTAACAGACATTAAGTTCAAAATGCAGTAATTGATAAAAATATAATTTTAAATTTTCTTTTCCTTCGAAATGTTAAATACAGATATG
This sequence comes from Pardosa pseudoannulata, assembly GCA_032207245.1. Classification (NCBI taxonomy): domain Eukaryota; kingdom Metazoa; phylum Arthropoda; class Arachnida; order Araneae; family Lycosidae; genus Pardosa; species Pardosa pseudoannulata. Next base: position 146,061,843 of record CM063504.1, on the reverse strand, counting down.
GAATACCTATTGGAACGCGCTTTTCAAATAAAGTACTGCGAAATTTGTAATAGAGTTTAACAAACATTAAATTCAAAATGAAGTTATTGATGAAAATAAAATTTTAACTTTTCTTGTTTTTTGTTATGTTAAGTGTGTTCTATTTATAGAATTTATTGAGTAACATAAGCATAAATAGGAAACATTACATTTTACAAGATACCTTTTACGAATGATTTTTAGCATTTCTGACTGGCAACAAAATATACTCCAAAAAACTGGGAATTTTCTTTGTTAATGTCGGAAGATATTTTGTCCAGAAATTATATCTTTATATTACGAAGCTAAAAATAAATACTCTAATTATACTAATAAATCAGTAATTCAATTATTTGTTTCAATGAATAAAAACTGTAAATAATAAACGGTGACATTATTTTGGGCTTCCCAGGTTAAACAAATTAAGTTCACTTCAGTCCTTATTTACAAGTAAACTTATGAAAGAAAAATTTCCACAAAAATCAAAATTTTTGTCGTTGATACTCTACTTTCCTACAACCCCGACATTTAATATAATTCCTCATATTGTTGCCACCCCCAAGCACAAAATTATTTTTGTTGTTACTACGTAACTGTAATTTTTCTACTATCATGATTCGTAATGTAAATACCTGATATGCAAGGTAAATTTTCAGTGTCGTAGTTTCTACGAATTTAGAAAGTAATTACGATCCTACAAAAGTTGGTAAAAAAATACGATTTTTCGTCAAAAAATATATACAGGAATAAAAAATTACATCGCATCCGGGAAATTAAAATGAATGAATATATTTTCGCAAGCGATACAAAGAAATCCGTTAAAAACGTTCCCGATCAATATTCGGGTAACTTTGGTGCGATACCATACTCTCTCGAAGGTAGAAATTTTTGGATTAAAAATTAGATTCTGTGTCTCATAATACTGGTTATAATATACTAGTATATTTCTGTGTTCTTCCCTCAGCATATTTCTGAGATTTTTTTAAAAATTATTATTTCTTAAATAAAAATGTTAAGATGGGATATAATATTTAAATACAACTAAAATAAATCTAAATAAAATACTTCGTCTAACTTTTTATGGGGGAGTTTTCAGTTCAGAAGTGTATATAAATGTATGTGATATTTCGAAAATGAAATATTGTTTACTTGAAATTTTATATGGGATTGTAGATACTTTAGTAGAATTGGTTGTTTTGTGTTAGCTGTAAACATCATACACACAATCATTTAGTGTGTACATTGTGTTATGGCGAGCGTGCGATTGCCCAGGATCTATCCTATACTATAATACGAGGAATGGTTGTCAAGTCGAAAATCGCCCCAGAATTAATAAACTGTAGTAAACTTGGGGATCTGGGGTTTTTGGTCACGAGGAATCGATTGGCATCGGTTTTGACGCGCTAAGGTCACGTAGTTCGGCGCTACAGATAGGGCCGGGTTCGAACCCCGGTGCGGGCAAACTTTTTTCTCCTGCGTCCAAACCAAGTGAAAATTGGTACCCGGGGGTTTTCGACCACGAGGAATCGATTGGCTGTAGTTCTGACGAATTAATAATAATAATAATAAAAGTCTTTATTGATTTGTCTTTATTCCTTGATATCGGTTTCCATTTTTATTTTCTATCAACTCTAAATATTAAATTAATGTAGCAAAGTATATATAACACATAAACGATATAGTAAAAAAAAATAATGCAAACAAAAATTTTGAAAACCAACCACAAAAAATTAAAAAATAATGCTTCACTAACGTGCCGAAACAACCTCGCCGTTCAATTTCCAAAGCCACACTAAACACAGAGCATATAACTTATCAAAGTCCGTCGCCGCGTTAGTGCGTCGTCGGCATACCAGGAGGTGCCGCTCTGACGCGCCAGTGCGTCGGTGGCAGCGAACGTGTTAAGGAACTGATTTCAATTTCAAATCACCGTCAACAAAGTTCGACATTTCAACATTCATCAGATTTCAAGCTACATTTTCAACATGCAGAACGCACCTCTATATGAAATGCTTCAAGGAGCCGGAATTTTGGAACAACAAGCGATCAACTCAATTATACCCGCAAATGGACAACTAGAAGATACCGTCATTGTCAGAATGCTTCTCCATTCAACACACTTCAATCTTTACACTGCTCACTTTGTACCATTTCTTTAATTGTATATTTTTTTGTTATCAATTACATTTTATTTTCTATGACTTTTCAAACTTTACCTTTGTATAGAATAGTTCCCTTTCCAAACAACTTTGTTTAGAATAGTTTACAATGGTGCACTTTAACCGGTTATCTTTTCACTAATGGTTTCACAAATTTTCTTATGGCATGTATTGTTTTGATAAATCACAATTGAAAATTTAAATCTTCGAGTTAGCTTCGATACCTGTTTTCTCCGAGCGAAGCTCGGTCACCCGGTACTAGTGTAAAAACTCACCATCCAACCTACGTCGCAAATTAGTGTGCTACTATTTTTTATTTCAAAAGTTGTCAAGTGCTACTATTTTCAATATTTAAAAGTTGGCATGTATACATATTCAGCATTATTTTTGGCAAGACTGTACTAGGGTTACTCTGAAATTTTTGAGATACGCGCAGAAGAGAACTTACAAAAAATAATAACGGTTTAATTTTAAAATACAAAGTATTTTGACACGGTAGACAATTTTCTAATAACTTACTTCAACTTGTTTAGCGTAGAATAAATTTTAAACAGAAGAGAAATGGAGTTGACGGTAGAAAATTTTCACTCTATGATTTCCTACGATTTTAAAGCAGGATTATATCAAGAAAAATGCTTTCAATGGTTGCAATTGGCATTTGTTGATGAATCCCCAGCTTGTGCTACTGTATTCAGATGGTTTAAAGAATTTAGCAGAGGTCGCAATTTTCTTCAGGTTGAAGAATACACAGGAAGACCGCCGTCGGTAGTAATCCCGGATAATGTGTCTGCAATACGAAAAATGTTAATGGGTGATAATCGCTGTACCTATAAAATTATTCAGAAGGAACTTAACATTGGATCTGCAGCCATACACAAAATTATTAATGAAGAATTACATATGAAAAAAGTAGTTTGCCGTTGGGTTCCCCATAATCTAACTAAGCACCAAAAGGGGAGCGTGTCAGAATCAGTAAAGAAACTCTTAAATTGCTAAATGATGGTGGCCACAGCATCATTTCCAAAAATTTAACGGATGATGAAACGTACATAACGTTTTTTGACGTTCTAAAACGTCAAGAAAGCAAATTATAGGTCTTTGAAGATGATCCCACGCCGATAATGGTGAAAAGACAACGCGTACTGAAAAAAGTGATGTATGCGGTTTTCTTCAGAAGTACGGGATTGGTCAAAACCATCAAGTTGGAAGGACAGAAGACAGTAACAGCAAACTAGTATACCACTAAATGTCTTCCACAAATTCTACAAAAACTGAATGTTAGGGGACTAAT
>CM063504.1:145953375-146050875 GCA_032207245.1 Pardosa pseudoannulata | reverse complement strand
ATTATTAAATCGGTCAGTATGTTCTTGGCTGTACACTTAAAACAAGATGAAGCAACATTTAACATAATAACATATTTTAACTGAAAAATGTCTTTACAATTGAAAAGAAAATAATAAACTTTAACAGATTTTACTATAAATGTTAAAATATTTTAAATATATCTGACTTTTACCTAACAACTAAAAACACCAATGGTAAAATTGAGATTTTGTTACTATGTAGATGTATAGAGTTGTTTAATATTGGGATTCATGAGAAAATGTTTGCTATAAGAGGCGGTCTGTGAACTAAAATGTTTGGGAACCATTGATCTTCACCATCCCCTATATAAAAATAGCCTAAGTTATCTGTCCGTCTGGCCTCGAATTTATGAAGCGGTTGTACCTGGAATGGATAGAAGCATCCATATTAAATTTTTTATAAGTTAGGGTTAGCAACGTTCGAAATCCACCCCTTCCCCCCTTTTCTAGACTTTAATGTCATTATTTCCAGGCCTATTTCAACCGGTTATAAGCAGGTGATTCAATTTATCAATTTATCACAAAATAAATAGGTAAAAATAACTTTTTTTTCTAGCATTAGGACTTCATATCGTTAACCATCTCGTTTAATCATTTCTTATTTTAAGTTATTTAAATATCGTCTGCATTATTTTTCATACGTTTTATGTCCGAACTTAGATATTACGTAAATAATTTTCTTTTGCATTTGGCTTAAGTAACAGATTATTTATATATGTGATAATTTTAAATTGAATCATTTATTATTTTTTGTTTCAATGAAAATTTTATGCCCGGTATTGAGTTAGGTTTAACAAAATTAAAAGCGAAATCGAAATCTTTCGAAATCCAATATTTCCCCCCTTTTTTATCGTTTAATGCCATTATTTCAATCCCTATTTTCTCCAGTTAAGAGCAGGTGATTAAATTCATCACTTTATTACATTATAAGTAGATGAAAATAACATTTTTTTTTCTAGCATTATGACGTCATTCCTTTAACCATCTCAGTTAATCATTTCTTATTTTAAGTTATTTAAATATTCTCTGCATTATTTTAATAAGTTTTATCTCTGAACTTAGATATTACGTAAATAATTTTCTTTTATATTTGGCTTAAATAATAGATTAGGTACATATGTGATAATTTTAAATTGAATCATCGATTATTTTTATTTCAATGAAAATTTTATCACCGGTATTAACAACAAATTCTTTTCATAGAAGTCTAGGAGTCTCTTTCACGGACTAATAAATATCTAGCTTTTAAGTTATATATCTATGAAAATTAAGAAGTTTGTTCATTTGTGTTTTATACATAGCCACACGGTTTGTAATCGATTCGTTAAATTTTGGACATCATTCATATATACCTTCAAATAATCGCTGTCAATATTAAAACCTCTGCTGTCCGTCCATCCTATCACGTAATATGACAAGATAAATTAAAGTTGCGAACTAACATACTGTCAGTAAAGACAAACAAATTATTGATTAAAAATCCGCTAATTACGACAGCATTCGTAAATCGTTGTTTTAGTATCGAAGTCCCATAGGATATTTCAGCAGTGAATTAAATACTAGATTAGATTTAAATACAGATTTTCAGATTAGTTTCTAAATTAACTTGAAATGGCTTATTTCGTACATTTTTTTCCTCTTAAGTAATAGCCGAATATATTTTATTATTCTAAAATTATTCTTTAACGCTTACAAATGTTGGTCTCATATTTTTTTTACCATAATGTCTTTTTTTTAAGCATTTTAACATATATTTTGTATTATTGTAATTTATAATATGCATTACATTTATTACTACTTTGAGTTACAAATTAACAAAATCGCTATAAATCTACAGTAGGCAATTTTGAATTCATTAATTCATATACCCCCTATATAATAATAGCCTAAGTTATCTGTCTTCTGTCCTCGAATTTATAAAACGGTTGGAGCTGGAATGGATATAGGCATCCATATTGGATTCTTAATGAGTTAGGGTTAGCAAAATTCAAAGTAAGTCTTTAAAAAGTTCAAAATCCACCCTCTCCCCTTTTCGAGTGTTTAATTCAATTATTTCAAGCCCTATTTTCCCCGGTTAAGAGCAAACTATTAAATTTATCTCATAATAAATAGGTAAATATAACATTTTTTTTCTAGCATTATAGCGTCATTCCTTTAACCATCTCATTTAATCATTTTAAATTATTTAAATATCGTCTGCATTATTTTCATACGTTTTATCACTAAACTTAGATATGACATAAATACTTTTCTTTTATATTTGGCTTAAATAATAGATTAGATATGTATGTAATAATTTTAAGTTTAATCATCGATTATTTGGTGTTGCAAGATAATTCTCATCCAAAAAACAAACCATTTTTTTACCTGCCTCATAGGGTACGTTACAATTCTGGAAAATTAAAAATTTTACTGATCCCGTCATATAACGGGTTATATGCTAGTTTGTGTATAAGAGTGTAAAAAAAGAGATGATGTTAATATAGTTTAAATGGGTATAAAACACCCAAAAAATTAACTTTATCAATTTTATCATTTTTCTCAATTAAGATTCTTTAATAAAGAAAAATCAAATGAAATAAAGAATGGACCCTGTCTTAAAGAATTTAAAGAGGGGGAGATATTAACTAAAAATATTATAAGTCAGTGAAATTATTTTTCTATTAAATTCACTCCTTTACGTCCCAACCGTATCTCTGGATTTAAACATCAGGTTAATTTTGCAAAACGAATGACAAAAATTTGGAGCACTTTTTTATTTTGGCAAGGTTTCTTTTTCGGTTATCGAGAGGACTGAAAATTAAGTAAAAATAATGAAGAAAGAAACCTTTCGCGTATCCTAATAGGTAAAGTGGATGCGAGAAAATTAAATTCTACTTAAGGGGATTCGAGACATAAAATTGAGTTCGCTTTATAATGAATTTTTTGTCTGCAACTATCTCCTTATATAAATATTGCAATACAAATAAAAATTCTTTAAAATTTTAAAGTTTGAATTTTAAGAAATTATATACTAGATAGACTACATATAGCCCGTTATATGACGGGATGAGTAAATGTTTTAATTTTCCAGAATTGTAAAGTACCTTGTGAGGCAGGTAAAAAAATGGTTAGTTTTTTGGCTGAGAATTATCTTTCAACAAAAATAATTGATTAAAATTATCACATATGTACCTAATCTATTATTTAAGCCAAATATAAAAGAAAATTATTTACGTAATATCTAAGTTTAGTGATAAAACGTATGGAAATAATGCAGAAGATATTTAAAGAATCTAAAATAAATGATTATATGAGATGGTTAAAGGAATGACGTCATAATGCTAGAAAAAATTGCTATTTTTACCTAATTATTATGTGATAAATTTAAAGGCCTGCTCTTAAAATGGGGCTTGACATAATGGCATTAAACGCTCGAAAAGGGGGAAGGGGTGGATTTCGAACGTTTTAAAGATCACAGTATTTTTCACTGTGATACGAAGCTTATTCATGGCAATTTATTTTAGAATCGGATCTACAGTTTAGAAAAAGATTAACTTTACTCGCTTTGAATTTTGCTAACCTTAACTCATCAAAAATCCAATATGGATGCTCTATCCATTCCAGGTCCAACCGCTTCATAAATTCGAGGACAGACGGACAGATAACTTAGTCTATTATTATATTACGAGAAGAAAGTTTAAGGATATAAAACATGAAATGTTTATGGTGCCAGGGACATCCGTACAACAGTACGTGAATTTAATAAAATAAAAATCATAAAAAATCATAAAAAGTTGAAAAATAGTAAAATTTTATTTTAAAAATAATAAAACAACTTTAGAAATAAGAATTTAAAAGAAAAAGTAGAAAATATTAAATTAATTACACATTTAGAAAAACTTGTCTGCGTTGGGGACAGAACCGTCACCCCGAGAAGCACGACAATCAAACGGGCAGACTCTCTAGCGAACGTAACTCGCCTATTCATGGTAAAGGAACTAATTAGAGTATATGAGGGTCGAATAAAAACAGTCCAGAAATTTAAATACTACGCTCCGCTCTCACCTTCCTATCAAGAATGAATTTAGTATAAACTAAGAGGGAGAACAAGCTTGAAATAATAGCATTAAACGCGATTAACGGGTAGGGTGGATTTCGCACTCTCTTTGAATTTTGCTAACCCTAACTCATAAAAAATCCAATATGAATGCCTGTATCCATTCCAGGTACAACAGCTTCATAAATTTAAAGACAGATGGACAGACAACTTAGGCTATTATTATATAGGGGATAAGTCATGAATAGCTATTTAAAATACGTTTATCATTTTAATGTAGAAAAAAAATAATAAATCGATTTGTCTTCAACGTTTAAAAAATATCGATTAATTTTTTTAATAATTGATAAAGTAAAAAATTTGTATTTTTTGGAGAGATTGTTTTATTTTGTGGGCAATATTTTGAAAACTGTTGCTTTTAAACAAAAAACTATTGCTTTTAAATGATTTTTTTGTCTCCAACTAACTCCTAATATAAATATTACTATACAAATAAAAATTCTTCAAAATTTTAAAGTTTGAAATTTAAAAAATTATAGATTTGATAAGTCATCAGTAGTTATTTAAAATATGTTTAACATTTTTATGTAGAAAAAAACAATAAATTAATTTTTCTTCAATATTTGAAAAATATCGATTAATTTTTTTTAATTATTGATAAAGTAAAAAATTTGTATTTTTTGGAGAGATTGTTTTATTTTGTGGGCCATATTTTCAAAACTATTGCTTTTAAACAAATTCCAGGAAATGATTTGAAATATATTAAATAATATGTGTAGAAATTTTGAACGATGTCGTTAAACTACAATTTGAGTTATATCAATGTGAAGTAGAAAAATATTGAAAAAATTATTTTAAAAATAAATGGGAAAGCTTTCAGTACTTGTCTTTTGAGATTTATCAAACGTTTAATATATTTTACATTATTTTAAGTTCGACAGAAAATTAATTCAATTATATTAGTACAAAATGATTGCAAAATTAATTTACTATGCTATCAAATTTTAATTTTTAACACAGAATTATTTATGTATGAAAATATTTTTCACGACATTTAGCCTCTGAAGAGGGAGCGGTGTGCATTAATATTATAAAACAAAACATAAATATCTTCTTCTGTTATTACCATAGAAGCACGCGGTTTGTTTTATTTGATTTACAAAATCATGTAAAACATCCTAAAATCAAAAAAGAAATTAACAAAAATGGGGTCTTTTTTTTTTCAAAATATATATGTCTCTCAGACCGCTTTAGTCTCCTTTCTAATTCTTTATTTCCTTTTTCTGCTCTGGTGAGAAATTTAAAATTTCCTATCTTTAATCTTTCATTCTATTAAATTTATCTAACAGAGTATCCATATTAGAAGAAAAAATGTTATACATAGGCTGATAGAAAAGAAGAAAAGAAAAAATTTTTTTCATGGTAAATTTTTAACAACAACCATAGAGTGTCTGTCACATATCGTACCGCAAAATTCAGTGTTTAGCTACAAAAAGTTTATATCAATTGTTAGTCATTTGACAATGAAATAATACATCTCAAGTAATTGAATTTAAACTTTCCTGTTGAGAACATTCTGTAACTAAAATTCGGACTGAGTCAAAAATTTTGCGTCAAAATATTCCCATGGTACTTCTGTTTTGACACCTGTTCTATGTCATGTTACTGAGATTACAGAGAACGTCTATCCCGTAAAAGGGTTTAGTTTGGCTTGGAGTGCTACGGTCTACTTTTTGCGACACGAGAGCTAATGAGACCAGGACCTTCAGCTTAAAGCCGATTCCGAACATCGATGCCACAGTGGGATTCGAACCCACGAACTCCGGTACTGAAGGTCAGCACATTAACCAATCGGCCATCGCTCGACAGCCGTAAAAGGGAGTAACTCGTATAACTAACTGTATTAAACATTAGTCTTTTAACATTATGAACAATTGGAATACGGATCCTCTTTATGTCATGCATGACCACTCGTTACATACACACACACATATATATATATATATATATATATATATATATATATATATATATATATATATATATATATATATATTCATTTATTTATTTATTTATTTATTTATTTATTTATTCAACTCAGTGGTTCAGCAAGAATCAAACTTGCCATATTTTGTATTGATTTTAATCTGTAAAGAAAAGGGTTTTAATCGATTATGTCATTTTTTAAAAATAATGAGCTAAGAAAAGAAAAGAGACATCTGTATACAATTTATCCCTTTTCCTTTATATTACATTCACTTCCTTGGTAGAAAGCAACGTGTTCCGGTGCATCCGGAACAAACAACTCAACTTTTCTGTGTTTTCGTTTTCGGCGTTTTTTCAGAACTTTCTCCAGTAGCAGTTCACATCGTTCGCATCCGCACGGCAGCTGGCATGTTGTCTGTTTATCATTTTGTCGCACAACGCAACAAATATGTTATTAAGTGCTCATAACATCAATTAAAACTTTAAAGTATGACTTGTTTATATTTCTGGCATCTTCATTATATACTTCATGAACTTTCTCCAGTAGCAGTTCACAACACGTTCGCATCCGCACGGCAGCTGGCATGCTGTCCGTTTATCATTTTTGTCGCACACGCAACACAACGTAAAGCATATATATCGCCAAATTTGGTTACATGGTGACATTATTAGTACCTATTACCATTACAATTCTTGATACTTAATTAACATCACTCTTATTTTCGCCACACAATTTTTGAAACACGAGTAAACCGAAAAATGGCATAATCAGTAAAATTTATGCATATATGTATCTGTATTTTGGTTGCGAAAGGAAAACTCAGTAGCGATAAATTTATAATTAAAAATTGTAAAATGAGATGACGTCAGACGAAGTATGTTATATGTAATCTAGAATACCATAAACAGATAAAATAATAAACTCTTAAAACAACTTCCAAACTATTAGGAAAGAAACATTTCATCTTCAGTAAGCATCTTTATTTTTATATGGTATATTTTAACTACTCTGCCCTTTAAGTATGACGTCTTTACTAATACGTCCGAAAGAAATAAATGTATAATTTCTGAAATAAACTCTTTGAAGAACGACCCTTAAAAATTCCTGATATATACATATCTGCAAAAATGTTATTTTCCGAGTGAAAAATTGAGAACCCTTCAATTAAAGTAACGATTTGTTGCGGAGGGAATACCTCGACTGATTGCATAATCTCTTCCTATACCTTAATTGAAAATGCACGAAGTGGAAACAGATTTTAGAAAAATTGCAAAAAAAGGTTTCCACATACTGAGAAGAGGAAGACATAAAAAGAAACGCTTTTTATCACAATCACATAGATGTCTCGTCTTTACTCTAAAAATTTTACTCGATTTAATTGGTTGCATTTGTACTCATTCATTACAGTAATTAATGTCACTAAAATAATTTCTAAAGCGAACTAATACGTTTAATTTTAAACCAGGGGAGAAAAAAATAGCAAAAGGAATATTCGAAATTCCATTTAGATCTTTTTAATTACAGCTATCCTTATAAGACGATGGTTATCGTACCGATAATTATTCAAGTTTAAAAAAGAAATTCCAAAAAAAAAAGCATTTTGCTAAAAATCAATCAAATAGCATGTTCTTTATACGGAATTTTGAAGCATTCCATTGAATTTTCAAACAAAGCCAACTGATTTTTAAATTTTTTATCTCCCAGGTTTGTTCTTAATTAGGAAATTTCCTTGTACTTGTAAAGAAGAATCCATGTCTTCCTTTTTTTTTCTTTAATTATTTTCGGAGAGACTAAATCCTGCGCCAAAAAAGATTTTTGAAGACTCGGTTATTAATTTCATTTTCAGAGGCTGAAGAATAAGTAAGCGGATATTGCTCTAGGGTTGGAACGGTGAATTAAGTTTGAAAGATAAATGAGAGATGAAAAAAAAGAGGAATGCTTTTTAATGGGGGGTTTATTGCCACTGAAACCTATTCATGTTTTATGCAGGCTTTTCTACTTGTTGAAGATGAATATTTTTTTAGATTCATTTACCATTTGGCGTCATTAAACTTGTAGTACAGGATTTTTATAACACTTTTTCTACCAAGCAGTATCAAATGACACTTTTCAAATTTTCAAATGTTACTATCTAAGTTATATATTTCAACTCAACTAATTTTTTAGATATGACGACTTTTTATACAATAGTCGTCAAATCAATTGAGTCCTACCAATTTCCTTCAGCTCAGTCCGGAGATAAGACCGTGCATATGATATATTTATAAATACTATAAATAACTACTGTTTACCTTAGACTGTAACTAACTGCTTCTTCTACACTGTATACCAATAAGTATCTGGACACCTATAAAAATGACGATATCTGTGGTCCTGAGGTACTTCAGAGCTCTCTGATTTCGAGAAAGGTATGATTATCGGGTATCACAAATGTGGTTGATCCTTAAGAGACATATCTAGCAATCTGAAGTACCCAAAATCGACAGTGGCCTATGTGATTAAGACAGTGTAGTAGACTTAAAGAACTACTACTTCTACTGCTTTCATAGAATGTGTCCCGTTTGATGAGTTTTGTGTTCGAAAGTTGCTGCTCCGCTCGACAATGGGCCGATGTAAATTTATTAATTTGTGCTTCATTAAAATGTTCTGAAATATTATTTGTGAAGTTCATTTATCGTGGAGTTTTTTAGTTATCATGACTTTTCGTACAATAGTTGTCAAATCAATTGAGTCCTATCAAATTCCTACAGCTCATCTTGGAGTTAAATCCAGGTATATCTATAAATGTAAAGAACTACTACTTCCTTTAGACTGTAACTAACTGCTACTTCTACAAGACTAAAAGAACTACTACTTCTACTAATCTCATACAATGTGTTCGGTTTAATGAGTTTTGTGTTCGTAAGTTGCTGCTCCGCTCGACAATGAGCCAATGTTAATTAACTAATTTGTGCTTAATTAAAGTGTTCTGAAATATTATTTGTGGAATTTATTTATCGTGGAGTTTTTTAGTTTCATGACTTTTCATACAATAGTTGCAAATCAATTGAGTCCTATCAAATTCCTACAGCTCAGACCAGAAATAAGACCGTGCATATGATATATCTTTAAATACTGTAAAGAACTACTATTTGCCTTAGACTGCAACTAACTGCTTCTTCTAGTAGACTTAAAGAACTACTACTTCTACTACTCTCGTAGAATGTGTTCGGTTTGATGAGTTTTGTTTTCGAAAATTGCTGCTCCGCTCGACAATGGGCCGATGTGAATTTACTAATTTGTGCTTTATTAAAATGTTCTGAAATATTATTTGTGAAGTCCATTTATTTAGTTATTTGGTTATCATGACTTTTCGTACAATAGTTATCAAATCAATTGAGTCCTATCAAATTCCTACAGCTCATCTTGGAGATAAAACCAGATATATCTATAAATACTGTAAAGAACTACTACTTCCTTTAGACTGTAACTAACTGCTACTTCTACAAGACTAAAAGAACTACTACTTCTACTACTCTCATAGAATGTGTTCGGTTTGATGAGTTTTGTGTTCGTAAGTTGCTGCTCCGCTCGACAATGAGCCAATGTGAATTAATTAATTTGTGCTTAATTAAAGTGTTCTGAAATATTATTTGTGGAGTTTATTTATCGTGGAGTTTTTTAGTTTCATGACTTTTCATACAATAGTTGTCGAATCAATTCAATACTATCAGATTCCCAGAGCTCATCTTGGAGATAAAACCAGATATATCTATAAATACTGTAAAGAACTACTACTTCCTTTAGACTGTAACTAACTGCTACTTCTACAAGACTAAAAGAACTACTACTTCTACTACTCTCATACAATGTGTTCGGTTTGATGAGTTTTGTGTTAGAAAGTTGCTGCTCCGCTCGATAATGAGCCGATGTGAATATATTAATTTGTGCTTCATTAAAATGTTCTAAAATCTTATTTGTGGAGTTTATTTATCGTGAAGTTTTTTAGTTATCATGACTTTTCTTACAATAGTTGTCAAATCAATTGAGTCCTATCAAATTCCTACAGCTCAGACCAGAAATAAAACAATGCATATGATATATCTTTAAATACTGTAAAGAACTACTACTTCCTTTAGACTGTAACTAACTGCTACTTCTACAAGACTAAAAGAACTACTACTTCTACTACTCTCATAGAATGTGTTCGGTTTGATGAGTTTTGTGCTCGAAAGTTGCTGCTCCCTCGATAATGGTGCCAGTGTGAATTTAACTTTGTGATTCATTAAAATGTTCTAAAATCTTATTTGTGGAGTTTATTTATCGTGAAGTTTTTTAGTTATCATGACTTTTCTTACAATAGTTGTCAAATCAATTCAGTTCTATCAAATTCCTACAGCTCATCTTGGAGATAAAACCAGATATCATAAATACTGTAGCACTACTTCCTAGACTGTAACTAACTGCTACTTCTGCAAGACTAAAAGAATTACTTTTCTCCACTCTCATAGAATTTCGGTTTGATGAGTTTTGTATTCGAAAGTTCTGCTCCGCTCGATAATAGCCGTGAATTACCAATGTGTTCATTAAAATTTTCATCTTATTTTTGAGTTTATTTATTCCAAAGTTTTTTTAGCTATCATGACTTTTCGTACAATAGTTTGTCAAATCATTCAGTCCTATCAACTTTCTCAGCTCTCTTGAGATAAAACCAGATATATCTATTAATACTGTAAATAACTACTACTTCCTTTAGACTGTAACTAACTGCTACTTCTGCAAGACTAAAAAAACTACTACTTCTACTACTCTCATAGAATGTGTTCGGTTTGATGAGATTTGTGTCCGAAAGTTGCTGCTCAACTCGATGATGGGCCGATATGAATTTATTCCTACTTCGCTTATCAGTATTGTCTTAAAGAGTAATTTTCACGTATATAACTCCAATAATAAAACAACAAATATTAAGTATGAATACTGAAAACAAGTGTTCCTCCCCCATTCAAAACAAAAAAATTGAGTCCAATCAGTTGTTTCCCCTTGAGGTTACTAATTTTCTTCTTAGACTATAAACTCTGAATCATCAAATACATCTTGTGTTTTGGAGATCTGACCTCTAATCTGATCCTTTCTCCGTCAAGAGTTTTCTTTAATGTCGTTCGACTCCTGAAATTTTCAGGAGTCAGTTCACTTTAATTTTGCTGGCTCTTCAAAATTTATTTTCAAATTTTATTCCGTACATTAAATAATTGTTTTTGCAACCAAAGTTGTGTACTTGATCTTTGAGATTCCGTGATACCAATGCTCTACCAAGAATAGAATAATCTCGAGATACCATAGGATACTAGATAGAGCTTTCTCGATGTACAAACAAGACACTATATGAAACTTTGATTAGTAAAAGAAAATTTTTTGACTGAACGAAATTACGAAACATAAAACTTTATTACAGGCCAAAAAGGAAGAGTTACTTGTATTTTTGTAGCAACATGAAATTAACATTCAAGCATCTTACACCGTGTTATTACTTAAATGCCCAAAAATTAAAATTTAAATGCTTGACTTGTTTATATTTCTGATTACTTTATAGAACTGCAGGGTTAATAATTTTAAATTATTTTAGAGAATATTAATTTTTATCAAGGTAAAATACTTTCAAAACACAATTTTCTAAAAAATAAATTATTTTAAATGTTTTATGTAATGATATAATGTAACAAAGCCTAAAACAATCATTAAAAACTATCAAAATGAAATTTCTTATATCGATATATCCTTAAATCGTGATACAAATCCATTTTACAGGTCACTATGTAAGATTTTAGTTATCGCCCACTCCTAGTATATATAAATGCATATATATTTAAGGGAAAAGCTCTGTTCTCACAATCAAGTTAGCAGCAGATGTTACTGACGTCTTCTTTACTCTCTCTATATATATAAATATAAATATATACACTCATAACCAGAGAAACTGTATGTTCTGTCATTAACGTCACAAGATTCCGGAAATTTTGATCGACCGGAAATTGTTATATGCCTCATTGAATCAGAAGAAGGTTCTGGGAAATGTGAGGTTAAAACTGCCTTATGGGTAAGATTCATATTGTAAAGGTAGATAATATTTTTCACTGCTCTTCGCGAATTGTAGTTCAAACTTTGATCCTTTGACGATACGGGTATTCTTACAGTTTGTTCCTAAGAATCAATGCTCGGAGAGTTCGGAGATCGTTAGTCAGTGGTAAACTTTGTGTAAACTTGCATGTATACATACAATATGCAGATAAAAGAGTTTACTCGTAATGTCAATTTTGCTTTCATTATTCTGGTGTATCATAATGAAATGAGAAAAAAATTACAGAATAAAGCACGCACACTGTATGTAATAGAAAACAAAATACTGTTATTTGACGCCTGGTAGACAAAATAATAGTAATAATTATCTATATATGTAAATGTTTGAAGCGCCAAGCTTTACACGAACATATGTACACACACACACACACACACACATATATATATATATATATATATATATATATATATATATATCATTTCTAACTATCTGAAGAACCTATTATACTGAAGTATACATATTTTCTAGTTGAAAAGCCTGTATGAACAGGCTAAAATATTGGTAATATTCGAGCCAGATTTAAGAGTAAAAAAATAATGGATGGTGAAAAATATTTATTAAAAAACACTGCACAAATGCAATATATCGAAAAATCGAAACTTTATAAAGAAATTTCTCGAAATAACTATAAAAATTCATAAATGAAAATCTAGCATAAATAAATGTAATTTTTCTCAAAGTAGGCCTATTGCTAGAAACCTTAAGCTTTAAATTCTCCTTCAGAAACTACAATATAAAAAGAGAACGCCCGGAAAATTTAAATAAAATACTAAATTTACCAATTACTAAAATACTACCAAATTTTCCCTCGTAAGAAACAAATTCCCGGAAAATTTGAATAAAATACTAAATTTACCAATTACTAAAATGCTACCAAATTTTCCCTCGTAAGAAACAAATTCCCGGAAAATTTGAATAAAATACTAAATTTACCAATTACTAAAATACTACCAAATTTTCCCTCGTAAGAAACAAATTCCCGGAAAATTTGAATAAAATACTAAATTTACCAATTACTAAAATACCACCAAATTTACCTTCGCAAGAAACATTCCTACCTACTCACGTGCTTAAAATAGCATAGGATGTAGAAGCATCGAAGGCAAGTAAGTGCTTCGACTATAATCATGACTTATTGCTTTATTGCAAAACTTCCCTTACAGTACTGCGATTATATACGATACCAAATAAATGTATGAAATGTGTTTAGTATGATGTTAACTTTAGGACTTAAATGAATACTTGTCAAAATAACAAAGTATTTTATTATTCTGCAAACTCCAAAGTCTTCTTCATTTTGCTTCGCTTTTGTTTCCCACTCTGACTATCCTTTAGGATTGGCTGCACCAACGAGGACCATCTACCTTAAAACAAAGGTTTAAAATGTTTGGTGTGTTCCCGGGTGTACAATCCACAGCAACTCATAATATACAATGCAGTAAAAATATCTCAAACTAACACATACAGATACAAAACAGACAAAATAACACTGAAAATAAAAAAGTAATAATCATAAAATTAAAAAATAATAATAATAATGATAATAATTTCAAGATAATTGCATGAAAATAAATACAAAAGCGCCTTACAGTGAAAGTTATATATTCAGAATCAGCCTTGTTACGGAGCCTGCAGATTCTCTGAATTTTCCATTAGCCAACCGAACAGCTTGCTTAGTTTGGATGAGAGAATTTTGTTACAAATTACCTGATCAGCCCAGACACCCTTCATGTCTGGTTTGGGGCTATCCTTTAGAATTATTATATTTAGGAGTTTTACTACTTACTTTAGGTATAAGTAATAATAAGACCCGTATACGTCTCCGAAGAGCTCACTTGGAATGCCATACCTATTAGGGTCGAACGACAGACAATAACCCCATCATCGATCTGTGAGAGGAGATTCGAGAGCTACTTCTGCAACCCAAGTTACAATTTGAACCTGTCCAAGATTTGGGGCATATCGTCAAAATGGGCCACAGTGCAGTTTCCCCATGGAGACTCATGGTACCACAGAGGTCGTGCGATCGCAGGGCAAAACACCACACGCGACCGAACTAACTTGTGCAGGAAGTTCTGAGAAGTAGGGTTGTGCTACCAGAACGAGAAAGCGATTATCCGATCTCAGCGCTTGGTATTATATAAATATTTTTTATATATAGCTTGAAATTACTTACATGCTTTTCAATATTTCACTAAATCCCCTCTCTTTCCATTTCTGAAATCATTATACGTATCTTTGACATTAATACTGAAACAAATGGAAAAGGGAAAAATAAGGATGAATCGTTTTTCAAAACCAAACTGTGACCGAGTCAAAACAGGATGAAGTTGAATCTTGCGATGTCATTTCACAAGAGTTAAATCAGCTAAGTATCTGGTGACCACACCTCAACTGGTCAGCTGTTCCCAAGATCAATCCACTGTGTTCCAATCTAATCCGCTTCACATTTGGTGGCCGCCTAGCCTTAAAATCCTCCTTCAATCATTTCTTTCATTTCACTTATAGAGTGACTCATGCTCGCTCTTAATGCATTTATAATTAATGCCGTAAAAAATACCAGAGCTAGCCTCACAAATCTTTTATCACTAATAAATGACATCGTGAGATGTTTATAATTATAGCTGTCACTTATAAAGACGAATTGAAATATTCAAATTTCACGTATGTTTTACACTCAGCATTCCATAATAACATATTAGTAAGAAATTCATAGATATTTCGACATAATTTATCGACATAAATCATAGATATTTCGACATAAATTCGGCAGAAAATATTCAGGTATTAAGGACTCTAATAACACAAAGCTAAACATGATCTAGAGCGCAAAAAAAACTTGGAGGAAAAAGATGCTATAGAAAGTAGACTGTTTCGAAATTTTTAAGGAAAACCTTTATTCTCCTGTTGACACTCAGTTGTTTACACCATTTAACGTACAACAGAAGGAGTAAACAAAAACGAGCAGCAACCAATGACAACGGGGAAATTTTACTTTAATGCCTTCCAAAGGACAAACACATTTTTTTTGTCTAAAAATATTTTTAGCCCGAGTTTCTGAGAAAACACTTTTGATAGTTTTGACGGTTTTCTACTTTTCTCCTATACACCGGCTATTATTCTCAAATCTCCGAAAACAACTGTGCAAAAATAATACGAAGAGAAAATAAACGCGTCGAAAAGTAGGAAATCCATGATAGAGAAGAAAGGAGAAATAAACACAAAGTTATTGGAAAGATATGACATCGCTAAGACGGGGGGGGGACAAGAAAGAAGAAATGTTTTAAAAAACTGACGGGTAGAAATGTCAATTTCTGAGATTGATTTTAGAGTAAATGGTTGTCAAAGAAATGAGCTGAGTTAGTACAGATTATTATTATCATTATTATTATTGATATGATGGACATAATTTCTTCTGACTAATTATCTGAAAGAATGGTTTGGTCAAATAGAGCTCTTTTGATTTTGAAAATAATTTGTTAAAATAATATCTTGTATAAAAAATTAGAAGTACCAGAAGTACGTCATTAGCTTATCTATCATCGTGTTTATTTTAAATATATATCCTTTTATATTATCCTTTCATTTCCATTGTTTAGATTATCCTATTATCTTTTTAGAATTTACAGGAAATCTATCCTTGTATGGCAAAATTTGGCGACTATCTTTTGTTTTTCTCTACCGAGTTGGCGAGTACGAAAACATAAATAATACAGATTATTATCATTATTATTATTGATATGATGGACATAATTTCTTCTGACTAATTATCTGGAAGAATGGTTTGAGCAAATAGAGCTCTTTTGATTTTTGAATAATAATTTGTAAAAATAATATCTGGTATAAAAAATTAGAGGTACCAGAAATACGTCATTAGCCTATCTATCATTGTATTTATTTTAGAATCTATATCCTTTTATATTATCCATTCATTTCCATTGTTTAGATTATCCTATTATCCTTTTAGAATTTATAGGGACTCTATCCTTTAATGTCAGAACTTAGCGATTATCTTTTGTTTTCTCTACCGAGTTGGCGAGTATGAAAACATAAAGAGTACAAATTATTATTATCATTATTATTATTGATATTATGGACATAATTTTTAGTGATATTATTAGTGATATAATTAGTGATAATAGTTAGTGATAATAATTAGTAATAATAATGATTTAGTGATAATAATTAGTAATAATAATGATTTAGTGATAATAATTAGTAATAATATTGATTTAGTGATAATAATTAGTGATATTTTAGCCTAAAAATAACTAACGTAATTAAAGTGTATAATATAATAATTCTGGGGATATTTTATCCTTTTATGGCAGAACTTAGCGATTATCTTTTGTTTTCTCTACCGAGTTGGCGAGTATGAAAACATAAAGAGTACAGATTATTATTATCATTATTATTATTGATATGATGAACATAATTTTTAAGGTGATATTATTAGTGATATAAAAAGTGATAATAATTAGTGATAATATTTAGTAATAATAATAATTTAGTGATAATAATTAGTGATATTTTAGCCTAAAAATAACTAACGTAATTAAAGTGTATAATATAATAATTCTGGGGGTATTTTATCCTTTTATGGCAAAACTTGGAGACTATCTTTTGTTTTTCTCTACTAAGTTGGCGAGTACGAAAACATAAAAATTAATTCTTACTATCTTTTTTAATGTCTTATAGTTTTACTATTTTTCTTTTTAATTTCTATCATCCTTTTATTGGCCAGAGGAAGAATTACTGTATTAACACCAATTGCAGTTTTCCTCAGAAAAAGACAAATTTTCAAATACGATTTTCTTTATGACCAAAAAGGATTTTTCAAAGTTCTAATTTGAAATTTCAAATATGATTTTCTTTACATCGCAGATTCGAGAAAACAAATAAAAGTATCTCTATAAAAAATAAATTACATTGAATCTGTTGTTATAATAAAGACGTGATTCATTATATTCATTTGTAGTAATGCTCAATACGTAGATAATAAATATAATCATATATATATATATATATATATATATATATATATATATATATATATATATATATATATATATATATATATATATATATATATGTGTGTGTGTGTGTGTGTGTGTGTGTGTGTGTGTGTGTATGTGTGTAGTGATATTTTTAATCTACGTAATTTACGTAAATAATAAATATAAACATGTATATATATTTATATATATGTGTGTATAGGGATATTTTTAGCCTAAAACTAACCAACGTAATTAAAGTGCATAATATAATAATTCTGGGGGTATTTTATCCTTTTATGGCAAAACTTGGCTACTATCTTTTGTTTTTCTCTACTAAGTTGGCGAGTATGAAAACATAAAAATTAATTTTTACTGTCTTTTTAATGTCTGGCAGTTTTACTACTTTTCTTTTCAATTTATATCATCCTTTTATTCGCCTGATGAAGAATTACTGTATAAACACCAATTGCAGTTTGTTTGTTTTTTCAGAAAAAGACACATTTTCAAATACGATTTTCTTGACGACCAAAATGAATTTTTCAAACTTCAAATTTGAAATTTGAAATATGATTTTCTTTAGATCGAAGATCCGAGAAGACAAATGAAAGTAGCTATATAAAAAATAAATTACGTTAAACCTGTTGTTATAAAAAAGACGTGATTTATTATATTTATTTGTAGTAATGTTTAATATGTAAATAATAAATGTAATCATATATATATGTATGTATATATGTGCGTAGTGGTATTTTTAACCTAAAAATAACCAACGTAATTAAAGTGTATAATATAATAATTCTGGGGGATCCTTTTACGCAAAACTTGGCGACTATCTTTTGCCTATCTCTATCGAGTTGGAAAGTACGAAAACATAAAAATTAATTCTTTCTGACTTATCTCTTCTTATATAACTCATTTATAATTTGTTTCGCTTCCTCCACGTCATCAAGCGTCCCCATGTGACTAACCTTTTGAGAAGCCTGATTCGCTGGTTCACACACCTATAAATTGTCATGTACGGGTTTTTATCCCAGAAACCTTCGGTAGTACTTGCTAAATAAACCTCTGATTCTTTTTTCACAATTCTGTTCTCTATTCTCTCGACCACTTTAATGCACCCAAGCTAGTGTGGATTCTTATACTTTGCTAATTCGCCCGTTGTGCTGGCCTTCGGAACCGGAGTTCATGGGTTCGAATCCCACTGTGGCATGGATGTTCGTAGCCGTTCGGAATCGGCTTTAAGCAGTAGGTCCCGGTCTCATTAGCCCTCGTGTTGCAAATAGTAGATCGTAGCACTCCAAACCAAACCTAACCTAGTTTGCCCGTTACATATATATATATATATATATATATATATATATATATATGTGTGTGTGTGTGTGTGTGTGTGTGTATAACAAAGAACCAACAAAGCAATGAAGAGAAATGTTGTCTTAGCGCAAGTATATATTTGCAAAATACCACATTTTTGGCGTTTTCTACATCGAATTCTCTGTAAGGTGTGTCAGAATTTTTAAACATTAGTAGGTGACTCACTGTCTGACCATAAAAAATACATTCTTTTCTCAAAATGCTTCGAAAATAAAAACAAATTAATAAAATCACTAAAAGCAAATAAAAGCAATCAAGAACTGTTTTCATTCTTGAAAAAATTATCATACCTCTCATAAAAATTGCATAATGCATTCTCCTTTTATGAGCATAATGAAGCATTGTGTGAGCGTCAGTGGCAGTTTTCTTTAGCAAAAGTCAAATTTTCAAACACAATCTTCTTTATGACTTTACATCACAATTTCGGGAAGACAGTGAAAAGTAGACTGATAAAAAGTAAATTACTTCAAACCTACTCATGGTGCAGGAATCAATTTTCAAATTGTCGCGATTGTAGCTTTTTATATACCTCAAATTCTCACTGAGATGTGTCAGAATAATTAAACGCACTGTCTGGCCATAAAGAATAAATTCTTGCTTAACAATAGCTCGAAAATAAAAGGAAATCATTGCAAACCTTAGAATTGTTTGCATCCTTGTGAAGCAGACCATACATCTCGTAAATATTATAGCACTATACTTCGACCTTTTATGAGCCTTATGAATCATTGTGTGAGTATCAGTTACAGTTTTCTTCAGACGAAGGAAACTTTTCAAATACAATTTTCTGTATGACTCCATACCGAGCTAGGTAGCTCAGTCGGCAAAGGCAGCGATCTGGTAACTGAAAGTTGGCGGGTCCGGGGAACGTACCGGCCTATGGTCGTTAAGGGTGACTGGGACATGTAAAATAGGTCCTTTGAACCAATGTCCTTCAAGTTCTCAAACAATACCTCTTGGGGTAGCAGGCCTAGCCTTGGGGTCTTCTACTAGGTTCCTGATTCTAAATCACGAACACCCATTTTGAGCAAAGTGGTTCTTTCACCCTAGTGATACTCTTCATAAAAAACCGAAAAGCACACCCCCTTGCCTTAATTCGAGTAGCCTATGGCTCAGGTCCTTCGTTTGTCCAAGGGGCACAGGTAACAGCCGCAACGAGTTTCGAGAAGACAAATAAAAGTGACTTGATGAAAAACAAATTACGTCAAACCTGAATTTCACATATAGTTGTTATATCGGAGACGTGTTCCATCGTAATGACTTGTAGAAGCTTTCAATAGACGCATAATAAAGGACAGTCCTCTACAGTGCTTGTGGGTGGAACTACAACACCATTCCGGTTACTACATGGTGACCCTTCATGTATAGTGCATATATAATCCTGGACGAAAGCTTTACCGTACCGCATAGTTGTAATTGCATTGTAATCATATCTGTTCGAAAATTGGTCAAAAGTCGTAAATAATTTTCCAAAACTTCTAAGAATTTGCAGAGGGGTCAGTGGATAGATGAAGTAATCGCTTTTAATAAAAGAACACTTTCACTTCGAATGCTTTTAACTAAAACTTTATTTTTAATATTATAAAAATAAGACATGCATTGACTATTGCATAAAAGAAACATGAAAATTAGGCCAGGCTCTTAAACAACAGCGTAAGTTAGGAGTGCCCGTCAAGCAAGGCTGAACAGGCTTAAATACATAGCTGCAGTAGGTAATCTGCATATGGCTTTCAGTCACGGTTAAATATGTGACTGACAGTTAAAGTTAAACTCATCGGATGAATATTACTATGAGTTAATGATGTTATATTCTAAGGAAGAAATATATTTTAAGTTTCCCAACAATATCTTTGAAATAAAATTTAAAAGTGCAATTTTTGTTTCCTTTCTAAAGAGAAGTACATTAAAATATTAATTGAAATATATAAAACATTATAAATTATTGCTAGATGATTACTACATAAAAATAATAATATTTTCAGATTATTATAAATATATAGAAAAAAATATTAACCGTTCTCAATTAAAGTAATAATTAAAGTGAAGTTAATGGATTTCGAATATAGTTTCATCTTTAAAAAAAAAAAATTTCATTTAAACTTTCGAAGCTCTAATGAATTCACGTCAACAAAAACTGTTTAAGTGTTTTTACAGAAAAAAATCGGATTTTCTTTTAATTTGATATGAAAAAAAAAATGATCTTTTAATAAGTAATCTTAAAGATTTAGTTTTTTTTATTAAAATTCCTTTTCAGTTCTTGGATTTTGAATTAAAAGAGAGAATACATTAAAAAATACATTAAAACTTATTGAAGATATTGAATTCCCTTTCATATGTGTAGTTATTTTTCATTAAAATGTTTATCTGTTTTATTAAAAAAAAATCGACTCTTTTTTTTCAGCAACTGCAGCAGTCTGTTTCAGTAAGGGATTTACACTTATTGATATGCTAACAATTTTATGCCTTTGCAAGGAAATTAGAAAATGAACGAAAAAAACGAAATATTCATTCATTCCAATAATTATGCGTTGTAAATGCAATAAAAAATTTAAATAATAATAACAATGTATTTATTATTCCTTTACAGTAATTCAATTAAAGTGCAATACGAAATTCAGTATTTTCTCGTTGCTGTATAGAAAATGAAAATTAAATTTTTCATTATGATGCAAATTATTTTCCGAGACCAAATTTAGATTTGACTTAGTTTGGATACAAGCAATATTAAACAAATTGATGTTTCACCACAGAAATATTAAAAAGGCATTATTCATGTCAAGTGACTGATTTTGAGTTGTTTTGAGGGAAAACTAGCGAAATTAAGTCAGAAGATTAAAATGTGATATTTGCTGTGACTCATCGAAATAAGGTGCTTATTGCTGCATTGGAAAAATCCAAAATGTTTGCTTCTTTTATTTATTTTATGTAATTTCAAAATTACTCTCCATATTTTATGTAAAATAGATACAGTATACGTACAATGCAATACAGTGAATTTTTTTGTATTGAAACAAACTTTAAATTCTTCTATAAAAACAATCGAGCTCTGGCCGAATAGTTAAGGTGCTGACCTTCGGTGGTTCGAATCCTACTGTGGCATGGATGTTCATATCCGTTCGGAATCGGCTTTAAGCAGTAGGTCCCGGTCTCATTAGCTCACGTGTTGCAAAAAAGTAGACCGTAGCACTCCAAATCAAATCAAATCAAAAGCTATAAAAACAGAAAGCACGTGGTTATGTATTACAGCGACCCATTGTGAAAAGGAAAGAGAAATAAATAAGTTAAATAGTTATACAAACACACATATGTGTATGTGTGTTTAATGATATCTTAATTCAAAGTAATGAACTTGATTATAATTGCATTCTAAATGATCTGGTGATTTATTCTCTAAAATCGCAACATTTAGCAAAATATCTTTGTTTCTGTTTTAATCGTGGTAACCTTTGGCGACTTTGAGAACACGAAATTAATTTCTGCTTAGATCGACTAACCTTATAGAACTCGTTTTGCTTAACTTAGTTTCGTTTTAAGCGTCCCCCAAGTGATTGATCGCAACACTGGCTGGCTCATCTTAAGTTCTCGAGCAGTATATAAACGAATGTAAAATATTTTGGAAGGAGAGCACTAAAGAAGGATTGTCTGAATATACTCAGCATTTTTTAATCTCTTTACTATATTATTGTACTGATTAACCACTGCACTTTATCCAGCATAGATAACTTTCTAAATTTGTGGTGGGTAAAACACCCTTTACATTATGTATATCTGGAAAATAAAATTTCCCGGGCAACAATAGGGACAGCAATTTTATGTGACCGCGTTTTAAATATATATATATATATATATATATATATATATATATATATATATATATATGCGTGTGTGTGTGTGTGTGTAAGGAAAAGTAAACTAGATCTGGAAACTAATGTAGTCATTTTGTATAAAACATCAAAGAAGGCCATAGTGTTTCCGCCCCTCAGGGGTTTTCAATTCTTAACTCAAGGGCAAAATTCCCGCGTATTTTTTCTTTCCCCTTTTTAACCTCTAACCTAAACTGACCACTGGGGCTACAGTTCACGCCTTCAGAGGAGGAGTCTAACCAATTATAACTCTACATGGCCCTAGCGGTCAATTTAGGAAATTCGCAAACAAAAAGGGAGATGCACGCTATCGGAGGCAGATTTTCCCACAGATTTTGACTGAAATGTTGACCCAGGTGTTAAGGGAATTTGCTTATTACTTCATGCTAGCCGACCCCTCCGTTTGCCCTGTCCCTATAATGAAGTGGGAACCCGTCCCCCCACGTTCTGTTAATAAAGGTCTTTAACTGAAACGGTGTCGTTTTTATGGACCATGACTGCAACCACCCGTCGTGAAGCCCGTCCTATTACATATATATATATATATATATATATATATTTATATATATATATATATATATATATATATATATATATATATATATATATATATATATATATATATATATATATATATATATATATATATATATATATATATATATATATATGTGTGTGTGTGTGTGTGTGTGTGTAAACATATATACATATATACACACACATACATACTCTATATAATAATAGCCTAAGTTTTCTGTCAGTCTGTTCTAGAATTTATGAAACGGTTGAACCTGGAATTGATAGGGGCATCCATATTGGATTCTTGATGAGTTAGAGTTAGGAAAATTCAAAGCAACTCTTTAAAACGTTCGGAATCCACCCCTGCCTCAACCCTGTTTTGAGCGTTTAATGCCATTATTTAAAGCCCTATTTTCCCCGGTTAAGAGCAGGGTATTAAGTTTATCACATAATAAATAGGTAAAAAAAACATTTTTTCTTAGCATTATGACGTCATTCCTTTAACCATCTCATTTAATCATTTCTTATTTTAAATTATTTAAATATCGTCTGCATTATTTTCATACGTTTTATCACTGAATTTAGATATACTTTTTATCACTGAATTTAGATATTTTTTTATCACTGAATTTAGATATACTTTTCTTTTAAATTGGCATAAATAATAGGTTAGTTATATGTGATAATTTTTATTTTAACATCGATTGCTTTTTGTAGCAATGCTTTTACATATTAACAACAAATTATTTTTATAAAAGTCTATGTGTCTATTCTACAGACTAATAAAATATCTAGTTTTATGTAAATATTTGAACTAAGAAGTTTGTTCGTTTGTGTATATATGTTTTATACATAACCACACGATTTTTACTTAATGAATTCAACGTGATTCTAAACTGCATTTACAGTATCGGGAGACTTTGAAGGAGTACGAAGATAAACAAATTCTTGAGCGTGAACCAGATAATTCTCAGCCAAAAAACAAACCATTTTTTTTAACTGCCACATAGGGTGCTTAACAATTCTGGAAAATTAAAAATTTTACTAATCACGTCATATAACGGGCTATGTGGTAGTATATATATAAAGCAGTACAATATATAATAATTAATTAACAGCGACGCATTGCAAATGCTTTTCACCAGTGCGTGAAGACAGACCGCTGCGAGTAATCGAGAACTAAACCCTACACGAAATGTCTGTTTTCGCAGCCTTTATTTTCAATCTGTTCTGGCCGGAATACTTTGAGACTCCCATTACATCAGAGCAGAGCATTTTTGATCTCAAAGACACTTGGATATACCAGCGCCCAAATATATATGCTGGCATATATATAATGCAGTACAATATATAATAATTAACAGTATCGCATTGCAATGCTTTTTCACCCGTCCGTGAAGACAGACCGCTGCGAGTAATCGAGAACTAAACCCTACACGAAATGTCTGTTTTCGCAGTCTTTATTTTCAATCTGTTCTGGCCGGAATACTTTGAGACTCCCATTACATCAGAGCAGAGCATTTTTGATCTCAAAGACACAATTGGATATACCAGCGCCCATATTTATATGCTGGCATATATAAAGCAGTACAATATATAATAATTAACAGTGTCGCATTGAAATGCTTTTCACCCGTCCGTGAAGACAGACCGCTGCGAGTAATCGCGAACTAAACCTACACGAAATGTCTATTTTCGCAGCCTTCATTTTCAATCTGTTCGAGCCGGAATACTTTGAGACTCCCATTACATCAGAGCAGAGCATTTTTGATCTAAAGACACAATTGGATATACCAGCGCCCATAATATATATGTGGCATATATATAAAGCAGTACAATATATAATAATTAATTAACAGCGACGCATTGCAAATGCTTTTCACCAGTGCGTGAAGACAGACCGCTGCGAGTAATCGAGAACTAAACCCTACACGAAATGTCTGTTTTCGCAGCCTTTATTTTCAATCTGTTCTGGCCGGAATACTTTGAGACTCCCATTACATCAGAGCAGAGCATTTTTGATCTCAAAGACACAATTGGATATACCAGCGCCCATAATATATATGCTGGCATATATATAATGCAGTACAATATATAATAATTAATTAACAGTGTCGCATTGCAAATGCTTCTCACCCGTCCGTGAAGACAGACCGCTGCGAGTAATCGAGAACTAAACCCTACACGAAATGTCTGTTTTCGCAGTCTTTATTTTCAATCTGTTCTGGCCGGAATACTTTGAGACTCCCATTACATCAGAGCAGAGCATTTTTGATCTCAAAGACACAATTGGATATACCAGCGCCGTTTTCGATCCTTTATCCTCTCTTTTAATGAAGTCACATAGTTAAAAATTCAAACCAATTTCATCGCTATAACACGGTACAAAAGAGATATATTTCTCTTAGGAAATTTAAAAGTTTTCTCCGAATGTTTTAAAGCGTTCATTTCGTGGAAAACTTGAATTTGAATAACGATGCGAGAGTATAAAGATGAAGCATGTTGTTTCCGAAGAAAGGATAAATTAATTATTGATCGGGAACTGGGCATAACGTTTCATTTAGTAATTCTTCTTTCACTTCCTTATTCAGAATGAAAGAGGTATCGTAATCAAGAAAATTTTCGGTCTTTAGATTTTAGAGGAAATAACCATTTTGACCATACTTTTGATATCTACAGTGTTCCCTCGACACTTTAAGCTTCATGTTTTGAAGTTTCAGTGCTTCGCGGGTTTTTCCCAAATATTTAACAAAAAATAAAAATGAAAAAATACAACCATGCCGGCTTCCACATTGCGGAAAAGAGCGTTGTTTCTGTTAGATATGCAAATTCAAATGTATCAGCACTTCGGAACCTATGGCGTGAAGGTGAATAACTGCGGGACTGTCTGGCTGCTGAACTACTGGATGTAGTATTAAAGACGGGTGTAACGTATCCGGTCCCTGTTTCAGGTGACACAAGGAAGAATCAGGTGTATCTTGAATAATGAATTTATTTACACTTCTGCTATATACATCATTTCACCACTATAAAAAATAATTTCTAATCACAGGTAAGTGATTAATACACATAGGCCTAAGTAGAGACGGGTACCTAAACTACATTCAGACTCTGCCGAAATATGGGTGATTAGACGGAAAAATAATTCGTAGCACTCTCGAAAGTTCTCTGAAGTACGGGTAGGAGATCTGAGCACAGTTAGTTCTGAAGAACTGCAAACAATCCTGAAGAGGATTATATTAAACTATAGAAACCCAAAGCACAGGGTATCGTTTCAATCTCAACAAGAGATATATCCCAAGACGAGATTTCGCTAAATAAAACTCTCCGGTAGAGAGACTGGTCGAGGCGACCTCCGAGTTAGCCGATGCGGGCTACTCCTTAAAGAAAAGATCCCAAGGTGGGACTATAGCAAAAAACTCTCTGGTAGAGAGACTCGTCAAGGCGACCTCTGAATTAGCTGGTTGCTAGCTAACTAACTTTTCTCAAAAAAAAAAACAAATCTTCTCTCGTCTCTTTCTAAGAGAGGAGCCTCATCCACAATTTCATTATTATGTCACCTAGCGATGACCTCACCTTCAACCAACTGGATTGGTCCGGGTTAAGCAATCATCGGCAGCAAAGCCAGGGGTCCCTGGAATTCTTAGCGGCTACATCTGAGTAGCGGCAAATCCTTTGTCGTTCCCGCGATCATGTTTTCGTCTGTCAGTGAAGGTGCCGTGTCGTCTGACATATTGTTCCTTTACTATAGGGCACAGCAGTGTAGACTTCGTGGTGCCGGGGAAAACAATCCTTTTGTATCCACACACGTCCACCTCTCAAAGCAAAGTGCTTTGATGGCGATACACCTCTAAATCACGCAGTTACACGAGTGAAGGCTAGATCTCGAACTGGCTTTTTGGTTTTTTCGTTTCGCCTCTCCCCTAGCTTGCAGGAAGTTCCGACGAAATTGTTTCCTCCTCCTCGTCGTCGATAGTTAAATATGAATTTGTTGAGCTGAATACCTATGTGCATGTATAAGGTACTGTGAATTATTCTTTAGGTTTTATTATGTTGTGCAAAGAGAGTCATCTGTGAAATTCTTCCTAATTTATTTATTGTTTACTTTTATCATTTTACTTTTGCACCTACTTATGTTTTAGTTAAATAAATATATTGTCTACTTTAGAACGAATGCATTATTTTTTGCCATACAGGATGATATCTTGTTTTTAAATAGTTAATGCACTATGACTCCCCTTCACAACCCACTCATGGGCTGATATAAAATATTACAGTCCAACAGTTTCATGTTGATGAGCTAGAGAGAAAGATCCCTGCCTGTCAAACAAAGTGATGAATTGACCCAGAGTACATACCACGGGTTCTTGAGATGACAAAGTCTGCAAGTGGAGAAGAAAATGAAGACGAAGACAAAGAGAAAACTGAAAAGAGTGGCTTTACCCCGGAGAATCTGCAATAATTTTGCAAGATGTCAAGAATTTACTCAAGACATTGACGACAATATGGTTCGAGTTGTCGAGTTCAGCAATCGCGTTGACGAGGTTATGTTCTTGTACAGGGGAATTTTAAATGTAAAGGAAAAACAAAGACAACTACTCATTACCATGTTTCTCTCCAAGGTAAAGCCCCCTGGCTCTACCAACTTCAGGTTATATTACACTTACTTTTGTTACACATTTTTGTTACACAGTTTTCATAACGCAAGTGAATCTAAAAATGTAGTTATTAATTTTAATAGCTTTGAATATGAAATTCGAATCCCAAATGCAAGATCGTGTTAAACTGAAGACCTAGAGTGCCGAAGACCTCGCCAACATTCCCGATCGTCCTCGAAGTGAGGCAGTGGCGTTATTCCGGTTAGTGACAGGACATGACTGCCTAAGTTAACATCTCCATAGAATTGGCATTTTTGACTCCCCTCTTTGTTCTTTATGTGACCTTGGAGAATCTTAAAAATAGAGGTCATCTCCGTCGATGCGGGGCACTTCACAGTTCTTCCGACTCCGAGACTACCCTGTATTGGAGAGCCAGAGAACGCATGAGGCAATGACTTCGGTCAATGTTACTTTTGTTACTTGTACAGTTGTTCCACAATTGTTATTTTTATAATTGTAACCTGCCTTGCCATTAGAAATAAAAAAAAAGTTATTAATATACAAATATGTGTGTATTTGTTGGATAGTTAGTTTTGAGCGCTAAATTTACGCTATATTTCAGGCAATTAAATCAGAACCTACATAAATGTTAATTAAAAGTAGTTTGTTACTTTCTAATTATATCTTTAAGTATGCATTTCGGCTATTTTTAAAACGCATCGAAGAATATATTTAAATAACCTTTGGTGAATATTTTTACCATTACCTACCCTTCAAAAACAATATTTTGTATTCTAAAAAACAAACATCCGGGAAATGCAAACAAGAGAACAGTTTGAAAGAGAAAAAAAAGAAGAAAGATAGAGAGAAGGCCTTGAAATTTCCACTCGCAAAAAAAATTGAATTTTGAACAAGTTGAAAGAAAATAAAGACAGATGACACATCTTTAGTAAAGAAAGAAAAATTTTAAACCCTCCGAAACATCATATCTTTATCTTTTTTTTTTTAAAAAAAAAAAGACAAGTAAAGAAAAAAAAAAGAAGATTCGATTCTTTAAAAGAAAAGATAAAAATTTATGCGTGGGATACAGAATAAAATAAACACCATAATCTTGTCGCGAATAAATGCATTTTTCTCTAACGCTAAAAACATATGCATTACAAAAAATTTTTAATTATATTTTTAATCGCCGTTAAAGTTTAATTTCAACAATTAACAAAAAAAATTCAAATTAAATAAAATAAAATGCCGAAGGTTATAGGAGAAAAATTATATTCAAATCTTTTTTGTTATTTTTTTTCAATGCAGGATTACTAAAATTTTCATAGCTTGCAAATGACATGTAATTAGCTAATTGCCATAGCTTTTGGGATAGAATTTTTTTTTGTACTGTTATGTGTTAGATTTAGTTCTTTATTTTTTCAGCTACGGTCATTTTCTTTCAAACTTTACATCACCGAGATTTGTTTTAGCGAGGGATAAAGCCAGTGAGCGAAAGAAAATCTTTCGATCGATATTAGGAACACCCTAGTAATTGAGAGAAATAGAATAATCATTCTCGTTTTTTTTACAAACAATTTGTTATGGTTAAACTGAACGAAGGAGCAGACAAAATCACGTAGAAAGTTTTACATAATTTAGCGAAAGGTAATAAATTTGGTATACCTCAAGATTGATGCATTGACATGAAAAATATAAGAAACTATCTTTTAGCCAATTCATGTAAAATATCCAAAGAAAAGAAATCGATTTATTAAATGCACATTGTGTGATTGTTAAACAGTATAAAGTTAATTCAAGATGTAACTAAATTAGGATTCAATTTTAATAACCTTATATGTTTTCATTGGAATCCTTAGGCTCTCCTTTTTCTGTCAAGTAAAATTATTCTAACCAATAAAATAAACGATAAAACACAATTCAGACTTCAATGAATTGCTATTATAGCCCATGATGGGCAACTGCAGTGGCCTCTATATAGTCGTAAGAGCTTGGAGTGGTGCAACATGGGCCATAGTAGAAAGAAGCCATTGGACATATCGCCGCGATTTGCTTTAGCCAATAGGGAAATTGGCGAGAGAAAATATTTGTAGTCGAACGATGTAAGGAACGCCCTAGTAATTGAGAGAAATAGAATAATCATTCTCGTTTTTATTACAAACAATTTGTTATGGTTAAACTGAACGAAGGTGCTGACAAAATCGCGTAGAGAGTTTTACATGATTTCGCGAAAAGTAATAAATTTGGTATACCTCAAGATTGATACATTGACATGAAAAATATAAGAAACTATCTTTTAGCCAATTCATGTAAAATACAAGTAAAGAAATCAATATATTAAATGCACAATGGT
The DNA here is from genome assembly GCA_032207245.1 of Pardosa pseudoannulata. Classification (NCBI taxonomy): domain Eukaryota; kingdom Metazoa; phylum Arthropoda; class Arachnida; order Araneae; family Lycosidae; genus Pardosa; species Pardosa pseudoannulata. Next base: position 146,021,012 of record CM063504.1, on the reverse strand, counting down.
GTGAATGTTAAACAGTATAACGTTAATTCAAGATGTAACTAAATTAAAATTAAATTTTAATAACCTTATATGTTTTCATTGGAATCCTTAGGCTCTTCTTTTTCCTTCAAGTAAAATTATTCTAACCAATAAAATAAACGATAAAACACTATTCAGACTTCAATGGCCGTTATGGCCCACGATGGGCAACTGCAGTGGCCTTTACACAGTCGTAATAGCTTGGAGTGGTGCAACATGGGCCATAGTAGAGAGAAGCCATTAGATATATAGTATACAAATCGATTACAGAGCTTTCGTAAACGAAAAAACATTATCTGGCACGCAATACGGATTAAAGCAATAGTGCCTAACTGCTGAGTTGAATTTAAGTGAAAATTCGATACTTTTATTTCATTGAATTACTACATGAAAATAATGATGATAATCAGAAATAATCTCATGTACATCATTCTATAATGCATATAATTATTACAAAAACATACAGCATAGTTATTACTAATAGCGATATCGAATGCGTTTGATCACAACTAAGTTTTATTATAATCGAATCAGATTAGAGTGAACTTTCCGAAGATAGAATAAAAAGTTTACTATAACCAAAAGCTTACGTTGCTCAGTTTCTTTAACATTAAAATTGCTAAGCTTTCAATGGCGATTATGTTGGAAACAATCATTCAGAAAACACACGATTTACTAATTACTTAAATAAACAACTTAACATGAATAACTTAACATATATATATAACATATATATATATAACAACTTAACACACACACACACACACACACACACACACACACACATATATATATATATATATATATATATATATATATTTACTAAGCGATCCAACTTTGCCCTGTTTTAAAGCTGTAAATCCAAAAATTGTAAAATGTTTTTTAAAAAAAAATTATAAATTGAGTTATAAATTATTAATATTGGTTTTGATGGAAAAGTAAAGAAAAAAAATTATTTTAAAAATACTTGTTGTCACTACGCTTACAGTCATCACAAATGTAATTAAATTAAGTTAAAATTCCCACTTCGAGTGTATGTGAATTCTATCCTGAGTCTTCTCGACTGGAGCCCGTTGCGATAACCACTGCGCCACAGATACGTTGGCAGTGAAGGGTTTCAAGCGGCATTATAATAATCTTAATAAGTACACAGTTCTGGATTTTTAATAAAAAATCATTTTTTATCGTATGAAATTGTGAATCTAAACCATTCTCGAATCAACGTAATTGCATACACAAAATTTCATCAAAATCAGTCTAGCAGTTTACGAGAAGTTCTATTACAAACACACGGACAGAAGAATTTTATATATAAAGTTATACCTTGTTTAAATTTTCAATCATTAATAAAATACTTTTTATTCATCCACTCAAGTTCAACTACATTTTTTCAAACTTGTAATGGATGACACTTGATGTTAATACAGTTTTTTCAAATATTAATTCATTAATTAATTAATTTTAGTTAATTAATTAATTTTAGTTTTATCAAAAGACACGCCAAGATCTTGGCTTGATTCTTCTGATTTTTCCAATACGTTGCCATTCAGTTTACAGTAAATTTCAGAATTGGGATTTGAAATGATTACGCGAGAAAAAATGATTACAGGAGTTTTTTTTTCTTATTTCACATGTGATATTATTTAATAAAAAGTAACTAAAATAAAATTTTTCTTTGCTGACCTAAGTAAAAATTGATATTAAGAATTTTTTATATATTAGTTGTTTCAGAGCAGCTTGCAATACTGATAGATATTGTCATGAATTATCCGCTTTCATATTCATGGTAGATGCATTTCCAATCATACATTTCACCAGTCAAGCATAAAACACCGGAAATAAAGTTTTAGAACACTTTAATGAAGCACAATTTATTAAATTCATACAGGCCCATCAAAGAGCAGAGCAACGACTTTCGAAAGCAACACTTCTCAATTAAAAAAACATTCTATGAGAGTAGAAGAAGTAATAGTTCTTTTTAGTCTTGTAGAAGTAGAAGATCTTTACAATATCTTTATGCCAAACACTGCTGTGAAGCTGTTACACAGTTAACACCAATCAAAGAGCACGTGTAACTTAAGAAATATTATGGACACTATTAACATTGCCCCCGCTTTCTACTAGTTATTTAGAAGCAACTATCAAACAGAAGATCCTCCCCTAGGTTTGGCTAGCCACCTCCATAGGTATAGTTTAGACATGGAAGATATTGCAAATGCCAACCTATTTTACATAACCCAGCCACCCCTTATGAGCAAGCACAATGGATCTTTGTTCATCTCTAGACTCGAACTTATAACCCTTCGGTTATGAGATCTTCCTCTTGGCTGACTGAGGTACCATACCCCACACGGGCTTTAAGAATTAAGTATAATTCACATACAAATGGAACTTTTTATTCTTCCCTTTTTGGGGAAAAAAATATAAAAAAGTATTGAATTCAAATACAAATGGAACCTTTTCTTCCTTTTTTTTTTGGAAAGGATATAAAAAAGCGTTGAATTCAAATACGAATAAAACCTTATATTCCTCCATTTTGGGAGGAAAATATAAAAAAGTGTTGAATTCAACTACAAATGGAAGTTTTTATTCCTCCATTTTGGGGGGAAAATATAAAAAAAGTGTTGAATTCAAATACAAATGAAACCTTTTATTCCTCCATTTTGGGGGTAAAAAATATAAAAAAGTGTTGTATTAAAATACAAATAGGACCTTATATTCCTCCATTTTGGAGAAAAAATATAAAAAATGTTGAATTCAAATACAAATGGAACTTTTTATTCCTCCATTTTTTTTTTTGGGGGGGGGGCGGGGAAATATAAAAGAGGGTTGAATTCAAATACAAATGAAACCTTTTATTCCTCCATTTTTTTTTTGGGGGGGGGGAAATATAAAAAAGTGTTGAATTTCAGATTACCATTCAGAGGTTATCAACGGGTTGGCACCTACCCCAGTATGGGCTGAAGCCCTCTACAGAGGCGGTAGCGGGTTCAGAGGCAACTGGGGGAAGGGGACTCTTCCAGTAATTTTTGCAGGGTGTTTGCTTTCAGACGTTTCATGCCGTATACGACAACGATGGAGCATAAAACGTTATTCATTGGAAAAAGCCACATGTCTCCACTCAGTGGAAGTCTAAGTGCAGTACCGGAGTGTAAATTCTAGCCTTCGGCGTCTATGAGTAACAGTCAGCATAGATGCATTAACCATGCGTCTGCTGCGGATGCCAATGGGCAGGAATGTTCGCTGAACCATCGTTGTGGAGACACTGTTGGTAGTTCTTGGTTCATCTGGACAGTGAGTTGCTCAACGGTTGCACGTCTATTCGTCCGAACGCATCTACGCAGCCGTACGCTCACCTTTGCCATCTATGGACCTTGGTACACCACATTTGCCAAGTCGCTTGTTTTGAATAGTGTCATTTTACCATACCCAGTGTACTTTTTCCACTGCGGCCAGAGAACAGTTACAAAATTAGCCGTTTCGGAATACCTCCATCCTTGTTCGGAAAGTAGTGATCATGCCTTTTTGGACGTCAGAAAAATCACTCCGTTTCTGCAGGACTGAAAGATTTGAAATATTTTCCATGTGCCTAGAACACACTTTATATATCCACCAAATTTGCTGATGACACATGCCTTCTGCGATTGGTTATTTAACGTTGGTGCCAAAAGTAGGCGGTGATCATATTAATATAACTCGACTGTGTAGATAGATAGACAGTGAAAATATATATAGATTATGTGCAACAATATTTTGATATTAAGTAAAATTATTATAAAAGAAGGACGATTCGAATAATTACATTCTAGGGCAGCGGTTCAGAAAAGTTTGGGAACCTCCGTTCTAAAATTTTTTAATACGTTTAGAACTTTCCTCCAAAGTAACATGATATTCTGATAAACATTTAATAATTTATGGTTAATGTTTGTAAGCCACTTTTTCCATCGGTCTTCAAATATCCATTAAAATCACATCTGTTTCAGAGTTAACACTTAGATACAGATGTATACCCATTACTCTTTAAAGTGACAATATGGAGGCTCCTTAAAACTGATCTTGAATGTTCACCTCTCATTCATTAGTTATAATATCATTGCATTATTGCATTTAAGTAGTTATAAATCATTCATAGAGTCATAAATCAGCTTTTTATTGCCTTTTATCTAAGAAATCGATCGTATTTATTGATCGTATACATCTTATTTATCCATATATATATCCATACGTCATATTTACTTATCATACGTAATTATCTTTGCAAAATGGAGAAATTTTGAGTGGAAATTTCATTTATCTACAAACGATTTTTCATTTTCTTTAAAAGCTTTTAAAATAACATTACCTAAATAATAGTTCAGTCGGGGTTATTAAAAAAGTTCCTTATGACTGAAAATCACTAAGCGAAGTTTGACTATAAATGGTCTGAAAGGTATAGATAAAATGGCCATATTATGCACTTATAAGATGTGCAGTTCTACAACATTTAGTTCACGTGGCAATATTGCTTAAAAAAGGTGACGATGGAAAAACAAATGTATTTCTAGTGCACTTCAGTCGATGCAGCTGCAGAAAAAAAAAATTTTTAATATATACCCGTGGTAAAGATAAATGCATCGGCAACAAAAGATTTAAGCGCATGGGTTAACAAATTGCCTATAACAGAAAAATTACCGCCATAAAAGCTGAGAAATTCTCTAGCCACGTTTCATCCCAAGTATCCCCGCAGCGAACTCCCAAATTGCTAAAATATCGACGAAATAAGGCGGCCATTTCCCCTTTCCCAAATAACGTTTAACGCGCATCTTGATATTTATTGCTCCACTAAAGTTAGGAGTATTCATTTACTCTCTTAGAAGGCGGGCACACGCGATACAGGATGCTCCTCCGAAGCAAGGATCGGTGTCATTTTCCGAAATGAGACACCCCCGGCGCGCGAGAGGTAATTTATTCCGTAACTTGCACGCCAGCCGAACGACTTGCTAAACTTCCTTTGTTCTTTTAATCCCATGCCGCGTGTATTAACTCTCCAGTTTGACAGCGAATGTTGGAAAATGAGCACCTGCGAATGCATTTGCAACCTGCTCTGGCAAGACCGCGCAATGGAATATCGCATTACACTTTTATTCGAAACCTGTGTGAGTTGCTTCCAGAGCAGTTCATCCCGAAATGTTTATTAAAGTTGACAACTGTTATTTAACTCTTTTAACGTTCGAATTTTGTTTTCCTTTTCACGCTTTGGATATGAAAAGCGTTGAGGACAAATTTTTCTTGCAATTTTATTGTTCAATAAACTAAAATATTTGCTCACTAAAGATATCAATAGATGATTCGGGAGATAATTGATTTTCTAACACAGTGCCTCGTGAAAGATATTTATGAATATTTGATTAATAACATGTTTTTTGCAAAACATGGTTTCAACACGTCTCTGAAAAGGGTTGTAAGGTGAAATCTTCCCACGAGTTTAAAGCCTATCGTCAAATCTGCGCATGTCTGAAAGAGGCGAGACTGTTCAGAAAATAGAAGACCGTTTTTATGTTGAGTTTGTATATAAAGTAATCGGAGTCACGTGATTCTTTAGAAGTTATATTAATCCGGGAATACTCGTACATTGGTCGATTCCACAGCCATTTTTTTTACAGGATAGTAACCAATTACCATCTGAAAGTTACAATAGAGACGGTCCTTCCAGCTGACCTTGAATGTTCACCTCTTATTCAATAGTCATAAATCCTTCCTGCAATTTTTTTTTTTTTTTCAGAATTACTTAACAAATCCATCTTTTCGACCGTGGCACGAGTAGTTACGTTTGTTAATTTCTCCCCCAATTTCCGATTTCTGGGGAAAACTTTTTAAAAACGTTTTACTGTTTCTGTATCTATATTAGAAGATTCATTGTAATAATCTCACTGAACTTCAGAAAACTAAACTTAAAAGTTTCATCTTTTGTTTTAGGGCAAGTCAAGTGACCGATACAAGAGCATTGCCGTTCTAAAAGTAAACGCCACTAATTTCGGGTTAAATGAAACATTGTCTTGGTTTGGAGCGCTGCAATCTACTCTTTCACTACACTCAAGCGAAAGAGACCGGGACCTGTGCTTAAAAAACATATCAAATAGCAACGAACATCCATGCTAGCAGTAGGAATCGGACCCATGAACTCTAGTACCGAAATATAGTACCTCGTCATAAATGAGATTGTAGCGTTAACTATTTGCCATTTTAAAAGCCACGTTTGTAAGTACTACAACTTCTGTTTCCATCTCTGCCAAGGATTTTCCGTCGTAACTAGTGTGCTAGAGAAGATCACTTTGTTGTTTGGTTTAAACTCTATTAAATGTTTATTTTTCTAAATCTTGAAGATTATTTAGAGTTTCCATTTTATCACAACGTCTCGCATACTGCAATAGATATTGAATTCTGCATTTACGTGCTTTCCATTAAAAGGTAAGATATTAAAGGCCTAAATTATGCGTAATTGAACAAAGCAAACCAAATACAACCAAAAGAGAATTTTACAGAATGCACTGGAGTAGTAATTCAAACTTCCTTGCATTTTCGGTTAGCTTCGTCTACTATAGTAGAAATGAAATGTCTTTTGTACTCTCTAAACCAAGATTCTGACATCCGGGATGGAATAATCTTTCCATGTACAAATATGAGTCCTTTGCTTCAAAAAAAATCCATTTTAATCATACAGACGGGTGATAGATGTACCGTCTACCTTCCGCAGTGCATGCACAGAAACACTAACTGCAGTGAGCAACAAAGATTACTCTTTTAGCAGTCATGTGGGGAAAAAATTCAAATCTTCAGTTTTCAATTTCTCTTCTTTTAACCGTTACTGGAAACTACGAAAAAATTTAACCTTATGCTTGCATAAGAATTAACCGTATTGTGAAAGCTGAGTAAAATAAACAAACTTTTTTTTTCCTTCCAAAAAATAATGAATTCACTAAAACAAGTTTATCATATTTTTTTTCACTTAATATATTTCTCAAACGCACACCACAGCAAAAAGCAACCTACCGCATTAAAAAAAAAAAGATATCTGTTCAATTTCCATAATGATTTACATAAATGAAAACACAATTTCTTAGAATCTTTTTTATATTATTCTTGTTGTTGCTATCGTTTTATAACAGCCAACTAAAATTTTATTTTCATGAAACGGGTAAGATAAATACTGAAAAAAAAATAGTTAAACTTTTTTGGTTTTTATTACAGCATCAATTAAGAGAACCCTCTGTTTAGAATCTTCTAACGATTTAATCTTTTTAAATAATCGTTCTTGTACATGGTACAGATTCATTTATTAGAAAAATAAAATGTTTTCAAACTCGCAAAAATACTTTTGCCAATCTATATGAAATAGTTCTCCTTATAATTAATGCAAATAATATTTAACATTATAACGCCCTTTTCGTCTCCAAATTATGTGTATTCATTTATGAATTTCAGTAATTAAAATAAATATACACTGAAGACCCAAAAAACTGGTAAAGGCATGCGTATGCAAATAAAGAGATAAGGAACCAATCAGAATACGGCAACGCCTATATAAGACAAGTGTCTGGCATAGCTGTTATATTGGTTACTGCTCTACAATGACAGGTTATCAAAAGTAAGTTTGAACGTGGTGTTATTGTCGGCGCACCAGAGATTATCTCCGATAGCATCTCCGAGGTAGAGATGAAATTTCGATTTCCCGTACGACCATTTCACGAATGTACCGTGAATATCCGGAATCCGACAAAACATCAAATCTCCGACATCGATGAGGCCGGAAAAAGATTGTGCAAGAACGGAACCAAAGATGACTGGGGAAAATCATTAAACGTAATCATTAACAGAAGTGCAACCTTTCAGCAAATTGGTGCAGATTTCAATGCTGGGGAATCAACAAGTGTCAGCATGCGAACCACTGAATGAAACATCATCGACATGGACTTTCGAAGCCGAAGGACCACTCGTGATGGACCCTCTTAATGACTACATGACACAAAGCTTTACACCATGACTGGGCCCATCAACACCAACATTAGACTGTTGATGACTGGAAACACGTTACTTGGTCGGAAGAGCCTCGTTTCAAATTGAATCAAGCTGATGGACATGTACGGGTATGGAGACAACCTCATGAATCCATGGACCCTGCATGTCAACAGGAGACTGTTGATGGAGGTTTTGTGATAGTATGGGGCGCGTGTAGTTTGAGTGATATGGGACCCCTGATACGTCTAGATAAGTATCTGACAGGTGACACTATGTAAGCATCCTGTGTGATCGCCTGCACCCATTCGTGTCCATTGTGCATTTAAACGGACTTGGGAAATTCCAGCGGAACAGTGCGACAACCCACACGCCAAGAATAGCTACAGAGTGGCTCCAGGAACACTCTTCTGACTTTAAATACTTCCGCTAGTCACCAAAATCCCCAGACATGAATGTTATTGAGTATACCTAGAATGTTTTGCAACGTGCTGTTCAGAAGAGATCTCCACCACCTCGTACTGTTAGGATTTATGAATAGCCATGCAGGATTCATAGTGTCAGCGACCTCCAGCAATACTTCAGACATTACACAGGCCTGCGATGAAAAAAATACAAGGGATGTGACATCTAAACTTAACGTAGTTTTTAGTACTGATTTTGAAAATAACCATTAAAAATGTCTATCACGTCACATTTTTTTGAAAAATTGAATTTTATGTGGTTTTTTATGAATATTTCTCACGTATTTTGCTTTCATACTTTCCTTCGTGTTTTGACATTTTACCGTATTGAAACCCTCAAAATTACCCTTCTGTGGTAAACTACAACAGCGCAGTTAGTATTTTAGGGCTTTTAAAGCTTCAATGTTGATCCAGATCACCAATTAGACAGATTCCTGGAAGCTCGCGAGCCTGGGAAGAGCCTAGGAACGTGCAATGTCCCTCTTCATCACCCCTCCCTCCCGTCACAATCGCTGTTAATCTATAGCGATGCTCGAATCCTTATCAGTGACCTCATGTAAGCACCAGTACTTAGTCTGTAAAAGAGGCAACTCATTTATTAGGCTCCAGGTTGAAAGAAAAAACATATTGGCCAAAGAAACCACTTTTTATTGGTACAGGAATCGTGAAAAGGAATTTATTCAGTATTTTGATGAAGACGAGAACCTCATTTATTGCTCAGATGTTCCTGGATTGATGAGAAAAGTTAAGATTCCCTACAATAAAGATGAATGGAGGCTTTTTATAGATTCGTGAAAAAGGAACCTTAAAGCTGTCGTACTTCATCAAGGAAACCAATGGGCGTCTGTGCCAGTTGAATACTCGGTGCATTTAAAAGAAAGGTATGAAAACCTAGCTCTCGTTCTCAACAAAATAAAATATGAAAACCACGGCTGGATCATTTGCAGTGATTTAAAAATCACCATGCTTCTCGATCAACAAAACGGATATACAAAATTTCCGTGTTTTATTTGTGAGTGAGACAGCTGTGACAAAACACAATATTGGGTCAGAAAAGATTGGCTCAAAAGGCAAAATCTTGAACCAGGCACCAAAAATGTAATTCGAGAAAGCTTAGTTGTTAAAAAAAAATATTACTACCCCTCTGCACATAAAATTAGGAGTTATGAAGCAGTTTGTTAGGGATCTTCCAAAAGATGGTGAGTGCTTAAAATATATGTGTAAAAAGTTTCCTGGATTTTCTAAAGCCAAATTGAAAGAGGGAGTCTTCGTAGGACCAGACATCCGAAAACTTATTAGGAATAACAAATTTGAGACAACTATGACATTAAAGAAAAGAGAAGCTTGGGTTGCCTTCAAAGATATTGTGGAAAAATTTCTGGGCAATCACAAAGATCCTAAATTTAAAAGAATTGTTGGCAGCATGCTCGACAAATTTCAAGTGTTGGGCTGCTCCATGTGTGTAAAATTGCATTTCCTCCAATCGCATTTGGACTTTTTTCCCGAAAATTTAGAATCCATCAGCGAAGAACAGGGAGAAGGTTCCACCAAGACAGGAAGGATATGGAGAGAAAATATCAAGGTAGGTGAAATAAGAATATGCTTGCCGACTATTGTTGGATGTTAGCAAGAGATGAAAATAAGATTGAACATAAAAGAAGAACGTCAAAAAGAAATTTTAACGGAAAAAATGTACGTAACTAAATTTAAATGTCTTTGTTTCGTATTGAGTTTCAAATATATTTCAAACTTGAATTTATTATATATAAACCATAATAAAACGTAAAAGCAGGTAGTTGGGGTTTTTCTAGGAGTGTTTTTCTTATAAAATTAATGTAAAAAATTTAATAACGAGGGAACGTTTTGTCTCGACCTGGTGCAGCTCATGCGTTCTGGTTGCGATGGTTTTAATTCTTTATATACAAAATATATACATTTTTAATTTTAATTGCTGTTTAAAAATTAATATGTCTAATCATAAACGGATTAAATAAACTCACATGAATAGATAAAACCCACTGTTGCCGGTCAGTACAAGCTAACAGTTCGAGAGCATTTTTTCCATATAGGATATTACCAGTAATATGTACATCAATTTTACAAAAAATCCTGACGTGATGGAAAAAAATGGAGGTCATTTTCGAAATCAGCATACCAAATAACTTAAAAATAAGAAAAAACTTCTCTTGTATTTTTCAAAAATTTCAATTTCGCAGGCCTGTGTTATTAATGGCCATGCCGCATAATATTGTAGCCCTTCTGTGTGCTTTTGGGGGCTCTACACGATATTAGGCAGGCGTGCCAATTTTTTAGCTCTTCAGTGTATGCACATATATTTATACATATACATAAAACTATACAGGTATTTATCAGATCGGTAATTAGATCGTGGAAAAGGTAGCATTTGCCTCGGGTGCATCAGTCTTCCGGGCACCATGCAGTGCACAAAATTGTTACAAAATAAAAGGAGCTCACTGGGATCCAAACAAGGAGAATTCGCCCCCGAATAGAAATACGAAAAAGTTGAAAATTATTTTTTCTAAATTCCAGTTAAGGTACCGGGTTAAAAGACGAAATTAAAATTATAAATAATAATAAAAGCATGAAAATTTACATTTATTTTATTTATTTATTCCGGTGGGTGGAGGAAAAACATTCTCAAACCGATACAAACGTTTAGATACCAACCCTTCCTAAATAAAAGCTCTGAACAGACAAATCTATTAAGCAATTAAGTTAGGAGGCCAACAGAATCAGCGGGAATTGGATTTCAAAACCACGAAATTAAGTGCAACTGGGCAAAATTGAGGGGGGATGTTAAAACTATATCAAGTGCAGTAGAAATAAGTCAATTGTGCAGTAATGCTCACAACACTATATCCTGACTGATGTTTATGATGTAAATGGAGAATAAAAAGGTTTAGTCAATTTTCACAACCGAACTACTGACGAGTCAAAGCAGGATGACGTTGAATCTTGAGACGCCGTTTTGCAAGAGTCAACAACGCTCCGTCAATCATTTTTTTTTTTCATTATTTTAGTAGACAGTAGTGAGAGGGTTAAAAAAAGGTAGAATATATCCAGACCTTATACCCATATATACGTGATATACTAAGATTCAGATATGTCTTTAATGGGAAAAGAACCCGCTCTTATTTGGTTTGGCGTGGCTAGATTCAGCAATTTAAACTAGTATCAGGCCTTCATTCAACTCCCACACAAAAAATCAGTCGTAGCCAAAAGTTATAAAGAAATCTTTTCAATCAGATACAAAATTTCAGACAGCATTGACTCCACATCTTAATACCACCAAATTTACAACCAAAGTGACCAGCAGACGGCATTCATTGCACATCCTTAGAGTACCAGATCTTCCCTTCAAGAAATGTAGACCGTTATTCAAGAGCAAGACCTGCACTACCTGGAAAATTATCTTAGATAAGCCTTTTATTGGTGCAAGAGTCAGCGCCAGAAGGTAGGGGAAAAGTATTAAAATTGAATTTTTTTATGTAATAAATAATATGCATAAAAATAGATAATATGACAGAAATAAAAAAAAAATTACAAGAATGCTTGGTGCAAACCTCAGGGGTGATGATTGTGCCTCTAAGTAAATAATCCTAAAATTTATATCCTTTGCAATCAAAAACCTGAACTCAAAAAAAGTTAATTTCATATAACAAATAATTGCATGTTATTAATACTAGATCTAATGTATTGTTTGTAATTTTAATTGGTAGATCAAGTTATAACCAGACACAGAAATAAAATATTTGAGAAAAAAAGGGAAAAAATGAAGAAAACAGGGAAAAAAAGAAAATGAGGAATTAAAATATTATTTTGATTTATATAATGCAAAAACAAGTACCTAAATAGGAAATACAGAAGAAACTAAATAAATTTTATTAATATAAACAAGTACTTAAGTCTGCTAATCAAAAAATATTTAAGAAAGGTTCAGATCAGAAGTTAATTCAATATCCAAATTTGTAAATCATCTCTTCTTCTCTACCCCCCCCCACAATGACCAGACTGATTGTTGTAGAATATACACTCTGCAGCTGAAACACGAAACACAATCGATAACAAAAGTTTAACGAAAAGCCTTTTTAATTTATTTAAAAATTTATTTTGCTTCTTTGAATTCAAACAACCATAGTGGAAATTTTTAACCTGGAAGATATAATTACTTCCAAACCCAGAAGGATAACTAAAAAAACTCTGAATTTTGGGATACCTGCAGAGCACAATCACCACTGAAACCCTCTGATTATACAAAAACTAGGTGCTAATTCAAAGTAATAAGAGGTTTTTGAAGAATAAGAAATATTATTAACAGAAACTAACAGAAATGTGGAACAAGAAATAAAGAGCATAGATATAGAATGTTTTCCTGTGACTGTCGATGAAATGAAAGTATATTTCGCAATATGCATTATTATGCTAGAAATTTTAAAAAATCAGATTTAAAATGGACATTTAAGAATGTGTAAGAATTATAAAACAAAGTTTTTTTAAAAAAATAAAAATTAAATGGTTATTTTATGCAGTTTTTCACTATTATTAAATTGTACCAGAAGGGATTAATAATGTTTTCTGACACACAGCTAAATTGAGCCAAAAAGAATATTTTACCGGTTCAAATTTTCTCTGCAATAACTAATTATTAAATTTTTGTTTGTTAATTTTAAATCTATTTTTTTTTTCAATATCATACTTGCCAACTATTAAAAAATTGCATCATTAAACATTTGCTGAGTGGTTGGTTGACTTTTAGTGAATCAAGTAATTGTAATAAATAAGTTATTGTAATTTTTTGCTCCTAAAGAAAATTATTTAATTACAATTTCTATTGTAATTAAATCTTTATCCATTCATTATATATAAAATATATTACTTAATTTCTTTCAATTAAATTTAATTCTAAAAAAGTAAAAAACTCACCAAAATTTCAAACTGAATATCTATTTAGCAAAATAATAAGATTTTAAAATTATCAAACTATGACTTGCCAAGCTTAAATTATTTTAAAGAATTTTACTTTTTTTGAATATTCAATATTTTTATAAAGCTGTATTTACTAAACTCTGATAAAATTAATATAACTTCTATATCAGTGATTTTCACAATTCATTTTTTATGAATTTAACATCTTTAAATATTTAATAACCTTTTACCAAAAATACAACTGAAATTTTTAAAAATAATAGGATACTATTTACAAATTTTATTCAAAATCAACAGCATGTAGGAAAGTAGAAGCTGAATACACAGAAACTGTACTTTTTTTTTTTTTTTTTTTTAAATATGAGCAAGCTACAGTTACGTTCATTTTAATGGTACCAAAATCAATAAAAATTCTTGGTTTCTCTGTAGCCTGTACAATTAAACTCAAATTTATAAATTTGGCAGATATCCTGTAACAGTTGTCAATTGTCAAGTATGCAATATCCATTAATATTTTACATAAGATCAGCAATAGCTCAGTTACCAAAGGCATTAATCTCATAACCAAAAGATTTTGGGTCCAAAGTTTGAGTTGGCCAAAAATCTGCCATATTTCATTATGGTGGCTAGGGTGCATATAATAGATTAGTGGCCGCAATATTCTGAGTTCAATTCCTACCAGGTGGTAGGCCAAGCTGGGGATCTTTTGCTTGGTTCATGCTTTTAAATTACAAGGAACCACTATGATCAAAAGTCGTTCTTTCACCTTAGTTGTGCTCTTCAAATGAAAAGCATATTCCTTTACCTTAATGCATGTAGCCTCAGACTCGTGTGCTTGGCTTTGTCAAGAGGCATTAGCAAACAACATATTGTATATATTGTGTTTACCATACATTTAATTTTTATATATTTTTACAAGAAACTCATGATTTTGGCTCTCAAATGCTGAAAAGGCACAAAATTTAGTAAATCTTGAATATATATTTAAATCCTGTAAATAAACTGATCAATTTTTAATAAAATCATACTTAATGTAAAAGTTAAATGTTAAATAAGTATTGATAACAAATAAGATTGGATAGACAATGCAACTACAGGTATATTATTTAAATAAAAAGGAAAATTGCATAACAAGGAGAGGGTAAAATGCTTTCAGCTCAAATATTTTATGATATAATGAAGAACATTTATTTCAGCCTCAGTCATTTTTCAATCCCCTAGTCCTCTTTGCACATAAGCATTTTGTTGTTATGTTCAATGAAATTAAATGAGAACTACGTACGAACTCTGGTACAACTCTTTTTTTCCCAAGTCAGTAGGTGTGTAGATTGTTCAGAATTTCTTTTCCAGATTATATGATGTTAGCTGTTTTATTACAGTAATACCCTATAACTGCTATCATGGCTCTTTATATGGGACAGTAAAAACATAAGAAAGCTATCTTCAAGAAGCAAACTTATACTCATTTCATAGACCCGACACTTATTCTACAATATGGGTACTACAAATGTGTCGAAAACAAAACCCTGGCATTTGTATATTAAATATTCGATATTCTATACATTTTTAATACCCCCTTTCAAACAATTTATATATATATGCATGTAGTCATTTTGATAGAAAATAAAATATTTATTTACACAGTCCTTCAGCTATATATACAAAGCACAGACTTTATGCTTTTTATTTTTGCTAAGAATATGCTTCATCCATTGATTCTTCATCGGATGAGCCTTCAATCATCACATCATCATTTTCCATCAAAATTTCTTCACCCTCTTCACTTGTCTGTTGTTTCTTATTTTTTCTTATCTTACTTAACATCAGGACATATTGCCGCACATATTTAGCTGGGTCACATCTAAATTGGAAGAGAAATTTAACAGTTCAGAAACAAATTCCTTTTATTACCTGTCAACATGTCAGTTTTAATAAACTTATTTGTATATAAGAAGCACAAAATGTCTGAAAGTGTGTTTGTGTGAAAATGTCTGAAAGTGTGTTTGAATTTGGGAAAGAAGGAAAAAATTTAGTAAAACTGGAATATATATTTAAATCCTGTAAATAAACTTATCAATTTTCAATAAAATCATACTTAAACTGAATGTAAAAGTTAAATGTTAAATAAGTATCGGTAACTAGTAAGATTGGATAGACAATGCAACTACAGGTATATTTCTTTTATGTTAAAAAATTATCATACTTATTTTTTATAATTATTCATTATATAAAAACTAGACAGACAGACAGAAGAATATAAGAACTAGACTTACTTTACATTTTTATGTCTAAATTAAATTTTCGAGCCCCCCCCCCCCAACATTTTGTCTAACAATCTAAGTATGAATGCCAACCTATAGTGCTATCTCATCATAAAATAAATGTACCCAACTTTATTCTTTGATTTTCAAATTTTAACAAACACATATTATTGAGCAGTAAATTCCTATGTATTTTACTAATAAAAATGGTTATCCATTTCTTGTCATCAATGTGTTAAGAGTAACCCAACAAAATATACAAAAATTAAAGCACAAAACTTTACAAATGTACAGAATTGTCCAAAACATAATCATTAAACATAACAAAAAAGAAAAATATGTAATAAGTAACTAGTTTTAACTTTTATGTGTAATGGAGAATACAACAAATATATAAACTTTTTAAAACTATATTATTTAAATATTTTTTAATAAATTTATTTTCAATTATACAAAAAATGCAAAAAGAAATCACCCACATAATTCTAAATGAAATCCTAAAGAAACACAGCAAACTAAATAGTTCAACTTTAAAATAAGATTGGATGCTTTCCCAAATATATATATATATATATATATATAGAGAGAGAGAGAGAGAGAGAGAGAGATAAAGCAGTGTATATAATCTGCTGGTTAAACTCGGATAAAATAAAGCCCCTATTATTTTTAATTGTCCGGGCTTACTGGGTAATCAGAATACTGATGAATAATCCTAATGTAGATGCAGTCGGACCATTCCATTAAAAAGAAGTAGCAAGTCTGACGTGGAACTTTATTTTAGACTAAGTAACAAAAATCTTTCTCTGGCAAGATCAGAGCAATGAATGATACATTGAAAACACCTTCAATTACAGAGGTAACCCTACAGCGAGAGACGTGGAGAATATTCCCAGGAGAGAGCAACTTAGTGAATTTAATAGTCAAAAAGGAACTCAAATCAGAGGAAAAGTAAACAATCTGCCTCTGTAATAATTGGAAAATGTGGCGAGTGAACAGAAAATTAGCATTCATTTCATTGGGAGACTGCTCAAAGAATTTTAAGTCAGCATAAACTGCTTTTAACAAGATATTAGACAGCTTTGAAAATAGATATGAAGGAATGAGAAGGGGGGGGGGAAGAATTTTAGATAGATATTTTATGAGTAATAATTTTGATATACTACAGATTTATGCATATATACACATATATATTTGTGTATTCTTAAACTTTTTACTCAAATAAGTCATTTCTGATGGTTCCTCTTAAACTTTTAAAGAGATATTTTAAGTGTAATAATTTTGATATATCACATATATACTTACACTTTAGTCAGCTCCTCTAGTCTACGATTCATATTCTTATGAATTCGTATCCATGTGCTCATATTTTCCCTTGAACGGCATTTCAAGGTCATACCATGTGATGTAAGGAGATGCTGAATCCATGTGACATAAAACTCCAAATGTGGTGTTTGATCCAACTGATCAGCAATAAAAGCAAGGAGCTTCTCTACATATATGACAGGAAGACAAGTGACTAATGTTTCCACTGAAAAGAAATAACTTATTAATATGATAAAAAACTTCAAACAAATATTTCTAAACTTTTACAACTGATAAAAAGCCATACATTTCAAAATGAGATAGACATATTTTAAACCAGATTTGATTTCATATCTGTACTCTCTCTATAATATTGTATCAATATCTAGCAATATTGCTCTTCATTTACAGTTAAATGTTAATATAAAGTAGAATACTATTTAATATGTTTTCATTTATTGCACATATTATGTTATGTCAAAGCCTAAGTTTTGAGACTATGGGGGGGGGGATGCTAAAACTATGTGAAAAAAATCCAGATGTGATTTTAGTGGACATATAATTAATGGATATAAAAAGTGTAAATAGTAATAAAAGGATTGGCAACATAACCTTACAGCAGTCATGTTGAGGAAATCAACTGACTAGATCACAAGACAAGGTGAAATTAATAACAAAAATTCTTTATTTTCATCTTAAACTCAGAATTGATGGACACATTTAACACAGGTAGGAGACAACCATGCATATGCTGATTTGTGAAAATGATAACTTCGAATCCCATGGAATTTTCATGGTGGAGACAAGACAACAGTTCTTATATAGCTTGTTAAACAATCATGCATACATAAAGATTGCAAAGATTTGCAGCTTTTTCTGGTAGAATTGACAGCTGATTTAGGAAAGCATGAGAAAGAGTCACATGTAGCAATTATAATTTCAAACTTTAGTTTTGAGAAGTGTAGAAGTGGTCAATCTAAATGAATCATGTTCTTAATAGAATTTGTGTGGCTGGGAAAGTGAAGATTAAGAAATATACAATGCGAATTCAGAAAATTTCAAAGAACTTTCAGGCAAAAATTATTTATGTTATATTACATATATACACACAAACACAGACTATTTGACTTTTGGGGGTAAAATCTTCAGGGGATAAAAAAAAAAAGAAACTGGATAATAGCTTTTTACACACACACTTTCTTATTTTCCTTAATTTTTTTTCTTTACAGTATATATAATTTTTTGTAATAGATATTTCTGATGAATAATTATGAGAGTCAAAAAACTGATTTTATATTTTTTTGTGAATTTTTGTTTGAATGGGACAAACTAAGCCAATCTCAATGTGACCAATAAAACTGGGCACATGGGTATACTAATAGAACAAAAAGTAATGTTTAAAAAAAATACACACCTTTATCTACTTTTATAGATTCTAAAACTTCAGTTGTGATTTCAGTTGTATTCAATTTGAGTGCCATCATAATGGCTTTCAAATAATCTTCTTTATGTAGTGCCTTCCTAATATTTTCTGGTTTATCTTCAATTGTCCAATCAAAGGGGTCAAATATTAAATTATTGTCAAAAGAATAGACAAGCAGACCTTCAGTAGTAGTTGCTGCCCATGCTCTGCCTATAAATAGAAAGGTGTTACAATATAAGACAATTTTAAAAGGCCTATTTTTTCCAGAAAGTACTATCATTAGCAGGTTAATTTTACTTTTTATAATCAATTAAGACTAGTACTAAAAAGCAACAAATGGTTAAATTTTCTCTTACAAATACATAAAAAAAAGCAATCAAGCTTTAAGAGTGGTACATGACTGTCATAACTTTTTTGTAAAGAGAAAACCATCTTATTTTCTTTAACAATAAGTATTGTTCTTTTAAAAGGTTCATTAAGAATAAAATTTAAATTTGAAGAAATTATTTAAAAGATTTATGATTATTTCAAAATTTTTAAAATTACAATAATATATATGAATTGTAGAATTTCACCACTGTTTATAAAAAATGTTTAATTTTTGTGTTACTGTTAATAGTTTAACTTTCTAAGACTTTCCACCTACATTAAAACTTGCTTTAGATATTTCTGCTGCTTTGACAGATCTTTTATATAAACAGGCATAACTTAAATTATGTATACAAATTAAACATAGCTGGTTAAAAAAAAAAATGCAAAGTGCATAAAATTACAGAAAGTTATAATAAATGTATAGTATACTATTATTTTTATATACAGTAATTTGTAATGAGTTGGACAGTGAACTCCTACAGACTAGCCTCACTTGGGTTCAGCACTGGTGATCATAACTGGGCCTGCCACTTAATGTGGCAAAGACATCTTATATGTGTTTATCTCAGAAACATCCAACTACTAGTAACTCATATCTTCCAATACAACTTCATTCCTGTTTTTGATCTCATTTTGTTACCTTAGAGTTCATTTTCTACTGATCTTCAATAGAACATTAATCTAATTAATGCAAAAATGTATTGGATGAACCTGTCTGTTCTATTTAAGAGTTATATTTTTAACAAGCTTTTCAATTTCAGGCAGGCTACAATCTTTGTGTAATGACATTAAACTATTAAAGTAAAACAAACTATTTATATTTTTAAAAAATTTTAAATGGAGGCAATTTACATTTTTATTTGTCAGATACAAAAAATCAAGAAATTAGAAAAATATTAGACAATTATTTACAAATACCTAGACAAGGCTCCCGCTCTTTTTCCAGAATAAAAATTAAGGACTTTCTAAGGACCAAAGTAACTTTTTATAAGGACCTACTTGAAATACAGACATAACAGCATAAACCCTATCTCCTGAGAAACATATTTTAACGATTATGAACCAGACAAGGCATGTTCAATAAATGCCCTACAATATTTCAGAATTAAGTTTTTAAAAATGCCTGAAAATTAATATAAGATAAATCTATTTGACAAAACCTAATTTTGAAAAATGTACATATAAAGTTTTTTGAGTGATCAAACTAAGAATAAATTGTGAATAAAAACAATATTATAAACAGTACTTTCTGAGGGTTTAAAAATGACTGATATAACATATAATATATATATATACACACACACACACACACATTAGCTGATTATACCCGACGTTACCTTGGAAAGAAGAAAGTTTTAGACTTTTCTATTAGATTCAATACAACGAAAATTAAACTTCCATAAGTAACTGAAATATCTACAAACCCCCATCCTCCATGCTTTGTTTAATTAAAATCTGTATGACTGTTAGCTATTAGGAAAGGGCAACTGCCTTTATACTTTAAACCTTTTAAGTATATGAAAGATTATATATTTGTCATATAAGAAAACTGATAGGAAAGCACATAACAACTGTGGATCTCGTCGATGGAGAGATTGGTTGTGTTCCACTTTAAAAATTAAGGAGTTTTTAAGGACCTTTGTCAAAAATTAAGTAGTTTTAAGGGCCCTTAAAAATGAAAGCTAAAATTAAGGAGTTCTTCAGGACTTTTAAGAACTGTGGGAACCCTGCTAGAAAAACCCAGACAACCCCAAAAAAACCTGGGCAGGCTGGTATTTTGTCCAAAAGCCCAGGTTTTTGCCAGGCTTGTGAGTAAGCATTATGAAGTTGGCCATTAAAATCTGAAGAAACAGCTAGCTTGCAAAAAGAGATTAAATTCTATGTTTTTTGACACACTAAAATTTAGAGTTAAAAAATAAAAGAAATTACCAGTAGGTGAAAATCGAATGCAAGACACATTAATTTCTGGTTTTAAAGATCTTGAACTCCTGTCAATTTTTTTACTACCAGGTAATGGAACTGCTTTGGTTTCTTCATCCACTCTTTCTTCAATTAAAGCTTTATTACCAAAGCTAGTCATTTTCCTCCTATTTATGAAATCCTACAACAAAAACAAAAATTACTTAGTTTGGATTGCAATTATACTTTAAAACCATAGTAACATTGAAGAACAAAATTCTAAATTCTAATCCAGACAACCCTATAAGTTGTATAATATCAGATCCAAAATTAACATCAAATAAGATTTAAAAAAAAATATTCTTTTTAATAACAGGCATGCCAACATTCAGGCACTTGTATCAGGAACTTTGAAATTTTAACATGCTAATTACATATCTTATTGGTTTCTAAATTAAAATTAAATTTAAAATATTTGCATAATAGTAAATTGTAAAAGGTAAATTAAAATTTATATATTAAAATGTATGAGCAGCTTTTTTAGCTTAAACAACTTATTTTTCAGAACAGTGTTTCTTATAGCAAAATTGACCCTGATTACAATATTTACATTTTTCTATCATCAGGGATTTTAGAGTCTGTCAACTCAAATTTGACCTAAATACAGTTTGGTTTTTCTGCACAGTACTGAAAACTCTTTTATATGAAGCATTACTGTGTGGAAAGAGTAATATTCAGCAGTATTTTCTGCAAAACTTTGCATTTAATTGCTGAATCGCAATCTCTCAGCTGTTCAAATGTTCAACGGAGCAATCTGAGGAGTTTCCGGAGTTATCAATTTTTCTCATTTATCCGGAGCAACTCTGGAGATAATGGAGTCATTGGCATGTCTGCAATAATATAACCTCAGTACAGTGATTTTAAAATGTGGCAAACTCTTTGCCCTTTGGCAAAGTGTTTGCCGCAATTCCCCATAGTAGGCAGGTTGTACATCAAGAGATTTTATAAGTAACCAATATGATTCTATATGAGCAGCAAACAAACATATCTAATCCTATTCTGAAAAGACTATTTCAGGGAAGGTTGTTACCAGACATACCAACATTCAAGCACCTTTATCAGGAGCAACAGCATGGTTTTAACATTCAACATGCTATCCACAAAGTACATGCATATGCAATTTACATACATAATAAACAAAACAACCCAAACAAATTATACATAACTACATATTTTATTGGTTTCTAAATTAAAATTGAGCAAATTAAATTAAAAATAAACACATAGTAGTTAATTGTAAACTATAAACTAAAATTTATGCATTTAACAATGTATAAGTAGCTTTTTTTAGCTTTAGCAACTTCTTTTTCAGAAAAGTTTTTTTTTTAGCAACATTGACCCTGATTAAAATATTTATAATTTTTTATCATCAGGGATTCTAGAGGTGGTCTATTAAATTTGGAACCTCTTTCAAATGCAGCAATACTCTCTGGAAATAGTATTATATTCAGCATTATTTTTGGCAAGACTTTATATTTTATTACAGAAATGTAATCTTTTAGTTATTCAAAATTGTTGTTACTTTCTAAGGAGCTTCTGGAGTTATAAATTTCTATTGCTTCTGCTGAGAATTTAGAGTAGTTGGCATGTTTGTGTTGCAGCAATTATACATAGCTGACAAATGTGCATAATTGTAAAAGTATTTAATGCCAGATTAGTTTTTTAGAAGACTATATTGGGGCCTTACAGTATGTGATAATTCTCTTACTTTTTCACGGTTGTGGCCAACATGCTTAGAGCACTGGTAAAGTGATATGACTAATTTCTGTGTTCAAGAAAATAAAATTGGTTTGGCCACAAATCTCCAAGTGTAATTACTGATGTGCCTTGTGGATTTTAACCTTTAATGGATCTACATTATGGATACAAATTTTAAATTTACCTTCTAGTTTTCTATTTTTTCCTCTGAATTTTTGCTTTATTATATAATTCATATGTATATTACATTAGCATACATATATGTATGTGTGTATACATATATATATATATATATATATATATATATATATATATATAATAAAGCAGCCTACTGGAATAAAATTAATTTTCAGAGCTATTGCTTTGGGTGAGAAAACTGATCCAGATAGTCAGAGAATTAAAAATGCTTTAACCTCCTAAAATTTTCAGAACTTAGCTGTATATCAGCAAAGTGTGTCTAAAATTTAATGATGGTGTTAACAAAAGCACTATATGAAAAAGAAAATATTTGCCTGCAGATGTTGCAGAAAGTGGTTCCTTTACCAATAAACAATGTCAAACTTCAAAAGCTAGGTTGTTTGTCTAAGCCTGTGAAATTGCCCGATCAGATGAAATATTTCCACAGAAGTAAAGACATCTCAAATGTGACATCTTCATCTATTTCTGCCTCCAAGGTAAGAACTATGTTTATGAGTTTCATCACAATTTCTATATATCACATAAAATTATAATGAAATAAAATGATGTAACTTGTAAAGTTACATCATTTTATTAGCAAGTAACTTTGAAGTGTCCTTCTAAATACCACATAATTACCTATTAAAGCTTTTAAAATGTGCTTTTTTTCATTTATTGTGTTAAAAAAAAAAATTAAAATTACTTAAAATGTTTTGCAGTTTTACTCAGGACTTACAAGGTCAAGTCATAAAAAAAGATACAAATAAATAATTTAGATTCTAATTAATCCATAATTACCTTCTAAAGACTATAATTTAATGCTAGTATTATGCAAGTTAAATAAACCATAAATTTAAAATTACATAAATAATTTTTGACAGAAAACTACTTACTTGCACAGCATCGAATGACAAATTACATGTTATTTCAAACTTTTTTAGGATTATCTTTGCTTCTACATTGTATATACAAACAAACTTTGATCTTCCAGCAGCCAAAATGCATTTTCCATCAGCAGTATAACATAGAGTTGTAAAAGCTCTATAAAAATAAAATTAAGTCAGAAAGACAAAATAAAAAAAAAATAAAAAATAAATAAAAAAAATACAATTTCAAACAAACAAACAAAATTCAAGTGGATTTAAAATTGAAACTGAAATTAGAAAACTAATTTTTCACAAAACCTTACATAAGTTTTTAATAAAAAAATTTTAAAAACAATTAGATCTATATGCTATGAGAAGAAAATAACTGTAAAACCCTATATTGTTTTCAATATAATCTTAAGAATCAAATTAATCTTGATAAAACAATAAATAGATAAATAGATATAAATATACACACTGTTTGGACATTAAAAACTGAAGCTAAAAAAAATATATGAAGATCTAGGATTATACTAGCTGCATCATAACCTAGGTTATGAGAATAATCAATTACTTCTACCAATTTATAATATAATTTAATTTCATTAATCAATATTAATAAAAATTCTAAAAAGTATTCAAAATTTTATTTCCTTATATACAAAGCATTGACACTGTCTGCCCACGTTTTTAGATCTGAGGTTGCCAAAAGGCTGCTTGTGAGAAACATTTTTGGGTTCCTTGATAGGTTTCACGAAATTTATAATTGAAGTGAATATTATGGTATTATTATTCAATTGATTTATTGATAATAATTATTTTTGTACATTTAAAAATTTTCACTAATTGTTTTATTCATTTATGAATAATGATTAAATTAAAAACTTTAATTAGTATTGTTTAATTAGTATTGTTTTCAATTTTCTCTTCATATATATATATATATATATACACATACATACATATATGTAAGGAAAATTCTCAGGGGTTTTCAAAACTTAAATCAAGGGCTAAAAATTCCAGCGTCATTTTGCATTCCCCTTTTTAACCCCTAACCTAAATTGACCACTGGGGCTACAATTTAAGCCCTCAGAGAAGGGGCTTGACCAATTATAACTCTACATGGCCCTAGTGGACAATTTAGGAAATTTCCAAACAAAAAGGAGATGCACAATGTCGTTGGGCAGATATTTTTCCACAGATGTTGACCCAGGTGTTAAGGGTATTGTACATATAAATTCATGCTAGCTGACCCTTCAGTTTGTCCTCTCCCTGTGATGAAGTGGGAACCGTCTTCCAACGTTATCTTAATAAAGGTCTTTAGCTGAAACGGTGTCATTTTTATAGCCATGACTATTACCACCCATCAAGAAGTCCATCTCATTACATATATATATATATATATATATATATATATATATATATATATATATATACACACACATAGTGTGGCTTACAGTTTAAGTTTTAGGTGATTTTGTAGTACTATAATAAAGTTATCAAATGCCACTTGACAATTTTGATTTTATGCAAAATAATATTTTTAAAAAAGCAATGGGTAAGAAATATATTTGTTATTTTTTTCATATAATTAATTCAAATAAGTTCTTAATAATGAAGCATTTTCTTCATTTTTAATATAAACCCTAATAGGTCATATTACATTAGTGCCAACGTCCAAAAGAGAAAAACTGTAGAAAAGACCATCCAAAAGAGACAATTTGCAATAAGGACTTTTCTTTAGCATACATTTACCAATATAATTTTAAGATTATATAATCCATAAAACATATATTAATCTTTAGTATTCACAAATGCTTTAAAAGTAAAAAAATCTGTAGTTTAGTGCAATAATACTTTTAGTGTATACATAAAACCTAATTAAGAAGTCATGAAAAATGATAAATACTGTTTATCCAGTACATAAAACAAACATATTAATCTTTACCAATTACAAATGCTGTTGTAAAAGATTTTGCCTTTTTCAGAAATTGTTTGTCAAACTCATTCTCAAAACATTTTAAACTTTTGATGCATTTTATTAATTAATAACTGTTCTAATCATTCATCAAACAGAGAATGACTAAAATCAGTTTTGATTTTTTTTATATAACGACTTGATTATTTATATGCCTTTGAGTTTAAAAAAAGACAAAGAGCAAAAACTTTAAATGGATTTGCTAATAGACATTGATATTTTTAGTTTTTCTATAAAGTGTTAAAGTACACTAGAAAATTTTCAGATTAAAATTTCTTTAACAAATACATAGTTTCCATCTGAAAAATATTTTAAGTTGCTTTGGAGCTCACATAATGTAACTATATTAAAAGGTACTTTACTCATATTATTAGAATTACACACTACATTATTTATGGTCAAAATAAAATTAAGCTAATACATATTTAATGTTACAAATTTTATAAAAAGGAGAGAATTTTTCCTTTAAGCACAATACTTACTGAGATTTCAACATTGTCTTGGCTTTAACTAAGTCAGTCTCTCGTCTACCAACATATAAATCATTTCTCCCTTCAATGCTTCCAGTCTGCTCATTTGTATAAGGGTTAAAAAATGATATCTGGCCATCTAGTGAAGCTACAGCAACCTCTTGGCCATCAGGTCGATATGTAATGCATAGCCCTATATAAAAACAATAAGTCTTTAAGCTTTTTAATAAACAGCAACAGCTATTATAAAAAATGTTGAATTTTAATAAAAACACAATTCTTAAACCTGTGTGCATTATAAAGAGAGCAAAGTAAGTTTTGCAAAGCATAGACAAGTGGAAAGAAATAAAATTTATTTATCCAGTGAGGTTTTCATAATCTTTCAGCAATTTAATATTTTAAATCTTGATGAATATCTGTATATCAATTATAAATGAAAAAAAGTTAAATTGCTGGATTAATTGGTCTAATGTTATCATACCAGGCAAGAATCCTATAGAGTGATGTTTAAGCCTGAAAGGCATCCTGAAACAACTTCCTGTAGTTGCAGAGTATCTGCTAGATAAATCTATGAGTCCAAAAGTACTCTCACTGCGAGAATAATACCAAATTAGGATATGGCTAATCAATGTGACTGGAATGCTGTAAGAACCATATCAGACTCCTAAACCTTGTGGTACTTTGAGTTAATGAATTCAACAGAAACTATACTCCTTTACATTACAGTTGTTTGATCAAGGATTTTATTTGATACTGCTGTCAATCAACAGGGATAAGCATCAACACTACTAAGACCATAATTAATATTTTGCAACCTATATATGATCGCAAAATTCTGAGCATAATTAAAAATTAAGTTTAAGTTAATACAGTTTAAATTGATTTGATTATTTCAAATCAATTATTTATAGATAGAGCATTTAATTGAATTGCCATACATGTTGCTAACAGCAGAGTTTTAGCAAATATTTCAACTGAAAGTTTGCAACAGCACAACTAGTATAACAACAAATTTCTAAAGAACTTGATAACCTTTTACTAATGGATAGCAAGTACCAAATCAAGAGAAAATAACCATTACTTCTTATATATGAGTAAATGGAGTGACGTTTCAAAGCCAAATCAGAATTATACACTTGCAATACCTTGAGTTTTAACTAAACAGGAGCTATACCTTCTCTAGTCATAATCATGCAATCATGACTCAACTCAATATTGCTATCATACAAGAGGCAACAAGGCTAACATACTAAAAAAGGCCTTTTCTGGGCATTTTCTTCACATATAAAAAAATTTACATAATATTGTTTTTAATATTCCATTCCTAGACTAGATTCCAAGAAGGGTTAAGCCTACAGTTAGATTACTATCCCCACCCACCACTCAATAGCAGAGTTATAAGAAATATTTCAGCTTAAACTTTAAAGCAAAACATATTAACCAGCACAAAAACATAATTTAAAAAAAAACCTTACCATCTGTTATTAAAGTTGTGGTCTCCCTTGTACTTTTACTTTCATAAACATTCCAGAAACGTACTGTTTTATCCCAAGACGTTGATGCTAAAATTTGGTCTATAGGACTAAATGAAATACTACTAACAGGAGCCTCATGGCCAGCTAGTACCTAATAGTAAAATAAACTAATTAATTTTTCAATAAAGAAAATAAAAATAAAAAGTACAATAGTGGAAGAATTCTTTAATCAAAGGATTGTGAAATAAAATATACAAAATACTCTGATTTAAGAACAAATATTTAAAACATAAAAATAAAATGTTAACCCAACTGCCTCAAAATAAGATTTTAAGTGACATGAAAAGTCAGACACAATGTTTAAAGAATGGATATAATTACATAAGAAAAGTACAAAAATTCAATTTTTACTGTACTAAAATTTTTCTATCAACAACTAGATTAAATATGAATAGATACTACAGATACTATTACTAAATAAAATCTATCAAAAATGTACATATCAATGCTACAGAACATGTATCTCAAACTCATTCTACATCACAGGCCAGATAGTTCACTAAATATAAGACAATGGGTCAACTCCTAATTTTTGAAATTATTACAAAGTTTATCAACTTATAACACTTAAAACAAAATTAATCATTAATTTGAGTTCAAATATCTACATACAGCCTGCAAGCCACTAGTTTGATACCCTTGCTATATAAGCTATTAAAAATACACACACACACACACACACACACACAACAACAAACACATACACACACACACACACACATACACACACACAACCACACAAACACACACACACACACACACACAAACCACACACACAACACCACACACACACACACAACACACACACACAACACACACACACACACAACACACCAACACAACACACACACACACAACACACACACCCAACACACACACACAACACACACACACAACACACACACACAACATAACACACACACAATCACACACAAAAACACACAAAATAACACACACACAAACACACACACACACAACACAACACACAAACAAACACACACACACACACACAACACCACACACACACACACACACACACACACAACACCACAAACACACACACACACAAAACACACAACACACACACAAACACACACACACACATACACACACAACACACACACACACACACACACACACACAAAACACAAAACAAACACACACTCACACACACACAAAACACACACACCACACACACACACACACAACACACACCACCACAAAATACACACACCAAAAACAAAAAACACACACAAATATACACACAAACACACACACACACAAAACACAAACAGGCTGTATGTGGATATTTTAACACAAATTAATGATTAATTTTGTTTTAAGTTTTACAAGTTGATAAACTTTGTAATAAGGCCAAAATTTAATATATATATATATATATATATATATATATATATATTACAAGAGTACACCATTATATCAAAAATATAACCACTTTCTTAGAACAAAAAACTTTTAGTTCACACTTTTCCACTCACACATAAAAAAAATAAGAATCTTCTCACATTTTATCAACAAAATCATAAAAAAAAAATATGTTATATAGATCTTTAAATAATATAAATTTAAACTATAAAAAGAAATACAAAACATATAAAATATTTTAATATTTAATTGATAACAGCTTACCGATAACAGACGACCAGTAGGCACAGCCCAAACATATATTTCAAAACTTTCTTCAGAACCTGCACATACTATTTCTCCACTTGGATCAACTGTTAAGCAAGAAAACTGTGTTGGTCTTGGTGTTGTAAATGTTCTAAAATTACGATATCTGAAAAAAAAAGTCAATGTTTTCATTAGCCATGATTGCATTTTATACACAAAATGTTCTTTGTCTTATTTTCAGTATGACTGCCAAATAAGAGAAATATTTAGCAGAGAAATAACAAAAAATATACAATATAACAATCATTAACTTCAATAAAATTCGATATTTGATTTATAATAATATAAATCTGCTAATATTATAGCAAATTATACTGCTGTGTTGATATTTTAAACTATTAGAAGATATTTTCAAGTAGCTAAAAAATTCTTTTAAATCTTTAAGTCAACTAAAACGAAAACCTGTCGATAAAAAGGTTATTTAAATATACCAGTTTTCAATTAAAATAGAACCAATGTATAAAATATCCATTCAATTATTGAATAAACTTTTATATATAAAAATTATTTTTAGTAAATAATTTTTCTTTCACAGATTAATTTGGAGTGATTTGGTTTCATGTACTGTGGTCTATTTTAACTACATAACTGCTCATTTGACTAAGAATCACTGCTTAAAGTCAAACATCAATGCTAATAAAAAAAAAAAAATAATAATAAAAAAAAAGATTCAAACTGCAGTATTGAAAGACAGCAATGTAACTACTTGGCCATGACTCAGTTCTCTTATGCTAAAAAGATATTAAATTTGGATTCAAATATCAAGAAAACTTAATACATTTCTTTGTATCCTCATTCTTACAGTACACAGGCCTCCATTCAATATCTACAATGTTATTTAAATTTCAACAAAACAAAATGAACTTTAACTTGATGCACAAAGAAACCTGTGTGTTTTTAGAGCAAATTAATTGTAAAATAAATTATTTACAGTAAAACTTAAGTATTGGATATATCACAGGGTAGAAAAAATTCAATACAGTTTATAAGGTACACAAGTTTTACAATAACCTATATAATAATAGCCTAAGTTGTCTGTCCATGAATTTACGAAGCGGTTGTACCTGGAACGGATACAGGAATCCATATTGGATTTTTTATGACTTAAGGTTAGCAAAATTCACAGCGAGTTCAAAATCCACCCCATCATCACTTTTTGAACATTTAATTTTATTATTTCAAGCCTTATTCTCCCCTGTTAAGAGCAGGAAATTAAATGTATCATTTTGGACATCATTCATATATACCACCCAATAATCACTGTCAATATTAAAGACTCTGCTGTCCATTCTATCATGTACGCGACCCTCATATACTCTAATTAGTTTCTTCTTTTTGTGTTTTAATCGCTAATTAGTTTCTTCGCATGGCAAGCTCAGTAGAGTGTCTTACCATTAGATTGTCGTACTTCTCGGGTTAACGGTTCTGTCCCCGACGCTGTCGAAATTTTCTAAATGTCTAATTAATTTAATATATTCTGCTTTAAAAAAAATCTTATTCCTGAAGTTTTATTATTTTTAAAATAAATTTTTACAACTTTATATGATTCTTATTATTTTTATTATATTAAATTCACGTATTTTGTACGGATGTCCCTGGCCACATAAACATTTCATGTTTTCTATCCTTAAACTTTCTTCTCTTCTATTTTTATGTGTCCTTTCACCTTTTAGCTGTTAATTTTTCTGCTCGCCTTCATTTTTGTGTTTATTGAAAGAAATCTCTGGATTAGAGGGATCGGCCCATGCAATCCAGACCCATGCCTACCGGGGTGATAGTTTCATTCCTTTACTTCCATTAATTACTGTGGAAAAAATTAAGAACTTAACTATAATTTCGATGTAGCTAAGAAAACTTTGAATTAGCTTTCTAAATTAATTCAATGTGATTCTAAATTGCATTCACAGTATCGGGAGACTTTAGAATAGTATGAATATAAACAAATTATTGAGCGTATACCTGATAATTCTCAGCCAAAAAACAAATTATTTTTTTTACCTGCCTAATAGAGTACTTTACAATTCTAGAAAATGAAAAATTTACTGATTCTGTCATATGACAGGCTATATGCTAGTTTTAAGATATTATCATTACTTGAAGCACATAATTCTCAAGCAACTGCATCCTTAATACACAAAATAATAATGTAATACATCTATTACAATGTAGATTTACTTAGCATTTTTCATTTGATATATTATACTTTTAAATTTGGAAATGATGGAAAAACTATCTTGATCAATTTTCTTCTGCAATTCCAGAAATTTTTATAGAATTTGAATTTTTTAGAATATTTTGTTAAAAATTTCAGAATATCTGTTTCGTCAGAATCAACGTATATTTTATTATTATTATCTCACTATTTAAACTTCAGAAGTAGAGAACCATGCACATTTAGAAATTACTAAGTTTGTCTCCGATTGTATTACAAAGAGTTAAAAATCTGTAAATGATAATACATTCATTCCCTTACATTAAATTTGTGAATAAAAAGGTTTAAACTCCAAAAAAGAGATTTTACAGAAAAATATTACAGATAAACAGTGGGAAAGATAAGAGAAATTAATTACAATTGCTGGAAAATAAAAATAATTTGATTCATACAGTTTTTCAACAGACAAGTTTATCTGTAAATATTACCTGTGCAAATCAAATGCACGTATTGTGCCATCCTCAGAAGCAGATAACACCACTTTCCCATTTTGAGAGAAAGCAACACCTGTAATAGAACTTCCATGTTCAGAAAATGTGACAACACAAAATCCAGTTGACGTGTCCCATAACTTCACCTATTGAAAAGGGAAAATATGAATAAGAAACTGGGATTTAAAAAATTATACAATGATAAAAGTATTTTCAAAAATGCTGTTTGATTTTTTTACTTTAATGTCTAGTATGAATAATATCTAGAATAGATTTAACTGAATTTATAAAATATTCTAAACCATGGTTCCCACTCTTTTGCTTCTGAAAATTTCAAGCACTTTTCAATGACTTTTCCAAAACCTGATATTTTTTTCAAGCACCTCTTTGATACAGTATTCATAATTGAAAAAATTTTTTATATATAATGTTCACTCTTTTCCCAGAAAAAAAAATCAGGCTTTTGAAATGGTGTTAAAAAAAAAAAAAAAAAAAAAAAAAAAGGAAGGGCTATAAGCACACATATACTGGTTTAAAAATACAGTTTCTTTTTAAAGTATTCGAAAGTTTTTATTTTTTTATATCCCTTTTTAAATCATATTTTATCAAGCCAGCGACAGTAGCTAGTGCATTTTGCTGTACCTGAAGGATGAATCACGTGACACGCCAACGATTGCCGATAACGATCCTTCTCAATTTTCAGTGCAGACATGAATTAAAGGCCCCTCCACACTATGGTTCACTGCAAGCCATCACCACCGTCTGGAAGGGGTATGGCTTATGGTGGTCGATGGCAGCAAACGATAAAATAGCCTTGACGAACGATGGCTTTGGAGGTGGTTTTTCTACAAAGGTCAAAGGCAGCCAGATGCGCCACTAAAGTGCGCAGTAGACCCAATGGATGAATCCATAAGCTCGCTCATTGAGTGGCCCAGCGTGTGGATGCAACCAAGCCTGAACCATCGTTCAAGGTCCCCATTAGGAAGTGGTGAACAATTGGCCATAGTGTGGAGGATACATAACATCTTGCAGGGACTTAAAAAAGAAAAATCAAGCACCGGACCTAAAATTCAATGACCTCAAAGAAAATTCAAAAACTTTTAAGGCCTTAAAAAGCAAAAAGAAAATTTAAGCACTTTTCAATGACTTTTCACGACCGTGGGAACCCTGTAAACTGAGGTAATTATGATTGTGATACAATTATCATCACTATTTTCCAATTTTATAAAACATCCTACATTATTATGGGTAGTACTGATTAAGATTATGAATCAAATAGCTTCTAACAGTAGTGCAATTAAAAACTTAGAATAAACTCATAAAAACAAGATAATAGCAGTATCACATATGTGTATGTATATATATGCATATATGTAACCGGCAAAATGATCTTTCACTGATTACATGGGAAATTAGCTCCTATTATTTAAACTGCCCTTGACTGCTGGGCAATAAGAGAACTCCTAATCTAAATGCAGTCATAAACCATCACAAACACATCATCACATAAATCTAATATTGTGGAACTTTAAATTTATTGAGGATAAAAATGAATCATCATTGGTCTTCTTAGTGCTCTTGTTTTATGATGATCATCATCCTAAAACAAGAGCTCTAAATAGAATGCTCAAGAATACACACTTCTTTTACAAATGTTGATCTTAAGAGCAAGTGTTCATGTTATTTTGTTCCTAAGAGCAAGTGATCTCATGATTTTGTTTACAAGCGACTTTAGGTTATTCAGCACTTTCTTTTGGGAAGTCAAAAGATTTTCAAGAGAGGGAGTCAAGAATTTTAAACATATTTAAAGCATAATAATTTTGATATATTATATATACATATGTATATGGCACCCAGTGGCGTTGGGGTAGCGCTTTGCATTCCCACACCACAGGTCCAAGGTTCGGTTCCCGGGCTGGGCAAGGTTGACTCAGCCTTTCATCCCTTCAGTGGGTAGAGAAACTGAGGACCAAGCATGCTTGGGAACTAAACACTGGGGGTTCTGCATAAGGTTGACCACCTAACCGGAACATATGCTTTGCACTCCATGGCCCTCGGTCTAGAAAAGAGATTGGCACATTAGGCCCTGGCCCTCTAGGGGCTGTTGTGCTGAGGAGAATTTATGTATATGGCATAAATATAGTTTAAAAATTCTTAACGATTTAAGTTAACTTGAAAAATACACAGGCAGCAATTTAGTTATATGAAAAGAGACTATTCTTTTGGTGACAGCTGAAAAATAGTGGCCAGTGGACAAAAAACAAGCAATGATGCCAGTGTTAGTTTTTAAGAGAGATAACTCCTTTAAATCTGACATTTTACAGCTGAGAATTTTGGTATTAAAAATCAAGGGAAAAAAGGGGAATTTTAGAGATTTTAGGTGTAATAATTTTGATATATTTTATATACATATAAATATAATCACAACATATAAACATACATGTAATACTGCTATCATAAATATATAATATATGTACATATATATAACATAATGTTTATAAAATATTAAAAGGACTTCATATAATTTATAAATAATAACCAAAATCTTTAATTTTATGAAAATTAATTTATTTGCATATTTGAAAATCCCTGAAGCTATTGTTACCTGCTTTCAGCATGTATATACTAGTTGCAAATCAAACTTCAAGTCCCATTATTTAAAATTTTCAAGACACAACTTGTTTACATATACATTATAGCTATAGCAATTTCACATAAACAAATTTGTATTCTAAACTGCTTAATTAAAGTAAACTAAACTTCAAGTTTATTAAATAATATAAAGTAAATAGTAAAAGACAATTTTAAAAGAAACAAATTCAGTAATTTTTTAGCAGAGAAAAAAAGTAAAATTGCTAAACCCAAATAATTAAGACAGGATAAATTCCTAATAACATATGCAATATTTTAGTTTAAAAAACAATTCTTTTTTCAAAACATTCCTGGTGGGTACATTCTTTCCTGTATTAATGAGGATTTTTAAAAACTTAGTGTTGTAAGGAAAAAAAAATAAAGAATAAAATAAGAATGCACAAAGCATCTTGCTGAAAATTTTTTAATATTATAGATTCCCTACCTCAAACAGAAGCCACAACTCTTTGAGAAGCCCATTACAAAAATGAAATCAAAGAATCTATTGCAGTGGGAGATAATTAGTGGATTTTCTGGCCAAATTACCATATTTAAGAACATTTATTAATTTTTTCACTAATTTAAGGATTTTCAGAAGTAATACAAACCCTGATTTAAAGAGAGAATCAAATATACGCACCTTTCCATCTTCTCCACCTGTCGCAATATACATTCCTTCAGGTGAATAGCACAAGCATCTCATATTATTGAAATGGCCTTGTTGCTTCATGACAAAGGATTCACTCTGCCATTCCCACACAACCAACTGTCCAATTCCAACACTACCCAAAGCGATCCAGTCACCAGTGCAATTGAATGCCACACTTCCAATCATTTGGTTGGATAATCTATAAATCATATCAACAAAACAAATTTAGGTAATAAAACACACTAACCTATTAGCTTTTGAACACTGTATCTATTAACTAATGAAAACTATACTTTTAATCATTGAATTCAATAATCTCAAAAGTAAACAGAATGAAAAAAATAGTTACGAGTATATTAATTACAGAACACTATAAATCATTCATTCATTTGGTTAGATAATTCATTAGAAGTAAAAAAATAAATCAAAAGGTCTGATTTGGTTTGGAGTGCTATGGTCTACTTTTTCAACACGAGGGCTAATGAGACCAGGATCTACAGCTTAAAGTCGATTCCAAATGGCTACTAACATCCATGCCACTGTGGGATTCGAAACCATGAACTCCGGTACCGAAGGCCAGCACCCTAACCAATCGGCCAATATTCATCAAAAGGTCTGAATATAAAATGACGTGATATAGTCATTTATATATTAAAATCAAAAGCCCTACATTCAATATTCTTATTGAATAGAGAAATTGAAAAAAATTTTAAAACAAAATACAGGCATATACATAATAACAAAAGAGTACACTAAAAATAAAAGTACACTAAAATAAAAGTATATTTAGTTGGAAAACCCAAGAAATTACAAAAAAAATAATTAAGGCTAATAAATAATACAGTTAAGTATAAATTATTGTAAGCAATCCAAATCATTTGGTTGGGTAATCAACATTCAAAATCTTATTCATTAACCTTGCAGCACCCTTTATAATGTGTCTATACACAGATAGACATGTGTATAACCCAATTTCATTTGGGTAGCTAATGTTTCTGAGTTACCATGTTCATAGATAAACAAACATACATAGATCCAAAAATGTAATTTTCTTATTTATTGATAGAGGAGTGAAATATAAAACTCCAATATTCCACTTAAATCTCTAAAATAAAAAAAAAACACAATAGAAAACTTTTTAAAAATCAATATTAACATTTTATCACTTTTAAAACCCTATTACTTACGTAAGAGAATGCATTTGGTAGCAATTTGGCATTTCATACAAGAAAAAGGCTCCATTTGAAAATCCAACAACTAAAATCTGTGATTTTTTGTGAAAAGCAGCAGCCGATAGTGTAACATAACCTTCTTTAGGAACAGCATCTTTAATGAAGTGCCTACAGCAAAACAATAGCATTTCATTACTAAGGCACTTGCAATTGATGAAAAAAAGAGAATTAAACTTTTCACCAGGGTTGGCATGATTTAAATCAGTTGATTTTTTTTTTTTAATTAGTGATTTAAATCATTATTTAAATCTTGATTTAAATCATTTGATTTTTTTGAAAAAAATCATTGATTTAAATCATTTTCTTTTTCACTTCTTTTAAAACCTATATTCCAAAGACAGGGAATTGGGAATCAGTCAGCACAGTAATACCAATAAGTAAGTAAATATGTGTAAATAGATAGCATGTGCTTTCCAAGAATTTAGGGGTTGTACATAGTAGGGGTAGTACAATAATTATGACTGGTGGAATTTATTTTATGAAATGGGAGGTAAAGAGAGTATTACAGAACATGAAATCCAGTTTGTCTACCAAATAACAACGGCTGTGGCTTCATCTGCAGGAATGGAAAGACAGTTTTCTTCTTTTGGTATTGTTCATTCTAGCCTTCGTAACTGATTAGGAGTGGATAAAGCATCAAAGCTAGTGTTTTTATTGAAACAATTAAATCTGTAATTTGATGCTTAAAAAATATTGAAATAATTGTGATTTGTTTTTTTAAATAAATAGTTTGCGTTAAATGAATATTAAATTTGTTCTTTAAATTTACATATTATTTAGTTTGCACTATACAATTTCAAAATAATGGAATGTATTTAGATTTAAATTTATATATTTAATTTTAAGTAATCAGTGTGTATAGAATATACAAGATAGATAAGATGTTACTTCTTACAACAAACTATTTTATGTATATTGCAAAAAACATAACAATTAAAATTAGTATTCAGAAAAAAATAAAAAATATCCAATTTAAATCAAAAAGATCTGATTTAAATCAAATAAATCTGATTTTTTTTATTTTTTTTTTTTAAACATGATTTTTTTACAATACCTTTAGAGCCACAGCACAAATAATTAGTCCAATAAAATATTTAATAATTTTTTACAATAAGTTCATTAACCACTTAGTGTGCACGCTCAAGTTAACTCGAGCATGCTAAACTGGACAAACAGTACACACTCAAGATAATTCGAGCAACATTGTACTTTATGTTACTATAATTTTTTACACTCAAATACAATCGAGAATTGAAAATAACAATGTTAAAGAAAAAAAACAATTATTTTATGGATATTTATCATTTACATGGGATTGTAAGCTGTAACACTTACTTATTCAAGTATAAAATGTATATTTTTTTTCTAAATTCAACATTCTAAATTGTTTTTTACATTAATAAAATTGATTTTTTTTTTTTGGCAGGTCTTTTTTAAAAAATACTGTGCATTAAGGGGTTAAAATGAGTCAATAATAGCAGTTAATTCAAGAATAACCAATATTTGAATGCCATTCTTTAATTAATGCATTAACTTCCCTTATTTAATAGTGAGATTATAGACTTTTATCTGTTTAATAGCTGATGTGTGTAATAGATGCAAATGCTCCAGAATATAAATTTAATTTTAAAATTAATTAACTACAGGAATGTTGAACGGGGCTGAAACAAAATTTTAAAAAAATTTAAGTTTACAGATTCGTAGGTTAATCACAAAAGCAATAGTAAACAACATTTTGGACAGGGGGAAGAGAGAATTAAATCACTTTTATATAAATAATACATTTTAAAAAAATCTTTTAAAGATATAAAAGTATGCTGAACACATTTAAAAGAATTTCAAAGAATTTAACTCTGGAAAATCTAAATAAAATATTAATTATCTAAATAAAATATTAATAACAATTTGCATGACATTCATTCTTTGACTTGGTAGAACTCAGATCAACACCAATAACTAGCTGTATTAGCTAAACATTATTAGGATTGAATGCAGCTTTTTAAGCATTTCTTTCTCTATTTAAAAAATAGATTAGCAGTTTCACTAAATATCCATAA
Source organism: Pardosa pseudoannulata (assembly GCA_032207245.1). Classification (NCBI taxonomy): domain Eukaryota; kingdom Metazoa; phylum Arthropoda; class Arachnida; order Araneae; family Lycosidae; genus Pardosa; species Pardosa pseudoannulata. The sequence goes on along the minus strand of CM063504.1, from coordinate 145,982,646 downwards.
GTGTAGTGAGAAACAAAATTAAGAGGAAATTATGGATTATTACGCCTAAAGTACTTCGTAAAATATTATATAGGGATATATAGGGTATCTTGGAAGGAGGGGGGGTTGAATTCAGGCAAAATCCAAAAAATAAAAAAAAGGTTATTACTGCCATAGAAAAGTAGAATACAGGCCAGGAATATTTATAAGTCTGAAAATGCTTTTAGGGGGGTTAATAAGGATAATTTGAACATGTAGACAGCAGCATGTATTCAATTCCCTACAAGGATTGTGATTTATTAAGCATTCCGTGTTTATATTTTGACAGAGAGGGAAAAGAAGACTTATTATAATCAGAGTTGGAAGAAGAATTTTGATTTGCAGTTTCAAGTCTTGCAAATGACTGACAAACAGCTATGAAAGACTGCCATTACTGGAGCTATTTATCTATTCAATTCATTAAATTTGTGAAATTTGTTTGGAAATATCACATAGTTTTATTGGTAATTTTTTTTAAATTTTAAAGTATGCAATTTTTTCAAAAAATGAATATAAATTTTATCAAATTCGAACCATTATTATTAAATCAAAACTATTATCTTTAAAATTCATATTTATATTTTTAAATATCACAAAACTTTTCTTACAGTATATTGAGATACTATCAATGATTATAAACTGTAAATTTCAGCATACTGAATAAAGTTATTTTCTACGAATTTTTAATTAGGCTTAATGGAGAAAATTGACCTGGGGAAGCATTTTTTCTCCTGAAAGGGTAACTATGTGTTTGGTATTTACAGGTTTTGTTGTATATGAGTATACAAATCCAAATATGTGCTCAGGTTATGTCAGGCACCAATATGTTTCATAAGTTACTAAAATTTATCATTAAATAGAAAAATAACAGTATGTTAACTTACCATTTTCCTTTGAAACAATATTGTCTTCTTCATCCAGGTTAATCACTTCTTTAGAGCTTTTTTCTTCAGGTACAAGTGCTTCAAGGTCTATACTGCAATCCCATACACAGACTTGGCCATTTTTGCTTACAGTGTACATCTTAGTAGAATTAAGTACTAAATAGAACAAATATTCAAAGAATACCATACAAATATATAAAAACTATTGAACAGGAGGAAATGACAAATGTCTACAACAAGTAACAGGATACAATGACAAAAATAGAATTGCTATAAAAGATGAAAATATGTATGATAAACAGAAATTATCTTTATCAAATATACTTCAGTTACTTTAAGACTCTTAGGGATTCTTTTAGATATGGCTTTCTACAATTTATCAAAATAAAGACATCATTACAAACTCTTAACACTTTTGTGAATTATTATTCAAGAGCTAATGATTTTCTTTCTGTAAGAAAATGTCTAGGTTAGGATTATTAATTAATTTTTCAGGTTCAAGTTTTTCGATTGTGGATCTTGGTTTCATTTTTGCACTGTTGAATACTTCTACTTTTTTACAAAGGAGTATAGGTTGTACCAGTTAACCATTCACTCTGCTGTCTATACAGATCTTAACCTATGTATTGATATAGTTTAGTTTGATAGCTTGCAATGGGTGTAATGCAAGACCGTAGGCCAGGGGGGGGGGGGAATTTAGGGGATTAGTCCCTTCACAAAATTCTAAAAGGCCATTTCGTCAAAAGAAAATGTTCCCTGTGTGTGTAGGTGCAATCTGCTTAGCTGCATAAGAACATGTTCCTAAAAAATCTCGTTGGCCATAAAAAGTTTTGCAGAGCCACTGGCCAAAAATTAACGTTTTTTCTATACTCTGCTATATTTACCTTTTCTCGTTAATTTTTTGCTTTTTTCTCGTTTACATCTTTTCTTACTTCTCATCAAATCTTTTTAATTATTTAAGTTAAAAATAGATAATTATTGTCATACCTCATCCATATCATTCACAAATAGCTATGCCTTTCCTCTTTGGTCCCCCCGGAAAACAATTTCTGGCTACACGCCTGATGTAATATATTGCTGACTGGAGGATCCCCTCATTTTTGTAATCATCTCCAGAAGGGGGAGTTCTAATTTCATACATCTCTCCCACATGCCAACCTCCCAGCAACAGGACATAAGTCACATATTTATCCTGAGTCATTGTACAGTCCACCCAGAGAAGCATGGTGCAGATGGTTATGCACCAGCCAAGTTCAAATCTAACATTCCAGAAATTTAGCCCTGCATATTAACCACTAGGCCATCTCAAGCCCATGGATTAATTTAAAACACTATGATCTATTTCTTGCTACACAAGAGCTAAAGCGATCAAAACTTAATGCTTGATGACAATTCCAAATGGCTGTAAACATTCATGCCAACAGTATAAGTCAAAATGACAAAGGTACTAAACAGCACTGTTCTATCCCTCTAGACATCATTTGCTTATAACCTTTCAATGATTATTTGTGCAGTTTCCTTGTTTCTGGCTGTTAAACCTTTTCCATATACATTTCAAATGGCTATATGTAGCTCTGTTTAATGTTATAAAAAAGATATTGTTTTTTATTTACTTTATTTGCATTTAGAAAAAAAAAGCTTCTCACATGTTAGGAACATAAATTAATGAAGATAGCAAATAATTTTATAGTTTTAAATATAAAAATATTACAATTTATTAACCATCGAAAATATTTTATCAAAAAAATATAGTTTTACTTTTGATGTACTATGATAGTTCTGTGAGAAAAAATATATAAACATATATAACATAATTATATTTTTTTACAATTAAACCTTTTCTTTACATATTAAAAATTCTTATGTTACTACTTTATAGATTCAAAATGACTACATATTTTATTTTTTGATGCGTTCTCAAAGCTACTATTAACCTTAAAATTTCAAAATACAACTTACATAACAGAACAAGAGAACTGAAGATTGAAATTAAAAATAAAGAGTTAAAAAGGATACATTTAAAGAGTTTTCTTCAAAAAAGCATCCGATGACTGCATCTGTATGACTACCAAGGGTATATACAGATAGATTCTTAAACTTTTTCACTGCATAAATCTTAGTTGTCATGTCCATTCCACCAACAGCAACAACACTAATAATATATAACATATTCATTTAATTAGGTTATTCTGAATCTATACAATACTACAAAATTTGAATAATAAACAAATATACATACGAAGAATTTGAAGCCCAATCAATACATAATGTTTCATCATATGAAAATTTGTATACTTTCTCCAAGACTAGAGGATTAAACTGTTTCATACCAGAATTTGGAGCTCGATATAAAAATAAATTAGCTTCCTTAGTAACAGCAATGTACCTATTAAAAAAAATCAATATAATAAAATTAACTCTATAAGTACATTAACAACCATGTAATTATGAAATATAGCTAAAATTATTCATTGAGACCCATTACTAAAAAAATTAATTAAGACATTTAAAACAAAACGATTGATTTAACGATGTACAGTCTATATAAAACTCTATTATTCAGAGTAATTAATTCATCTTTTTAATTTTTCATGCAGCTTTTTGAAAACATTTTTCTTGAGGTCAGAACTTTCTAAAACCAGGAAACAAGATAAAACAAGACACAGTGAAACCTCTCTGAGCGGCCACCCCACCGTTCCGAGAATATTTGGCCGCTCAGAATTCAAATCTGACATATATTCCTTATTTAAAATGAAATTGAAAACTTATCTAAAGAGAAAATAGTACTTTATTTCATGCTCTCTTACATTTTATTTTTAAAAAGGCTACAATTAATGTTTTTAAGCTTTTACTTTTCTCTATAACAACCAGTTTTTACGTTCATTTTTTACTTTAAAAGCAAAAAATTAGTCTTTGTATTCCTTCAAAATCAAGTTTTTTTCTTTAATGACTTCGTTAATTTGTGTTCTTCCACTGTTAGATAATTCAACTAACTTTCTTGCCAATTTGCCATTTTCATATTCAAGAACTTCCATGTGCTGCCCGAGATGTAGGAAAACGCATTTCCACATAGTTGCAACTCAGATCACTGACAAACTATGAAATGAAACTGGTGTATATGACATTTTTGCTGACAGAGGTACAATTCTTCCTTTACTGTACCTATTGGAATTCCAAACAAAGGCCCTAGGACACCTACAACGCGTGATTGTCAAGTTCCCCCCTCAGTTTCTATGGATGGTGCAATAAAGATTCCCTATCTGAATGGTGTGAGGAGAATACAAAACAGATTTAATCTTTCTTAGAAAAGGGGGGAGTACCACGGAAATGGACTCTTCAAGTTATTCCTGGGTCTTATATCCAACCGTAAAACTAACCTTGAGTTTTTCTGCTCAAAATTAAAGCATTGAGTGCGTGGAACTTCCCGAAAAATGAAATGGACAATCCCACTGGGTGACCGTTTAGAAAAGGTCGGGTGATCGCTGATACAGGTTATTTTACCATGAGGTCTATGAGTCGAAAAATTCGTGCCATAAAAAATTGGCCATTTAGAAGGGTGGCCTCTCAGAGAAGTTTCACTGTACATGGTATTCAACCTTTATAAGTAAATAACTTAGAAATTACAGAATGATGATTCTGACACTATGTTATGATTGAAGATGAAAAGCTTCATTTAATTGCTAGGATATATAGCATATACACATGTGTATGTGTGTGTATTTAAAATAGCAATTTTTGAAGTAGCAATACCTAGAATTAAATAAGAATTAAATCTGTATCTTAAAATTTATAAACATTTACAAACAAGACTAATGATAAGTTTGGTCTAGAGTGCTATGGCTTTTTTTTTTTCCTTTAACACATGGGCTACTTAAAACCAGAACCTACTACTTAAAGCTTAAAACAAAATTTATGCCTGCAGTAGGATTAACACAAACTTTAATACTGAAAAGCAGCACACTACCTATTTGGCTGTAATACACAATTAATGAACATTATAGAATAAAAATAGCAAAAAGCTACATTGCAGTTTTGGAATTTATGCACAAAAAATATTTAAGACTGCAATAAACTGCAAAAAGAAAATGAGTTTAAAAAGTTAAGACATTTGGTAGCTACATGTAACTACTGCTACGAAATTCAGCATCTACATAAATCATATTATTAATTCATTGTTACTCATATTAATCTGATAAAGGCTAATAAAGTTTAGATTCCTATTTAAAAAATTCATAAGTATTGAGTAATTATACAAAATTTTTGCATGGTTATTTATCAAGAATAAAAAACAATTATAAAAAGACAGAGTGTAATACTACATTTTATAATAAAAATAAAATAGCATAACCAAAAATAAACATACCATTATATAAATTACCCTCTTTATTTTAGATTATCTGAATTGAAGTTGTATAAAAATGCAAAGAAAGAAATTGTAATACTTGAAACAAAAGTAAGGAATAAAAATTTTAAAGAAAAGACAATATAATTAATTGTTTATTAAGTTACCTTCCATCTGGACTAAATTTAATATCTTTTATAGGTCTTTTAAAATGAAATGGGTGAAAAACAGTCCTTAGAGGCAGATTACACATCAGTGCTTGACCAGCTGAAAAATAAATAAAAATTGTATCAAACATTATTGTATTAATTGTATAAATCAAAATTAGTATTTTGTTTTTGGTTTGGAGCAATACGGTCTACTGTTTTGCTCAAAAGGGCTAATAAGACCTGGACCTACTGCTTAAACCTAATTCCAAATGGCTACAGACATCCATGCAATCTGTTTTATTCTCTAAAAAATAGTCTTTGGGAGAGCAAATTAGTATTAAAAAAACACATTTGACATCAGCAAAAACAACAACTTAATTTTCTTTTCCATTTCTTTCCGCATTGCCACCAGTGGAAAAACAAAAACAGCTGAGCTTGTGACACAATCAGAAGGATTCGAAACTCAAACTCTGATGACAAAGAGCAGCGCTCTACCATTCGGCCATTGTTCGGTGTCAAGATTAGTATAAACAGTGAAGATCATATTACTCCTAACCCTCCTATTACTTCTAATTTATTAGTAATTTTTTATAGATAAAATATACAACTGATTTATTTGTGTAGTGCTTTATAATTTTAGAATCACTTTAAATTTAACTTTATAACAAGCTCTAACAAACCATATATGAATGTGATATATATACAGAATACTAATAAATTAGAATAAATCATAAATAGTCAAGATTAGCATAAACAGTGAAGATCATATTACTCCTAACATTCATATTACTTCTAATTTATTAGTAATTATTTATAGATAAAATATACAACAGATTTATTTGTACAGTGCTTTATAATGTTAGAATCACTTTAAATTTAACTTTATAACAAGTTCTAACAAATCATATATATGAATGTGATATATACAGAATACTTAATAAATTAGAATAAATCATAGTCAAGATTAGTATAAACAGTGAAGATCATATTACTCCTAACCCTCATATTACTTCTAATTTATTAGTAATTATTTATAGATAAAATATACAACTGATTTATTTGTACAGCGCTTTATAATGTTAGAATCACTTTAAATTTAACTTTATAACAAGCTCTAACAAATCATATATATGAATGTGATATATATACAGAATACTAATAAATTAGAATAAATCATAAATAGTACAATTCTTTATTTCAAATTTCCAAGAAATATTTTCTCTAGGAACTTTATGATGCATTACTGTGATAAACCAAGACATGTAAATACTGCAACTACTTACGTTCATTTACAGCTATCAAAAGTAACCCATCAGGTGAAAGTGCTAGTGTTGTGAAATTATATCGGCTTTCAATTGGCAAAGTTTCCGATTTATGGCTAAAATAAAGAATAAAGTAGAACTGCTTTTTAAAATATACAAATATTTTTTTGGATAAATAAGAACACTTTACTGATTAAAATTAATCAAGATCTTTATATACTATGATTTATGATAGTTAAATGAATAATAAATAAAATAAAAAATTACTTTCTCAAATCGTAAAGAGTGATTCTGTTGCCAACTGGACTTATCAAAGTATTTCCATCAGGAGTAAATAACAAATTTCCTTTATTATAAACAGTTCCAAACAAATTTGAAAACTAGAAAAAGAGTAAAAAATTAACTATTATTAAAAAAACAACCACATAAAAAACATATCAATCAAAATATATGCATGTAAACAATTATCAACAGTGATAATACTAATTTAAATTTCAATAACTAAAATAAATTATAACTTTCAATAATAACAAAAATTGGTGAACATTTAATAAACTAATAGTTATTTCTTCAGGGTTCAGTCCCACTCTTTTTCCAAATTAAGGACAAAAATTAAGGACTTTCTAAGGACCAGACTAACTTTTTATAAGGACCTACTTGAAATACACGGCATAACAACATAAACCCTATCTCCTAAGGAATATATATTAATAATTATGAACCAGACAAGGCATGTTCAATAAATGCCGTACGATATTTCAGAATTAAGTTTTTAAAAATACCTAAAAAATAATATAAAATAAACCTATTCAACAAAACCATTTTGAAAAATGTACATCTAGTTTTTTGAGTAATCAAATTAAAAATAAATTATGAATAGAATATAATATTATAAACAGTACTTTCTGAGGGTTTAAAAATGACTCTGTATATATATATATATATATATATTATATATATATATATATATATATATATATATATATATGTGTGTGTGTGTGTGTGTGTGTGTGTGTGTGTATACTAACTGATTATACTCAATGTTGATTGGGAAAGAAGAAAGTTTTAGACCTTTCTATTAGATTCAATGCAAAGAAAATTAAACTTCCATTAGTAACTGAAATATCTACAAACTCCCCCTCCCCAACTTCCATGCTTTGTTTAATTAAAATCTTCCTGACTGTTAGCTATTAGGAAAGGGCAGCTGACTTTATAAACCTTTTCAGTATGCAAAAGATTATTTATTTGTCAAAAAGGTTTTCTAGCTTGTGACCATAAATAGTACTTAACTAAAAGCATTTTTATAATATTTTAAGGATATCAAAGAAAGAAATTTTGAATTACTACAGTAATACACTGAAAACATTTGTATGTGAGGATTTTCTTTATAATTAATGCTACACTTTTGGCTAGAAAATGTAAAAGAATGTTATGAATATTCACAAACATTTTATATATTCTTTGACCAGTACTTATCACCTGTACTGGCGTTCTTAGAACCGGTTTGGGGCAAATTTAACTCTGAACTTACAAAACCAGTAAGTTTAGAGAGGATGGCAAAGACTGATAGGAAATCACATGATGATGGATAAACTGATCAAGTTCCAATTTAAACATTAACGAGTTTTTAAGGAAATTTGACAAGAATTAAGTAGTTTTAAGGGCCCTTAAAAATGAAAGCTAAATTTAAGGAGTTTTAAGGACCGTGGGAACCCTGTTCTTAAACAGTATAGCTGGTTGCACAAATAATAAAGCTATTTCAGAGTAATTTATAGGTGTGGGAGTAATATTTTTATGTTTGTACATGAAATTTATAATATTAAAACTTTATTTATTTTGTATTAATATAGATATACATATAATCCTGTTGACAAATTAAGTAGTTTTAAGGACCCTTAAAAATGAAAGCTAAAATTAAGGAGTTCTTAAGGATTTTTAAGGACCGTGTAAACCCTGTTCCTAAATAGTATAGCTTGTTACACAAATTATAAAGCTATTTCAGAGTAATTTATAAATGTGCAAGTAATATTTTTCTGTTTGTATGGGAAATTTATAATATCAAAACTTTATGTATTTTGTAGTAATATAGATATACATATAATCCTGTTGACAAAGGTAAGAAGTTTTAAATCCTAATGACTGTTAAGGTTTGGTTTGCTACGGTCTACTTTTTGCAACACGAGGGCTAATGAGACCGGGACCTGCAGCTTAAAGCCGATTCCGAACGGCTACGAACATCCATGCCACAGTGGGATTTGAACCCACAAATTCTGGTACCGAAGGCCAGCACCCTAACCAATCGGTCATTGTTCGGCTCTAATGACTGTCAAAGGTCGCAAGTATAGTTATCAGGCTCAAGAACTTGCAACCCTTGTTATCAAGACATTTAGCACACATATAAACAAGACAACAATGCTTAACATATAGATAAAATACAGAAGAAAACAAATGTACCACATAATTTATCATAATGCAAAGGTATAAAAATTATTATATTATTCATATTTAGTGTACATCTTAGATATTCAACAAAATTTTACAGATTTTATTATTACAATATTATTAGAGGTAGGTTTTATATATTTAAAAAACATTAGCTTGGCTATCTTTAACAGTCAGACATTTGTAAGGATCTTTCGAAAATCCCAAAATTATTGCTAAATCCTACAACAATATACTGATAGACAAACTGGTCATAATTTCCATTATTGCATGGCTACATTACTAAATTATACACCGATTCCTGTTTTTTTTGGGGGGGGGAGGAATGGACTCTCACTCATTGAACTGTAATATTTGACAGTTATCTTACAAATATATGTCAATGTAACAGTAAGAAAACGCATAACGACAAAATAAAATTGTACATACATAATCAAAATAAATTGTAGGTGATTAAATGAATTTACGAATGATAAAGAAACAAGCTGAAGCACAAAATTTTATCTATTTATTTATTTTTAAATGATATTGAAAACCAAGATTTACTGAAAATACTAACTGAACACGGTATAAAATAAATATCAACTCCGAAGGTAACCATCCCTGAAAAAAATTTACTTTTTATTAAGTATATGTTTTATATAAGGAATGGAAAGCATTACAAATGAAGCCACAAAAACATGTAACGTTAAACTGGTACGTAAAACTAATCAAAATATTACCACAAAATTGTATATCGTAATTTGTATAATAATTATAAAACCCTTTACGGCATAACAAATACCATAAATAATTTCTTACCTTGAAAGAAAACTTCATTTTTTAAAGTAACAAATTTTTGATAAGTGATCAAGGTAAAATTAAATACGAATTAAGAATTAATTTTGTAGATTACATCTAACAACCGCTCAAATTCAAAACACACGTGTGTAAAAATGTAAATAACATTCGATTCCACACGGAATTTAATAGTGTTTGCTTGTCGAGTATGTACCCTACTTGCGCATGCTCAATTGTATACAGGATTCCTTGGTTCACAAGTGGATCGGGACAGCCAATTTTGGTGCTACAGTTTCAGTGAGGAGATTACTTTGGTCATTGGCCCCATCTATTAAATAACATATTAACTAAACCTATTTCAGTAATCGTGAGCGCGTGTCGAGGATTCTAAACAATGCAAGGTGAATACAACAGAAATTATATGAATCAATACAGATTTTTATCACATATATTACAGCTCTAATAAATAATATTTATTTTTTTTATTTGTATGGTCTTTTACTTTTTAAAATCATTAACAAAAACTGGTAAAAATATGCAATCCCATTGCGTTATTCAGACAATATTGCTTGTTCTCAGTTTATTGTAATGAACAGTAAATAGACTAATTTAAGCATTAAAAACTTACTCATTGAAATATTATTCAATATGGTAATTTAGCAGCTTATAATTTTCTATCAAAGAATATTTAAGAAGAATTCTTTTTTACACTTTACTAAGTGAAATAATTATTTAATATTGCAGTACAGTTTTGAGAGGAATAGTAAAATTTAAACTTATGAATATTCTTATAGAAAAATGTTTCTAAATTATTTTATTGAATAACATTTTTTAGAACAATGTTTTTAATTTTAAATATCAGGCTGTTTACTGCCCATTATATACAGCTTGAGGTATAAAGTTTATAATGGTAAAAATTAATTTTAAAAGCTTGAAATAATAAAAAAAATTAAAAAGGGAATAAAAAATTTACAGTTAAAAATAAAAATTAATTTTAAAAGTTGTCAAAAATGTAAATAAAATATTAGAAATGAATGTTAGAAATAAAATAAAATATTATAAAATATTAAAATATTAAAAAATAATATTAAAATATGAAAATAATAAATATAAATATTAAAATATAATAATTTTATTAAAATATAAAAAAATGTCAGAAATATTAGCACTTCTCAAGCTCATTTCTTAGCAAAAATTAATTTTATAGACTTAAAATGACAAAAACTAACAAAAATGAAAATAAAAATTTAAAATTCAAGTAACAAAAAATAAAAAGGAGGAAATAGAAAATTAACTTAAAATATTGTCAAAAATGTAAATAAATTAATACAAAAACTGACCAAGATCCTATAAAATTAATTGGATTGTCTTAATTCATATATTAGTTAATAGATGGCGCCAGCAAACAAGCAATTCTTCCTTGGAATTATAGTACCAAAATTGATTGTCCGATCCATTCGCCGAGACTTGTTTCAACAAAAACAAAGAAATTACTAAAACTTACTCACTTTCTAAATCGATCCTGGATTCAAGAAAATTTTTTAACTTTCTCAGAAATAACATTCAAGCTTATGAAGAATTTTTCTATGAATGTAAAGAAAGTATTCAAATAATAAGACCAATATTTAAGCTGTATCATAATTATGTCTGTTTTCTAAAGACAAGACTGAATTGAAATTAGTTGTATGATTTTTCTTTGAAAGTATTTTAGCCTAGTTTCCAAAATCATAGAATAGTAATTATTTTATTGTACTGGAGTTTCCAATAATGCATGTAGGAAACTGTAGAAGAAAATTTACTTAAAACAAATTCATTTTGTGTGTATGTTTATGATAATTTTGTCTATTTATTTTGTATTTTTTCTTTAATTCTTTGACCAAGAAAACTAAAGGTTGCCACCCCATCTTTCAGTCAAACAGTTCTTCCCTATGCGCATTGATGTTGTAGGGTGTTTTTAAGAAGGCACTCAACTGAGTTGTTGGTATAGACATGAATTTTTAGATAACAGAGAATCAAGAGTCCATCATGGATGTGAGATATGTGACCTTTTGAATGGCGTTTTAGAAACTGTAGTCTATAATTTATATGTAACTAGTAAAGGGATACAGGAGACGTAGCCCATATTTTCAGTTGCCAGGAGGGCTTGCTTGGAGACGCAACTTCATTACAGTCAATTCATGGAAGGCAATTCACTGGATCAGGTTTAGACACCAAAATCATGATGAAGTGCATTTCCTTTCTAACTTCTGATAAAAAATGAATCACTAGTGCATTTATAGACCAAAACAAATAATAAAGATTTAAACGAAGTAATTAGTAAAATGAAATTGTGAAAGATCTGAAACTTTCACCATATATGATTATTGGTATATGCAATGAAGAATTTACGCATGGGCGGAAACGATCAATTTAATATTTATCTGATAATTCTAGATTCCCAAATTCCAAAAATGCTCCCATAAAATTGAATTGTACACATTAGAATATATCCAACTGGGACGTTAATGTCCCAGTTGGATATATTCTAATGTGTACATCTTGTTAGTAAGCCGTTCTATTTCCGGATTGTGTTATGTTATCATTTTGAAATTATCTAGTCTTCAAAATTTATTTCTATCCTGACCTTTAGGGTAATTTCTTCAATCCCGATGTCTGTATTTGTTTATAATATCTCTTTTACCTTACCTGGATTTATCAAAGGGCAGTCCGGTTTGACACAAGACCAGGGAACAGGGACACAAGTTAAGAGAAAACCACGTGACTTCAAGAAGTTCCATGATTGGTTGAACGTCACAGTTCATGATATTCTAATGTTTGCATCTTGTTAGCAAGCGCGTTCTATTTCCAGATTGTGTTATGTCAGCATTTTGAAATTTTCCGCTTTTTAAAATTTATTTCTATTCCTATCTTTAGGGTAATTTCATCAATCTCAATGTCTGTATTTGTTTATAATATCTCTCTTACCTTACCCGGATTTATCAAAGGACAGTCCGGTTTGACACAAGAACAGGGTACCCCCGCCAACTTGGCGATGAAGCTCTAAGCATGGTAGCCTAATATTCTCTTCAGATCTCGGTGTGTCCAAACAATCTGTATCTATATTTTGATTTATATTACCAACTCTCCTTGAGGAAATCTTTTCTTATGCATTAAATCCCAGCTATCAAGTAAAAAGAAAGATATAGTAAACCAATAATAGTTTGTTTAGTTTACCATTTGTTTTAGTAAACATCGCCAATAATTTCACTACATTTGCCAAAGGGTACCTTATTCTAAAGTATTACAGGACAGTCCAACAACTTTACGTAAATTGACACCATATCAATGTTTTTTTTTTCTTTGGAAATAACACGGATTTCATAGGGATGGAAATACAAAATAAATAAATAAATAAATAGAACCCAAATATTTGTAAAATCATTTTCACATTCTTCAATTTACCTAAATGTACTTCAAATGTATAAATGCTTAATTAATACTAACTACGGCTATTCTGTTTGTAGACGTAGATGACACGTCAAACACACACACACACACACACACACACACACACACACATATACATATCACATATATCTGGTTAAAATGAAAATATATAATATAAAAATTATTTAATATTGGAGTTGGAAGCATTATATTAAAAAACATTTTCGGATCAAAACACCTAAATTATATATTAAAACCACTCTCCTGTACTGTTAGAAAAATTACCATTCATTAAAATTCCTAAATATTTACTTTTTTGAGTGCAAAATATCAAGTATTTCATATTAATATTCAAATGAGATTCATCTCACAAATGATTTTAATCAAAGCAAATCATGCACATCTTACAAATTTCTTTATTAAACAATTTATAGAAATGAAGAAATTTTCCAAAATTAGATTAGTGTAAATTGATGTATACATTTCAATATCACAGTGTGGGCTATGCACTTTTGATTTAATGGTAATTTTTGGAGTAGCGTAATCTTGACAAATAACTTGGGCTCATGAATTAAAACAAAGAGTGTAGGAAAAGAGTAAATATAAAATATTGACTTATTTTATGTATATAGAACATGCTGCTTGATGGGAGATAGAAATTAGGTTGGAAAAGTATCAGAAAATTTAATACCTAGATTTTGTCTATTCGGGTCAAAATTTGAAAATGATAATGTGTTTATATTTCAATTATAAATTTATATTCATTATATTATTTATTTAAAAATCCCAAATGACTTTTTGAAATGTATGCATTGGTCAGATTCTTTATAGTATAGTTATATAAAGATTGCATTACTTTTGATTCATATATTAAACATTAATACATTTTTATTGCTTTCAATATTAATGTTAAATAAAAAATATATACAGTGTTTGAAATTAAATTTACATTTTTAAGTAATATCAGTATTAAGCCTTAAATAATATCCTAATTTTTCAAATTAGCTTCCAATTTAATCGAAAAATGTCACAGTGTGAACCGCTATACTCAAAAAAGGAGGTTGTTAAAACAAATCACTCTCTTTTTACTCTAAATTAAAAACTCTTTCACCAACAAATAAATGTCATTTTTATTATATCATCAACTTCAGAAAAAAAAAATAAATTTTAAACTCTATAAAAAAAAAAAAAAAAAAAAACCAATAATAACGTTGCCATGTTTTTGAAACACAAACTTTTAGAAATATATAAATAATATATTATTTACAACTAATAACTACAGTAACCAATCACAAAATATAATGTAAAGGCGAAATATAGAGCAATTTCGCTCAACGTCATGAACTAATATAATGCCCTTCCCATTCATTTTCATGTTTACAACAGACAATATGCAAACAGTAAACTGCCCTTCCGCTTGAAACTAAAGCCAGAATTGTTATAAGTTGAGATGTGCCCTGCTGCCTGAAATCGCCTTATTAGAGTCAAAATATTTTACAGAGGTATCTCTCAGGAAAATATTTATTAAATAATTATTGCATTTTATTAAAAAATTATTGCCTTCTTCATAAACTCACTTTAAACTCTTGTGAAAATACTCCAAATTAGAGATTTTTTAAAGTTAAACAGCACTGCTTAGCCAGTAGTTTTTTTAAACGTATGTTTTTTAATATATATATATATATATGTGTATGTATATATACATTCAATATTAAAAGCTTTTAATTACCTAAAAATGGTCTTCACAAACCCAAAGAGAGGATTTATATTGCAATTTAGGATTTAATCTCTCATCTCTTTTTAGTCTAAGTTTTACTTGTACTACTGGTATCTATGGGAACGCTGAAAAATATTTTTCATAGCAATTAGTAGTTGTATTCGGACAGAGTGGCACAATACAGTATTTAGAATATGACTGTTGGATGTCAACATAATAAAATTTATAATATATACGAACCTTTGAACACAAACAAATTAAAGTCACGATATCCAACGTCGGTTAATTTTGTAGTCAGTTTTTTGCTAATTTTCCTGCTGTTGTTATTTCTCATGCCACTTGGACAAACAAAGAACTATGGAGCCTGCAGGATCTTGTATTATAGCCAAGAGGTGCGCCTTTCGTATCAATGAGCACCATTAAGGTGAAAGAACGACTTCGCTCAAGTAAGTCTTCGTAATTTTGAAACAGGGACCAAACAGAAGATCCATAGACTTGGCCTGTCACCCCCAAAGGTATTAACTGAGAACTTAGGGGACATTGCGACCACGAATATATTTTACGTTACCTTAAACGAACTCGGCGGTTCTTAGGCCGGCTTCTCAGTTGAACCCGCGACTTCTCAGTTACAAGATCGTTTCCTTTGCCAACTGAGTCACCGTAGCTCATTAATATCCTTTTATGAGATTGAACTGATTTCTTATTAGCCCTAGAGTTGTGAGCAGTGGAAAAAACCCGGGAAAAAACCCGGGAAAAAACCGGGAAGGGAATTTTGAAAATTTTCAAAACATGGGAATTTTGAAATATTTTGAAGTAACCAATTAATATGACACAATGAGACCCACCATTTTTTTTCTGTCTTTGTTGTAGACCTCAAAAGTTGATATTTTCACAAAATTTAACTATTACATGCTATGAAAAAAAAATGAATAATTGAGATTAACTAACTATATTTGGCAAGGTATCATGTTTAGCATGAAAGCACGAGTATATTTTTACTTTGAGAAATATCCAATATTTTTATTATTACATAAATATTAGGCATATACTATATATATATATTATATATATATATATATATATATATATATATTATATATATGTATATATATATATATATATTATATATATATATATATATATATATATATATTATATATATGTATATATATAGATAGATATACATAGATAGATAGATAGATAATGTGTGTGCGTAGGAATTGGACACAAAATGCAACAGTGTCATTTGATTACACCTTTAAATGATAAATGCATTACAAAAAATAATAAACTGTTATTTTAAATTTAAAGATATTTATTTTTATATTATAAAAGGAGGGGAAAATGTTTAGCATAAAGCAATTTACATAATAAATAATGATAAAAAATAATGTATATAATTATAATATTAGCAATTAAAATTGAAGCAATCAGTTATGTGTTTGAAAAGATTAACAGGGTAATTAATTACATAAGTGCTATTATAAAATCATTTAAATGTTCATTGATAATATTTCTTGAATATATATATATATATATATATATATATATATATATATATATATATATATATATTGCCAAAAGTAAAAAAAAAATCTCTTAGAAATAATATGCTAGTTCTTAAATAGCCACTGTTGAAAAAATAAATGTAAACATTATTAAAATGATTTCTTCCCAAAGTTCCCAAAATTCCGGGTTTATTCCCCAAAATTCCCGGGTTTATTCCCACCTCTTCTAAATTCCGAGTTTTTTACATCTCTTATTAGCCCTCATAACGTCCCCAAACAAAACCAATTGAGATGAAATTTTGAATCTTTGACGGGAATACATCAATCATAATATGACACATTGACAGATAAATGAATTTATTTAAACAAATGTCAATTTACTAACCGTTGTTTATTATCTTTCTTTACTCCTGTACTTGTATGTCCTAAAATTTTGGAAGTAAAATGTTTGATTTTCACACAGATACAATTCCAGGTTCGAAAAATATTTTTTTAAATTATCATTATTTTTATAGATGCGTATTGCTTAGGTTTTCAACAAAAGGTGTCTTTTATTTATTATTTATTTATTATTATTATTTATTTATTATTTATTTTGTTCAGATATCATATTATTTTGTATTAAGAAATGAGTGACCAACGATATTAACCACCGCCAACGTAAATACTGACCAATACTTCAAGTTCGAATTATCTGATGGTTGTAATACTTTTTTATATTTCGTGTGAATGAGAAAGTAGAAACAGAAATATATCTGCAGATATATTTATTATTAGATTTATTTTTTAAAGAACATTTGAAAGCTTTTTCCATGACAGAATAGCCAGATGTTTTTACAAAGAAGTATATCACCCTAGGGTCAACTGTGAGGTTAAAATCCGAAGAAGGGTCGAAAGAAGTCACAGTTATTCTGACGGGGGCCCATTCCAGTGTCCAAAGAATTAACGTCCAGGATTTGGTAGCGGGGATTTTCTCTCGAATATCTTGGCCAGATTGCTCCTATAGGAATTCTAGAAAGAGAATAAGAAATATAAGCAAATAAAAGAGTCTAAATGCCGGGATTTTATTAGGGTTAACCCTAGTAAAAACTGCCCTTAGGGTTGTTGAGATACAAATCTCAACAACCCTAATATTTGTAACAATATGTATTTTTTCAAAATTCGAATAGATTTTTTTTATAATTCCTGTTTTGTGAATTGTTTAGGTTGGCGACATTTTAGGCGATGCAAAATGATGCAAAAGTATTATGTGTTCAACTTTTAATCTGCATAGCTAAAATTGGATTTCTTCGATTTTTTGTGCAGATTATTCCAAAACTGCCCAAAAAAAGTATTCTAGAGATTTTGATATTCTGTCAAGAGGTATAATCTTTTAAAAGAATTCTTAAAATGGAAGCCGACCAGATAAAATTAAATTCTCCATTGGTAAACACTGAACGAGAGGAATCGAATATGGCAAATTATATAGCATTAAATATGGCAATTTATATGGTATTCCCCCTTAATAGGTTAGAAATAACACAAACCAACAAAACCACTAGACTTACCCTGTTTTGGCAAATGCGGTCCATGCTTGTATCATACGCCTGCTCAGCGTTCTTTCCCTCAAGGTGTAGTTCCTTCTGTACCTCAAGGGATAGCCGAACACGAAGGGCGTCTCGTCGAAATGCGAGGCCAGCATCCAGGGAGCGAATGGCGAGGGGGAAGGTCTATGGGTGAAGAAGTAATAGTAGGCCCTTACGCCCTTCTTGGCGAAACTCTCGGCGAAATAAGTAGCCGGACACGTCCTTTCGTAGTCTCCAGTCGCCATGAAGACCTGAATATGGAAGATCAGCGTAAGTCTATCTAGTTCTCAAATCCTAACAGAGCACTCAGCTTTCATTGGACATCTGGTCGACGTCCAGGTGACGTTCTGAGTTCAAAAGAATATTTTAATTTTTAATTACTTGAAACCGACTGTCGCAATGCGAGATCAGTTAGTCAAGTTCTTGGTAATCATCAACAAATACTGATATTAGACAAATTTTATGTTTTTTTATTGATTTTTACAGAGGATATTTAATAACAGAACAGGTAATCAGTTTTCGGCATTTTAGTGACCATTTGAATGTTATGAAAACTCTCCACTGTCACTACAGAAAATAAAAAATATTTTCAATTTTATTAGTCAATACAGCGTATTAACGTAAATTGTAGTAGGGTATAATACTCGTTTTTAACTTTGACTTTTCTTAACCATAAAGGTAATCTAACTTTAATCAAAGGCTGTAACATACAATGGATAAAATAATACGGTAACAAAAAGTTTCTATTTTTATGATTTACTTTAAATCACTTATCAATAGTTATATATAAGTTTAAATGTAAAAGGCCTAATCCGATTAAGACAATAACTTACGAAATATTGTTTTGTTGAAAAGCAAATTTGCATTCTTGAGAGCTAACGACAACAAATGAACAAACTGAAACTAGAATTTACTATTTTCAAAGGTAATTCAAATGCATTTTTAAAGGAAGAAACAAAATTACTGCAATAATACATAAAATCTAAACCTAAATCAAAACAATCTTTCTCGAAGTTTCTCTTCTGAAAAATAGAGCAAATTGTCGCAACGTCACGAACTACTATAATGCCCTTTCCATTTATTTTCACGTTTACAACAACCACTAGACAAAAAATAAACTGCCCTTCCGTTTGAAACTAAAGCCAGAATTGTCATAATTTGAGAATTTGGCGTACTGCGTGAAATCGCCTTATCGTGAATAACGTCTTTCGTATATAATTTAATACATAATTCCTGTTTTCTAGTTCAGGCAATTTTGCCGTTCCGCACATAAATTTTGAAGCTACAAGCAGTCGCTTACCTTTTCAACCACCTAGGGTCAACTATTACCCCGTTTACATGTGCCAAAAGCAGCGTAGAATGCAGGGTAGATACACGAATTGTACTCCCCTTTCAAGAATTATCCCTAGCTAGGGAAAAAATTGAGGGGTAGAAAGAACCCACCTTTCTACCCGGGTAATAGCAGTTTACTCTCCTTTCCCATCATCCTTTGCGCTTACAGATGATTGCCGTCCCGTATGATCACGTGACTTCTCTCGGGCTCCTACGTCAAAGTTATAGTGGGAATATGGGAGAATATGTGGTGATCACGCAATTTGCCGAAGATTGACGTCATGCTCATCATTTCTGATTAAGTCCGTTGACGTAATGTTTAGTCTTTGTGAATAGTGCCTTGTATATAATTTATATATTGTAATGTATTTTCACATATTGTAACATGAATTCATTCATCTGTATTGATGTTTGTAAAGTTTTCTAATTATCGTAGTTTTATTTGTGGCAACACATCATCTTTGCAAATATGCAAATATCTGTATATGTTGTGTGCCTATATAAGAGTCAGTGTGCCATCAGCACTGAGATCGGTTTTATCGAGGGTGCCGATGTTTGTTTATGATGATGTTTATTTATTGTTTTCATTATACTATCTTAAATAAATGCCTGTGTCTAGATCTTGTTGTTTTATTTTAACTGAACCGTGTGAATCCCTTCTGAGCATCGTTTTATGTATTGTTACGAATTTCGCAGTCCGGTTTCCGGGCGTGGGTTAGAATCCCACTTCTGACACCACGTTGTTACCAATTTATGAAGCGTAGCGTTCGTGGATTGAGTAGACTTTGAATTAAGACAGCAAAAATAACAGCACTTTATTCGTAATGCAGGGAAAACACGAATACAGCAGCCAACACCGCGAGAACTGGCTAGCACAGGCGATAACTCTTAGCGCCAAACAACGTAGGTCTTTACCTCTACAAATTTCTCAGTTAACTGAACCTCTATCAGGATCGGCCCCCGGCATTTATATCCTCGGGAGAAACTTTAATATTCTAGAAAGTACTAGGTACAAACGGTCGCCAAGAAAGTCACCAAGTTGCCAAATTTGGCGATAAATCGCCAAACCTGGCGCCAAAAATTAGTCGCCAAAAACATCGCCTACGAGCCAATATCTCGCCAAATACATGATTTACCCATTATAATACACAGTATACGGCAAAAATACATGCCAACTTGCGAAATTCGTAACAGTATGATGTGATCCCTGCGGATACTTCTTTAACCCCTTCTGGTAAAATGACGAGTCTAGCTCGTCATTAGTTTTTCATTCCATACCGCACAATGACGAGCTACACTCGTCATGCGATTAAAGTTACTGTTAAATACGATAATTAATTTAGTTTAAAATTTCTAGTGTACTGAATTTGGCAACACTTTTATCACTTGTGAAAATCACAAGTCACTATTGCATATTGTTTACTTAGAATTTCTTGGTACAAGTCATTGCAAATTAATGAGTCAGAATAAAAGAAAACCTACTAAGAAATGCCGTGTGTGTTACAAGAATCAAATTAAAAGTGAGACTACTTGGCGGTGTAAACAATTAAGATTTCCTTTGCACTTTGTTTTGAAAAGTACCACTAGCTTGAAGACTATTATCTGTATACCTTATTAATGTTTTGCTTTGATATTTTCTTAATTTTACTGTTTCTGATATTATTTAACACTATGTAAAAAGTGGATTTTAATTAAGAATATGTAAGAATTGTAAAATGAAAGAAGTTTTTTAAATAAAAATTAAATGGTTATTTCATGCACAGTTTTTCATTATTAAATCATACCGGAAGGGGTTAAGAATCGTCGAGCCATAGCAGGGGTCTCCATAAATATAAAGTTTATGTGAAACACATTTTTTACCTAACCCTTTGACTATCAAATAATTTTTTTACACTGCTTACCTTTATTAATGGAAGGAATAGGTCCTAAATAAGATATACTTTTCATTTGGACTACTTTTGTGGCTTAAAGAGATTTTAAATTGCATCCTAGGGCTACAGCCTCAGTCATACTGATGGAAAAAATATGTTTATTCCTAGAAAATGAGTATTTAGGAATATTATTTATGATTAAAATTTACGAAATACGGTACGGCATCAAGAGGGTTTGGTTTGGTTTTGGAGTGCTACAGTCTACATTTTGCAACACTAGGGTTAATGAGACCCGGACCTACTGCTTAAAGCCGATTCCGAATGGCTACCAACATCCATAGTGGGATTCGAACCCACAAACTCCTATTCCGAAGGCCAGCACCCTAACCATTCGGCCATCATTCGGCAAAATCAGCAGGGAATAAGGAAAATTAAATTAAAATTTTTAACGATATTTTTATAATGAGAATTTATAATGTAGGTATAGATACAAGATATGACATAAAAAATCCGTTAGAAAAGAATTTTTGATTAAAATAAGAGACTATTTGATAAAAATTAGTCGTCCAACAATTTTTCTTAAAAATATTCTTAGTGCAGAGCATACAAACCAAATGCTTATATATATTAAAATAAGAGACTATTTGATAATTAATTAATTGATAATTAAGAGATTAATTAAGAGAATACTATTTGATAATTAATAATTATTAAAATAAGAGACTATTTGATAAAAATTAGTCGTCCAACAATTTTTCTTAAAAATATTCTTAGTGCAGAGCATACAAACCAAATGCTTATATATATTTTTTATTTTATCTTTAGAATTTATATAGAAACAAAACTGTGTAACTAATTTCCCTTACGTAAAATAGTATATATATATATAAGACAGTTATTTAAAATTATGCTATGTTTTAGCATCTGTTTTCGCCATTTTAAGTATTTAATCTTCTATAATTCGATAAAATGCTTTTTGATTTTCGAAAGCATACCCAGTTTAATGACGAACACATCTACAGAAATCTCCAAAATTCAGAATAAGAAAAACATAAATGTAATGCACCTCGAACATTTCGAAATTACGAACTCGATACAGAAATCGTCATAATGGAAAATATTATTTTTAAGAGTTTAAAATATGGGTGTATAACAAAACAGGTAAAAGGGTGCCGTACAATAATCATGTTATTCAGAAAATATCTTTTCATAATGAAGCGGATACCTTACTTGATTGTTTCAGAACAAAAAAAAAAAAAAAAAAAAAAAAAACCATGTGGTACTTTTAGTCAAAATTTATCATTTTCAAGGTCATTTGTCCCCTAAAAAAGGCTAAAATAGTGTTGTAAAATAATTATATTATTTGAAAAATATCTTAGGGGCGGACTAAGACCTAGGCAACCCAGGCACGTGCCTAGGGACCGTTACTTTTAGGGCCCGAAAATTAGGTTTTTAATTTTACAGAAAAACGTGATATTCATAATTATTGCTGAAACGTAGCCAAGTTATGCCGAATCGTTGATTGATAAAGTCGACAAGTGTGGACGAACGTTCCTGTGTATATGCATCCACGCCCGCAAGTGTCGATGTGTGTAAATACGATGGAGCCTCGCACTTATCAAGCCTTTACTATGCACGTCAGTAATATCCATGTGGTCATTTATTCAGGAAAATAATATTATTGCGACATTCCCTAATTTAAACATAATTCTGAGAATTTATTTAACCCTTCCAATAAGCAATGCAAGCGGTAAAAGATCATTCTCAGTAATGGCCAGAATAAAAAAAAATTAAGATCCACATTAGGCCAACAAAAATTAAATAGTTTATCATTACTTTATATAGAAAAAGAGTTATTAAATAACTCTATTAATTATGACAAACTAATTGACGAGTTTGCAGAATTAAAAGTGTGAAAAAAAAGCAATACAACTAATCAATCCGGGTATATTTAAGTATTATTGTTTGTTTTAATAAATTATGTTTATTTAATTTTTGTACATGTATATTATTTTTTTCTTGGAATCCGATAATTAAATAGAACTACATACTATATGTTTTAAAACCAAACTATCAAACGCAAAGCCTGTGTTATGACTGAAAAATAGGCCAGGAATTACAGTGTTGCCTAAGGTCCGCTTTAGCCTTAGTCCGCCACTGATATTGAAACGTATTGTTATACCTAACTTGATTGTTTTAGAACAAAAAAAAAATTTTTCATACCGTTGGTCAAAAATCTGTCATTTTCAAGGTCCTTTGTTCCCTTAAACAGCTTTTACATAACTCGACATTACGCGGTGGGCAAATTGTATTTGCCAACTGTGTAATGTTAATACATAATGTTCTTTATCCATACTTAAGGTTCTTAGCAAACCTTGATGAATAGCTATAGTTAGACCTTCTGTGAACGTTCTTAACGTTTCGAAAGTTTACGTTTTTTAAATGCTAGTGGGATGTGTATGTCCCATTAGTATTCAAAAGGTTAACGGACTACACACTATTTGTTAAACTACACAATTCGACTGAGTAAAGAGCTGAACTATGAACTGAACCAAAAGTATATAGGGAATGAAGTTTTCCCTTCAGTTTTTTTTTCTTCAGTCTTGTCAGTTTTGTTAAGTATAAATGGGCGACAAAAAGTTCCAAAGATCAGCCAAAACATTATTTTCTTGAATTACCAAAAGTTTGGTAAATAAAAATTCTTACTAGGAGCTTACGATTTTTTTGAATCGCTAAACGTCTAGCATTCTTTCCTAAAAGTGGACCTAAGATTATTCTTTTTAAAGCATCGCCACGAAAGCAACACGAATAACGCCAAGCCCAGTAACTTTCAATTTATCAATTAGCTTTTCGTATGCAATATATTTTAATCTCGTTTAAATTAAAAGTATCTCGTATTCCGTAAAGCTCAGTAAACGACTGGTAAGTTTCAATAACAGCAAGAATAGTTGTTTTCGAATTACTGTGTCGAAAGCCAAGTGTGCATTGAACAAACTTTGTAAATTCAAATCAATCTTTGTATTTACGCAGTTATCAGTGCAAAAGAGGATCTATTTGCTCAGGTTGAAGAACTGAAGAAACCCTGGCACACGCTGAACAGTTTACACAATTTGTCTTTCAGTTACAATGTTACTCGTGGAAACTGCACAGTTTAGCTATTTGATTATGGTCCACTTTAAATATTTACCTGCTGTCTAATAGCATTGAAATCATCATCATTGACTCCTCCAAGGTACTGGTTCACCACGGAACAGGGAGCCACAAATTCCTGAAACTGCTTCTTGATGATGGAAGTTCCGAAGGTGCGATTAATCTGGGGGTCTTTCTCGCCAAAGAAGCCAAACACTTCAGTCATGGAATTGGTGATGATCAGTGCGCCATCTCCGCTGTTAGTGCCGATCAGCACGTCAACAGCACCAAAGTCGCCGTTCGCAATGGCCTTGCGGGGATTCTGCGGCAGTAGTTCGTCGCCAAATCTCGGGTAGATGAGTCGACTAGTGTTGCCACCTAGGGCAGAGAAAGTTCGAGAGAGTTCGAAGGCGTCTACGTCTGGAAAATGGCATGGGGAAATAGCATTAGTTCATACGAGAAAGTAAAACCTTTGTATTGAAATATAGCATAAAATGCAAAGCCAACATAAGTAAGGCAAAGATAACTTTTTATTAAGTGTGGATATACGCTTCAAAGAAAGAATGATCTTTCTTTCGTATCCTGCATATTACAGTAAAATATAAATCCACTCTTAAAAATGTAATCAAAGCTTACATTAGCTTTGCATTTTATGTTATAACATTAGTTCATGTCTAAAAAAATAAAACGGGAAACGTATACTATTTACATATAATACCTGACCTACCCATGAGTGTGACGCCAACTCTGAAAATGAACAAAACGAATATTGTCAGTCGTGCTAGATCGTGTGTGGTAAGTGTCTCAACATTTGTTAAGTTCCTTTTAGAACTGAAATCAGGAACTTGAGTTCCAAAAGCATGTAATTGAAAATATAAAGCAACAATTATTAAAAAAATAGTAAATAATAAGTAGACATTGAAACATGGGTGTATAAAAATAAATTCGAAATTTTCAAGAAAAGGATAATCATTAACGGAAGAAAAGATAAAATATTATATAGGAGAAACGATGTTCTTAAAGATAAAAGTAATACACTGTGATACATAAAGAGAACAAAAGATAAGAAGAATAAATTAAAAGTGAGATAAAACGAGGTGCTTCTATCGAAGTTAGTAATAAGAAAAAATAGGATTCTGCCTGAGTATTAGTAGAACTGAACATTGTTTTAAAATTTGTGTTTGCAAATTAAAAAAATATATCAATAATATATTTTTTGATATCGAGTAACTAGACTATATATGAGCTTCTGATTCCTACAGTGAAGGATGTTGTTATTTAGTAGCACAGTTTCATGTTCCAAATCTGTTTGCATTGCAGATATTGAAAGAAATTAATCTAAAATCATTTAAACTGTTGAGGGAATTGATCCTATTCACTCAGGACAGGAATTAATTGGGGAGAGCTGAAAAGAAGATTTGAAGTTATTTTGGGGATACAAGAGTATTGTTCTTTGCCATAGATATTTCAGTACCATAAAAATTGTCAGGAATTTTGCACTTTCTTGTAACTGTTGCGGGAATTCATCATATTCATTCAGGAGA
Organism: Pardosa pseudoannulata; assembly: GCA_032207245.1. Lineage (NCBI taxonomy): Eukaryota > Metazoa > Arthropoda > Arachnida > Araneae > Lycosidae > Pardosa > Pardosa pseudoannulata. The sequence goes on along the minus strand of CM063504.1, from coordinate 145,956,677 downwards.
GAAATTAATTGGGGAGAGCCAAAAAAGATGATTTGAAGTTATTTTGGGGGTGTAAGAGTATTGTCCTTTGCCATAGATATTTCAGTCCCATAAATATTGTCAGGAATTTTGCACATTTTGTTTGAAATGGTATTAACTGTTAAAGTAGAAGGGGATATGGGATTAAGACGATTTGGGGGGCTAATTTGCATCTTGTTTTGGCTAGAGTATCAGCTAACAGATTATCCCTGAAGTCTATGCCCGCTTTGAGCTATCTGAGATCAGGGATATTTTAATAGAAATATTTTAGATGGGTGTTTAAATGTGTTAATCTGGGAGTTCTGTTGTAAGAAAGTGTCTATCGAATAGACTCGCTATCACTGTGTAATGTGATGAGAATACGCATTGAGCTGTTTGGAATCCAGCTTTAGATTTCTGTTTTCGCCGGTATTTCAACCAGAAAATATCTAGATGTTATATTGAGAGAAAAAGACATTAATAAATAAGGGAGGTGTTTTTATAGGTTACAGAAGCTGACCCACACCAAGCATTGACTTCTAAGACCCTGCAAAAATTGAGGTATTAACTCCAGTTCCGCGAAATTTTTGAGCATATTAACATTTTTATCTTCCGTTTGAACTGGCAAGGCCTTGCTTTAATGTTATATTTGGGAGTTAAAGAAATCATGCGTGAAGGAGAATTTAGCCTGACTTTTGTATGGTATTTTAACATTAGGTTTAGGGGTAAAATAACCGTTAATGTGTAAACAGCGGAATCGGGGTTGTTTTGAAGTATTGAACTATTCTGACTAAATAAAGAAGTTGTATTTTAAGGAGGACAGTTATTTTCTTTTGGTGTTAGCATTTATCTCAAGCTCCGGCAGCGGAAGTAAGCATTTATGTGTTGCTGTTAAGTACCAGGATTTAAATGGGTTGCTTCAAGCTGCCTAAAGACAACTGGCTACTCCAGAAGACTTGGTGTTGGACAATAACTATTTTGGTAGCTATTTCATGTGTGGTAGCCATGAGCCGGAATACTGGAGTTTAACTCCCAGATGGGTCAAAGAGAGTTGCGATGGGAAAGAAAACTTTTTTATTTCAAGTTTTAGAAATCTATATATCTTTGAGCTAATTGTACTTAAGGTTCATGGATATTACACATAATTTAGGTATTGATCTTGTAAGTTTTTGGCCTTGAATTAATAGAAGTAATTTGTTAAGAACCAACTGACCATACGTTTCCAGTAGCCTTCGGTGTTGACTTGTACTTAAATTCCGTATCAGATATATCCGTAGTTTTACTTACTTCTGAGGCATTCGACGACCCTTTCCGGATCGTCTGCCAGAGAATTCTCGTCTTCTGCGCATCCCACCGCTTCAGCCAGCCGCTGGCTCATTCTGAAGTCGAGATTGTTGTCCTCTCCGTCCAGATTGGCCGGTGATCCGCTCTGCAAGATGACTCTCCGGAACATGCCCCTGGTAAGTGGAGACACGCAGAACATTCCGATAGCGATTCCTCCCGCACTTTGTCCGAACAGTGTAATCGAATCTGGGTCGCCACCGAAAGAGGCGATGTTGCCCCGTACCCACTTCAGGGCTTCGACCAAGTCCAGAAGGCCTGCAAAGAACACCATTACAATCATTTTAAATCTGAATGTAACCCATTAAAACCCATAGGGCTTGTTTTAGGATAATTAAATACAATTTGTAGAAATTTTGCATTCTTTTAGAATTAATTTTTTACTTTATAAAGGAAGATGGCAACTTTGTAAACAATTTTCAAGTGACTGCTAGTTTTCATAATTTTGTCTTTAGACTTGAAATTTATGCCTTTTGAATCTCGTATACGGGTTTACTTTTCCTATTTCAACCAAACAAATTTTTAAACATGAAATTATTATTTTTTTTATCTAAGGTACTCTATGATGTTTAAACCGACAACTAATTAACATTGAGAATAAGTTGTAATATTCAAATTTTGTTTACATTTAATAGTTGTTTTACTCTCAAAAGTACATAAATGAAATTTGAGATATTGTTACAAATTGTGTATTTGTAAAAGTATAACTTCTCTAGTGTAAATATTTTATATAATTTTATTATTAATTTATTTATTGGAGATCAAATGAAAGGTCTCACCAGAGACACTTTAATTATGCATAAAGATGGCAGTAAAACCAAAATTCACACCGGTTTATAATAGGGAGAAATAGTGCAATTAAAAAATTGAACTATAAGTTAAATTCAAATAACAGCATTTATGAATCAGGCATTTATGAAATTTATACATCCCTAGAACTTTGCATAACTATGAGAGAAAGTGGGGTATACATATTTACAGACAGCTTACCTTCAATAAAAAGTTTGAAAAATTTAGTCTAAAGATTCAAAATAGCTGAAATCGTACTGGATTTTACTCCATAATGGATTTTTTGTATATACAATGCTCTACGTTTTGCTTGCAACGTACTTTAGTTACTGGAAATCTCAATGTAAGCTTTTGTAAAAAAAATTCATGAATACTTTATAACTTTGTGTATTCTTTGCCCAATGGTTTATAAATTTTGTAACTTTGAATTTTATTCAATTTCTGCTCAAGTGGTACCAGATGCTCGGGAATTCTGTAAATATATATGTGTATATACAGGGTGTCCCAAAACGACTGCATAAACTCTGCACAGCTATATTCCTCATTGGGAGTACATAAAAACTGCCCAAAGAAGCGTTCTTGTACGATCCATAGTTTACGAGAAAAATACGAAAAACAAAGTATGATGTCACTTCCGGTGCAAGAAAAGAACACTTTTTGGATATATCAACAACAGTATTTGCATATCTTTCCAGGCGATAGTGTTTAAAACGTTCGCCGCGTATATTGTGTCATGCATGAACGCGGCCATGGAAGCCACCTTTGAACTTGTATTTAAAAGTCTGCATTTTGCAGATACCGGTGGTCTTCGTATGGTGTCCATGTATTCAGTTCGTGACTACTGCGACATGTACCTGATGTACGGCTGATGTAATGGAAATGCCTCACGAACTGTTAGGGAGTATGCCCGTGCATATACTGCTGTTGATATGTGCAATAAAGTGTTTTTTCTTGCTCCGGAAGTGACGTCATACTTTGTTTTTGGTATTTTTCCCGTAAACTATGGATTGTAAAGGAACACTTCTATGGAAAGTTTTTATGTGCTCCCGACGAGGAATTTAGCTGTACAGAGTTTATGCGGTCGTTTTGGGACACCCTGAATATGTATGTGTACGTATATGTGTATATTTTGAAAATTCAAGGAATTAACATTGATCAGTCATCCCCATTCCCTT
>CM063504.1:145933375-145940875 GCA_032207245.1 Pardosa pseudoannulata | reverse complement strand
ATATATATATATATATATATGAATGTATATATATATATATATATATATATATGGTTGGTTGCATCCATATTTATATTTATGTGTGGTATACATATATGTATACTTATATATATATTCATATATATACACATATATGCATGCATACACATAGATATTTATATCTATATCTATCTCTCTCTCTCACACACACACACATATATATATAACAGGCACATTATAGAGATAAATTATTTACTAAGTATATAAGAAAGAGATGCTTACTTTTATAGATATATCGCTTAAATTGTATCCAGGTTCGACAAAATTCGTTTATAAATTTTGTTTTCCTTAAGTAGAAATTTGCGGTAAAAAAAAAGCTGAGTTCCCGTCAGCAATGCTTCATTTATTTTCCTTTGAGGTAATTCAAACAAGTGTTTAAGTGTGAATGAGTACCATCTGTTGCGGTGACGAAATGTCTGCTTGCAAAAAAACAGAAGCAGAAATATAGTATAGAAATAGAACAACTTTTTAACCCTTTTTGTTTCGGATTCTTCTCGAATTTTCCATCCAAAAATAAGCATTTTCTATGAATGTATATATATATATATATATATATATATATATATATATATATATATATATATATATATATATATATATATATATATAATATATATATATATATATATATATATATATATATATATATATATATACATATATATACATATATATATATACATATATATACATATATATATATACATATATATATATATATATATATATATATATATATATATATATATATATATATATATATATATATATATATATATATATATATCCGATTTTTAAAATATATATATATATATATATATATCCGATTTTTAAAAAAATTATTGGAATTCCTTCTTGATGGGATTATTTTTTAGTTTACCATTCGGGAAAAAGCCTTTTCTAAGTGAATACATGTTTTAATTCGAATTTGAAAGCATACTATTTTCCATTGTAAGTCAGTAGCGTTTTGATTTAGATTACAGGTTCTTGAACATGTATCTGTACCACTAATTTCCAGTTTCACATGCAATACCCTAAATTTAAAATTTAAAATATACTCTATTTAAAATATACTGTAGTTATCAATAGAGCCATTTGTCTCAATGTCATAAACTACTATAATGCCCTTCCCATTCATTTTCATGTTTACTACAGCCAATAAAGCGATCTCAAGCAGCAGGGCACATCTCAACTTATGACAATTCTGGCTTTAGTTTCAAACTGAAGGGCAGTTTATTGTTTATCTATAGACTGTTGTACACATGAAAATGAATGGGCATTATAGTAGTTCATGACGTTGCGACAAATTGCTCTGTAGACAAACAATAAACTGCCCTTTCATTTGAAACTAAAGCTAGAATTGTAATAAGTTTAGATGTGCCCTGCTGCGTGAAATCGCCTTATTCTACTTATTTGATATATTTAAGAGAGATATCTAATGAAAAGTTATTATTACCAACAACCGAGAATCGATAAAAATTAGAAAGTAGAATTTAATACCAAAACTTATATAGTTTAATTCCCTCTTAAGCTTTGCTGACTGTGCTGAAGTAATTCAGTTCTGATTAATACTCGAGTAATTACACTCAACTCTATGATTTCATTTAATCCATAATTTACTTGAACATCTTTTTATCGAGAAATTGAAAGTAGGATCGGTTTCTTTTGATCGAATCTTATTGAGACACCATCCGATAAAGTCTTTAGCCTAATCTGGTAGTGATAATAATTTTTAAATGATATTCTAAGAATCAGGATGTTTTAATCGGAGATTTATTCTTTGTTTCAAAGACGTTTAAGCAGAGAATAAGTGTGTTAATCACACATGATCGAAGATTCCCTGTTTGTGGAAGTTAAAGTGGCACAGGTATAGAGAAGGTAAATAGCGGCTCTGGTTTTTCCTTCTTTAGTTGTTGGTAATATTAACGACGTAAATCTGTATAGGTATTTTATTTTTGTAACGTTCCTACATGACTGGTCTTTTTTATACATATACTCTTTTGTCTTTCCCTGTTGAAAATCTACTGTAGGATTTATTTATTTGATGACCGTTTTTCTGTTGGACAAAATAATCGAGATAATGGTTATCACAGGAAGCAATATGCTTACACATATATAGTATATGTGCTTGTATACTATCTATACATTCTATGTGTATTAGAAAAGCATGTATATTCACTATAACAGGCATATGTATATATACACGCACACACACTTTTTTTCATATATATACAATGTATCTTATTTATTTAAGTGCATTATTTGTAACTCATACATGCACTTATAATCTATGCAGCCCATATTTCATTTAATTAATTTGACTTTTTGTTTATATTATTTCTACTAGTGAGATGAACTAACTTGTTTTCAATAATGCAACTTCTTTCGCTCCTTTACAAAACGTGATAAGAAGTCATTTTGACGTAAATAAGGGGATTCTTTATATCGTGTCGATTACTGTAACTGTACTGCATGGGGTCTATTAATACGAAAGTGGAACCTCGCTGAAAAGAAATATAGGGTTATTTCTTTTACCGCGTGTGCTTAATGAGGTGATTTTACGTCATCACGCAACGTTTCAGCTAGTAAATCTTCACCGGTAAAATATATTTCTCATTTTAGAAAACGTCCTTATTCTGATCATCTTGTTCCGCATTCTATCCACTAAAAAATGGGTAAGACAGGTCCTCGGAACTTGTTTGTATCCCATCATTGGAAATCCATGTTCCATCCCATGATGGTCCTACTGCTGGTTTACGGTATCGACGTGAAAAAGCGATTGGGAAAGGTGAGGAGCCTCAGCGTATTTTTGGCGATTTTTTTTCATGTGATATGGATTTTGGTGTCCGTGAACGCCGTCATTTGCTTCGACAAGACAGACATGACCTACCATACATTCACTATTATCAAGTACATTTGTTCCTTGATATCCTGGTGGATCCTATATTGTAAACGTGAAGAACTGGTTTGTCTGGTCAGCCGGATCGTCAGCCTGAGGGTGGCACTTGAAGCTAAGGACAACACCACCCTAAGGAAGTGGATTCGCTGGGTCAGCCTTTCTTCGCTGTTTATCGTGTTTGGACCAGGCATTATCTGCTGCTTGAAGCTGCTGATTGCCGATGAGTATCCCATGTTCTTTTGCCCTTATCATCAGAGTGTTATGACCAACAAATCCAAGGCAAGGATCTTCCACTTCTGGTTGCTTTTCGGATTCAACTACATTAGTAGGGGCCTCCCTTTCGTCGTCACCATCTTCTACAGCTTCGTCTGCTTTGAACTAAGACGGCTGGCGAAACGACTCATGATCAAGTCGGGTGCGAAGCAAGACGTGTACAGCATGAATATCCCCGAATTCGAAAAGAACAACAACAACACGCATGTCGGCAACCATGTGAAAACTACTTTCTTTAGACTCCTAGAACTGATCTCGGAACTGGAGAGCATTTTCTCGAGCCTTGTATTTTTGCAGTTCGTCAACTCTTTCTTGGAGATTCTGAGGATTGAAACGGTGATTTTGATGTACATGAAAGGTCGTTGGCACTTTGACATCATCATCCACTCCTTTTACTACTCAGTGGTAGGTGCCTTCTCTTTCCTGGTGATGATTTTCGGGGCGGATAACTTGCAGAGCGACAGTCATGCCGCAAGATTGGTCCTGCGAGAAGACATTACGGAGTCTAAAAAGTTAGTGAATAGCGAGAACCACATGAAATCCCTGATGCTTCAGGTGGAGTTCTTGCAGGATGTCCGGTACATCCGACTGACCGCTTGGGGCATGTTCCTGGTGAAAAGAGACTTACTACTGAGCATCCTCGCTCTCTACATTTCGTACGGTGTTCTCATTGCTCAAATAACGCCGTGATAAATAAAAGCATTCCTCTGAAGTTATTCAAGCACAGTTTTTCTTATTATACTGTTGCATCGTTTCATATATCCTCACAAATTAAATGAAAGTTTGGAATGGAACTGAAAAAGTAAAAGATTAAAAATCAACATATCGTATTTTTTTAAGGCAGCAATTGGTTGGAAAACGAAGTTTTGTCTCGCTCCTTTCTTTTCTTTCAATGTTTTAAAATCTAAAGGAGCAACAGTTCTGAAGTTTTATTGATTTCGAACCTTGCCTTCTCTTGAATATTAGTTAATAAAAATCTTATTGATCGATGGTTCAACTGGTGCACAGGTATGAAAGTTCTTAAAAATACAACAATATTAATGCAATAAAAAATACAAGTAAATACAGCAAAATTAATGTTGTATTTCTACTTTAACATCATCACTTGTTTACCTGACTGAATTTATTTAAGATAGCAAAAAAGAAGATAGATAAGTAGAAGGTTTTTTACCCTCCTCCCTGACCCTTTCTATGTAGGAGACAAACTGTTCGCTAGCATATTGGTCCCTGTAATTGTATGCTGAAAGTGACCAACAATTTAGTGCTAACCAGTTTCACTTTATTCTATGGTGAGAAACATTAAAAATTATTTTGATTCCCGAATAAAACTGGAGTAAAATTCGATCTAGGTAATGTTTCTGCCCTGGAAAAGATGTTCTGTAGTGATAATGAAAGATAATTTTATGTACATATATATGCTTATACATATGTTATTGGTCTAGAATATAATTTGAATGGATAGGTTTAATTACAGTTCGTCTTTTCACAGATTTTAATTGACTTATTTCATATAATATTCACTGACTATCATCTAGAGGAAACACTGAATGACTCCTTATGGTGTTGTAGATTTTTCTTTAGATTGTCGTGTTATAATGTAATCCATATATTTAATGGTAAATGAAATATTTTTCAATACAATTTGAAAATCTAAAATGCATATGAATAATGTAATAACATTATATTTGATATGTGTAATTCACATTAGACTAGATATATGTAATTATTATTAGTTATTAAATGTAACCAATGTTAGACGATTCAATGTAGTCAATAAAATCTTATTATTAATTAAAATATTAATAATTATTTTTATGCTAATTTTCCTGAAAAATAATTCTCTTGTTTTTAGAAAAAGATTTTTGCAAATAATATATAGTGGGAGAACTTTTTTTCAAAAGTTGGACAAGCGGATTTATATTCAGCTTGTTTATTTATTTTATGAAAAGTGAATTTAACAGTTGGTATAATAACAGCTTGTCTATAAAATATCACGTTAAGCATATATTTATAAAAGATATATAAATAAAATATTGATGCTATATTACATATAGTCATCTGTACTTATATATGTATGTAATATACCAAAATTGTTATACTTAAAAATTCTCCTCTTTCCAATTCTTGTTCCTCTAAATCTACTTTCCCATCCACAAAATGTCTTAATTAAAGGAGTAACCGCGACTTAAAATTCTTCCAACCCATTTCCCAAAGCCTTCTCTGCTATAAAAGGTACTTATTTTTTTCATAGAGAGCAAAATATGAAATCTGTACAAAAATGACTGAAATATAGCTTTGATACTTAAGCCGTAAGATAGATCGATGATGTAATTTGGAGTGTACTTTTAGGTACTATTTATTTCGCTAATAAATAGTATCCAAGATAAAAAAAAAAACATAATTCATCGTAAGTTATGCCAGTCTTCCTTTTTTATTCTGAATGTTAATGCAACTTTTTGTTAGTTGCATTGCAGCTTACAATAAAGAATCGCCGAACGATGGCCGAATGGTTAGTGCGCTGATCTTCGATAGCTATGTTCGTCGGTTTAAATCCCACTATGGCATAAATTTTCGTAGCCATTTGGAATCGGCTTTAAGCTATAGATCCTGGTCTCCTTATCCCTCGTGTTGTATAAAAGTAGACAGCACCAAACCAAACAGTAAAGAATCATCTATTTATTTTTTTATTTAATTTTTTTTTAATTTTTTTCCACCACCAGAGAAAACACACCTTTTCAAGGAAAAAAAAATTTCCCGGACTACTGGTGGTGCTTGTACCACCATTTGGCTGCTGCTGCTCTAACTTATTAATTTAATTTTTAAAAAAAATATAAAACCTATATTACAGATTTTTTTAAGCAATAAGTTTAAATCAGTAGTTTCCAACGTTTTCTAAACCACCGTCTGCTTAAAAAAAAAAAAAAAAAAAAAAAAAAAAAAAAAAAAAAAAAAAAATCGAATTACCTCTTGTTTTTCGTAATTGTTAATTACACAAAATATTAGAAAAAAAGTTGCATATCTCTATCTATTTTATCTGCCTATCTGTTGTTAAAATATTATAAAGTAGAAACTACTTAAAATGTAGTTAAAAATGTTTAATAGAAATTTAATACTAAGCGTGAAATCAATAAGAAATCAAAAAATAAGAGGGTTGAGGCTGGTGGAGTTTTGCCGATTTGTTGAAGTCTGATTCCAATTTTGTTAACATCATTCGTAAATCTCCACGTTCAGCGATGTCCCTTTTATTAGAAAGTCAATTAGCTGCTGCATTAAGCCCACGTTCAGCGATGTTCTTTTTATTAGAGAGTCATTTAGCTACTACAACGAGCCCACGTTCAGCGATATTTCTTTTATTAGAAATTCAATTAGCTACTGCACTTAACCCACGATCAGCGATGTTTCTTTTATTCTCTCAATTAGCTACTGCACTGAGCCCACGTTCAACGATGTTTCTTTTATTAGACAATCAATTAGCTATTGCATTGAGCCCACGTTCAATGATATTCCTCTTATTAGAGAGTCAATTAGTTACTGCACTGAACCCATGATCAGAGTAATACGATGAAGGAATTGTAATTAAAGTTTCTCTATTCTAGCCAGGGGGTGACCAAAGGGGGACTCGTGGTAGAATTCACGAAATTTATATTGAATAATTGAAAAAGAAATAGCATGTATTATGGCAAATATAATATTATTCGATAGATGTATTCATATTTTATAAACAAAATGCATATATTTATATAGATTTATATGTAATGGTTGCCCCACTTCACTCCCTTAATGCCCCCATTTGCCTCTGAAGCCGCTACCACCAAACTAAAAGGTCTTAGAGCCCGCTGGGTAGAGGCGCCACCTCCATTGGGGACTTACGGTTCAAAATACACATTTAAAAACCTTAAATGATTTTTGATGTGCCTTAGATAAGTGTCATAATAATAAATTGAATAGATTAAATTCAAATGTTACAAATATGAGTTACGCGAAAATACGAATATTACAAGAATAATTATATAATATATATATATATATATATATATATATATATATATATATATATATATATATATATATATATATATATATATATATATATATATATATATATATATATATATATATATATATATATATATATATATATATATATATATATATGTATATATATATATATATATAAAGTCTAAAAAAGGGGTAGTTGGAAATTATATGAGTTATAAACGATTTTAAAAAGGAAACTCTTTTATAATAATAAAATAAATAAAAAAGGCTTGCGTAACCTGTGGAGTAAT
>CM063504.1:145910875-145930875 GCA_032207245.1 Pardosa pseudoannulata | reverse complement strand
TTTAATAGATTTTGCAAGAACTCTCTTACTTGTGGTAGGAATGGGATTCTACGATTACTCTTTGCGTTACGTGGATTGAACACTCACTTAAACTTAACTAAACCGTCAGCAAAGCCAACGCAGGAAATTCGGGATCTACTAATTCTTTTCACAGTTCAAATTTTTGAAGTTCGAATCATTAATGTGCTGTGGTGACATGGTATAGATACTTCCCTTTTGGGTATTTGCCTATCCTGTAAAATTAACTACCTAATCTCAATTGCCGGTTTTCTGCATTAACGATGTCCAACTCCCATAAAACGTTATCACACAAAAGTTTATTCTGACCTTGAAACTGCCTATTATCTACCTCTTCCTGAAATTTATCTGTAAGGCACTCATCCTGTAAATATTTTATAGTGTCTATAAAAACGGATACTAATAATTTATATTTTAACATTGTTGGTTCTGGGATATTAGCCACCTGTGCACAAGATAGTATCAATACGGAAATTCTTGTAGATTCATAGCTCAGCCAAGTGCATCAAGGCTTGCTGTTATGTTTTTATGCGTGTTCTAAATTAAACGATTCTCCATGAATCTACACTGTGGCATATATTGAGCAACCTCTCTATTTCCCTGATCTGGCACCCGCAAACTTCCTCTTATCTCAAAGGCATCCTGAAACGTTTACACTTTTCCAAAATTGCGTAGATCCAACAACGTATGATAGCGTTTACCGTATTCGAGCGATACGAAAATAAGCGTTCATTGCTAGTTTCCAGCAGCCTAACATCAAAAGTGTATTGCATCTAATGGAGATTAATTTTAATGTCATTAAAGGTATTTTGTTTGTGTCTTTTTTCTTTTATTTTTATATTATACTCTATATGTGTGAAGTCCGGATGCCGGGAAATTTTCTGGACTATGATTCACATGATACATAAAACATTTATTGAAACAAAAAAAGACTAAAATAACACTAATTAATGAAGAGGAACTAATTACACAAAAAAGTTTTGAGTGTTCATCGTCGTCACCCAGCACACTCGTATTCCGTCGCTTCTTTCTTATAGTGAGGAGCGCCACCAAGCGGTGAGCGTAGGGGGCACTTTGCTTCCACACACACACACATATATATAACTATATATGTATGTGCATATATATATATATATATATATATATATATATATATATATATATATATATATATATATATATATATATATATATATATATATACGTAGTGTATGTGTGTGAGGTTTTGAAACATAGAATTGTAATATGGCGTAAACTTGACAATAAATGCATGGATTGTATTTAAATGAATTGGTTAATATAGGAATCTTGGGGGCCAACTTCGAGGTAGAGATCATGGCACGAGAGAGCTGGTTGACTCCACGTTAAAATGCTAGTCTTTGTTAAATATTATTAAGCAGCAAAGGAGCGCCTTGTTGGTTTTGGTTTGGTTTGGAGCGCTACGGTCTACTGTTTTGCACACGAGGGCTAATGAGACCGGGACCTACAGCTTAAAGCCGATTCCGAACGGCTACGAACATCCATGCCACAGTGGGATTTGAACCCACGAACTCCGGTACCGATGGTCAGCGCTCTAACCAATCGGCCAGCGTTCGGCTAACGCGCCTTGTTGGTAATGAGTTAAATAAAGTAAAATCAGATATGAAATAAATCCATCTGTTATTATTTCTCAGGCATAGAATCCTGATATATATATATATATATATATATATATATATATATATATATATATATATATATATATATATACAGGGTGTTCCAAAAGGTCGTTTACAAACTTAACATGCTGGCCTGTCATGTCGTGATGAACAAGATTTACATAGGAACTTGTGTCCGAAAATGAAAACTGCGACCGCTAGAGGGCGATAATTGCAGGAAATCGGGAGAGTGGGAAAAATAATCATTTCAGGTATGGGCGTTGGAAGGAGAAAGATGAATGAGGTTAGTAACGCAGAAATGGTCGACATGCATTACGTATATGGCGCCGCTGATGGAAATGGACGAGCCACGGCACGGTTGTACCTTGAAAGCTTCCCAAACAGACGTCAGCCAAGTCTTTTTTTGTTTGGACAATGGCACCGCAGATTGCGGGAATCAGGAGCTTTCGGAGTACGTAGCCACATCGTTCGAGAACGTACTACAAGCACGCCTATCGTAGAAGAAATCGTGCTACAACCCGCAAACAAGTGTCCGAGCAAGCGAATGTGTCTTAGGTGTAGGTTGTTCCACCATAATATGCATACTGCACGAGGACATGCAACACCCTTACAACTTCCAAAAAGTACAGGCAATGTGCGTTGACGATTATCCCAAACGCATTGCATTCTCACGCTGGTATTTGCAACAGCTTGTCGCACAGCCAGATTTTCCATCGTGGATTTTGTTTTCTGATAAATCCTGATTTACACAGGATGGTGTCCTGAACGTGCTCAACATGCACGTATATGCGCATGAAAACTCAAGGTGTACACGGGCCCATGCACATCGACAACGTTTCACCGTAAACGTTTTGGCTGATATTATCGGTGACATATTGATTGGCCCTTAACTTCTACCTGAACGCCTCGACGGAAATACATATCGCATTTCTTTAGGAAGAGTTTTGCCAGATCTAATGGGTGACGTTCCAGCCGCTACACGCCGAAACATCTGGTTTCAGCATGATGGAACGCCTGCCCACTTTATGCTGTTCGAGAATACCTCAATATTATTTATCCTAATCACTGGTTCGGTAGAATAGAGGCGGACCAGTCGCATGGCCGCCTCTATCCCCCGACCTGACTCCCCTGCATTTCTACCCATGGGGACACATGAAGTCCATAGTGTACAAGACACCCGTAACATCGGACATGGATCTTATCTTCAGGATCGCAGAAGCGGCAGCACGTGTCCGTGACACTCCTGGCCAATTTGAACGGGTACGTGAATCCATTCGCCGACGTAGTGAAACGTGCATTGTGGCGAAGGGAAACAGTTTTGAGCATTTGCTGTGATGTAATCATCATCTGTAATAAAGATCATATTAACACCGCTGTCGATATCATTTTTTTTTCTCTTGCTCCACACTTGTGATCATAGCGCTCTAGCGGTCGCGGTTCGCATTTTCAGACACAAGTTCCTATGTAAATCTTGTTCATCGTGATGACAGATCAGCATGTTACGTTTGTAAACGACCTTTTAGGACACCCTTGTATAATCAGTAGGCAATCTTTGCAGTCCCAAATAACGTGGTTCTGGGAGCACGAGAGTGGAACTATATGTGACAATAATAATGGTGAATTAGAGACACGTTTATTAATATTGCGCCCAATATACAACGACGAACTTAAAATCCAAAGTCGGATCGAAAGAAATCGCAGTTGGGTCGATGCGGCCCATGTCCAGTTTCCAAAGTGTCGATGTCAAGCACTTGATAGCTGGGATTTTCCTTCGAATAGAGTGGCCACTCCCCGTCCGATGGAATCCTGAAACAAAATAATTCCTTGTGACATACAAACACTCATTCACATGAACCTCATACAAAGTTTCTAATTTAAGCAATAAAAAATAGTTTAGAGATATAGAATAAACTTAAGCGGGGGTACCAGAACCGGTTATTTTAATTCTCTATGTGCTGCGTGAAATTGGACCGACATTCAGAAAAATATATTTAATCAACAGCATTCGTTTTGTTTGGTTCGCTAAGGTCTACTATTTTGCAACACGAGGGCTATTGAGACCGGGATCTACTACTTAAAGCCGATTCCAAACGGCTACGAATATCTATTCCTCAGAGGGATTCGAACCCACGAACTCCGAAACCGAAGGTAAGCGACCTAACCATTCGACCGTAGCATTTATTTAAGAATTGTTTCAGCGTGTCTCAGAAACCAAAATTTGATTTGTAACTCTATTGAAGAAAATTACTGAATCACTGAAAACTTTTCATTGATCTTCACGATTTGGATTTCCCAGAATCCGAAAATAATATTTTTGGAATTATATGCAGAGGAAATCCTCACTTTACAACAAAATTCTGTTCTGACGAATACGTCATTAAATGAACTAATTGGTCGACAAATAATTGGCTGTCCCGATCCACTCGTAAAAAATCCTACGAATTTCAGATAGACCTTCTCTCTCTTGACAAAGGCACATTCCAGTAAAAAATTGCAATTTTGAGGGGAGAAACCTTCAGATGGTGTTTATTACCCGGTTTTGGCGAAGTCACTCCAGGCACGTATCATGCGTCTGCTCAGTTCCACTTCTCCCTTGGTGTAACTTTCGACATGGCTGATGGGGTGTCCGAACACGAAGGGTGTCTCGTCGAAGTGCACAGCTAGCATCCAGGGGGCCCAAGGCATGGCCGACGAATGCCGAGTGAAATAATAGTAGTAGACCAGAGCGTCTTTCTCAGCAAACTTCTCGGCCATGTACACGGTAGGACACGTCCGCGCATAATCTCCAGAGGCTGTGAACACCTGGTAAACACAAACGAATAAATAAATTATGTAAGTTGTGTGTTTAACCCATGAAAGCCGATATCATTTCTGCTGATTATACAGCGTTACTACAAAATATTCATTCCTTTCTAAAATGCTTTATTTTCAAAAGTGTTATGCGTACAAATATGAATGATATATGAAAATAACCGCAAACCTGCGAAGTTTTCTGCACTCCTTTGCACTCTCCAATCACACCACACACGTCCAAACAGTAGTTGAGTTCATCTCACACATTTCGTAGTGTCATCTTCTCAATGGCCATCACTGCAACATTTATTAACTCCCTGAACACTTTCAACGTATTTTGGTAGTTGAATAAATAAGGTACCTAATATGCTTTCTTAATGTTTCACTGTGCTTAGTTATTTTTACCTGTATCTCAATTCTCATATATTTTGTAATTCCCTCCGCGCTCAATAGATGGCGATACTGAGTTACCTTTCCCAATTTACAGTAGAACCTTAATAAGTTGACCAAGGGACAGCAACTAAGTGGTCAACATACGGAGGTGGTCAACTTGGGGAATTTTTAAAAAATATTTACTATAGTGCAATATTAGAAAAAAGTTAGTAAGCTTTTTTTAGTATTTTTAAGGAAAAGTTTAGAAAAAAATTAACACATACTCATTTTTATTTTTACTGAAGGTACAGCACATTTTTACAAATTTTGAAAGAATGATTCAATTTTTATTTGAGTCCTCTTTTTGTTCATTTGTTAACTGCAAAAAGCAGTTTCACAGTTTACAAGTCCATTAAGCATGCTTGGGCATTTTTCTGCAGAGAAATCTTTAAGTTTCTCCATCATGCACTTTACATCGTCTTCCTTCAGAGTTGGGTAGCTTTCAGTTTCATCGTCATTTGGATCATCATCCTCTTCGCCGTCCGTTTCTCGTACCTTAAAGTCCTCGCTGTTCTTAAGAAGTGCACAGCATCCAGGGGCCCAAGGCATGGCCGACGAATGCCGAGTGAAATAATAGTAGTAGACCAGAGCGTCTTTTCAGCAAACTTCTCGGCCATGCGAAGTGCACGGCTAGCATCCAGGGGGCCCAAGGCATGGCCGACGAATGCCGAGTGAAATAATAGTAGTAGACCAGAGCGTCTTTCTCAGCAAACTTCTCGGCCATGTACACGGTAGGACACGTCGCGCATAATCTCCAGAGGCTGAACACCTGGTAAACAAAAACGAATAAATAAATTATGTAAGTTGTGTGTTTAACCATGAGCCGATATCATTTCTGCTGATTATACAGCTTTACTACAAATATTCATTTTCTAAAATGCTTTATTTTCAAAAGTGTTATGCGTACAAATATGATGATATATGAAAATAACCGCACCTGCGAAGTTTTCTGCACTCTTTTCCAATCACACCACACACGTCCAAACAGTAGTTGATAATATATATAACATTGTAGTCATATTATACATTTCGTGTTTCTAATGGCCATCACTGCAACATTTATTAACTCCCTGAACACTTTCAAAATTTTTTGGTAGTTGAATAAATAAGTACCTAATATGCTTTCTTAATGTTTCACTGTGATTAGTTATTTTTACCTGTATCTCAATTCTTTTATTTGTAACTCCCTCCGTGCTCAATAGATGGCGATACTGAGTTACATTTCCCAATTTACAGTAGAACCTTAATAAGTTGACCAAGGGACAACTAAGTGGTCAACATGCGGAGGTGGTCAACTTAGGAAAGTTTTAATAAATACTTACTATAGAACAATATTAGAAGAAAGTTAATAAGCTTTTTTTAGTATTTTTTAAGAAAATCTTAGAAAAAAGTTATCACTTAATCATTTTTATTTTTACTGAAGGTACAGCACATTTTTACAAATTTTGAAAGAATGATTCAATTTTTATTTGAGTCCTCTTTTTGTTCATTTGTTAACTGCAAAAAGCAATTTCACAGTTTACAAGTCCATTAAGCATGCTTGGGCATTTTTCTGCAGAGAAATCTTTAAGTTTCTCCATCATGCACTTTACATCGTCTTCCTTCAGAGTTGGGTAGCTTTCAGTTTCATCGTCATTTGGATCATCATCCTCTTCGCCGTCCGTTTCTCGTACCTTAAAGTCCTCGCTGTGCTTAATCCCAGAGAGTATCTCACTGAAGATTGCCTCTGGGTCTGGTTGAACACATGTTACTAACTCATCGTCCATGGTAACATAATCTTCAAAATTAACTCCATCAAAAACTGGCAAGGGAGATAGAGGAAGCTCATCCTCTTGCACCGATGTTGTAGCTGTAACAAATCCAGTATTTTACTATGCTCTGGCGGAGAGTAAATTTGATTACTTTCTGTTGTGTTTGTTCATTGTCAATGTACAGATTAATTACTTTTAATTAATCAACGCGTCGTTTTTCACATATGCATTGTTATATGAACGATTTCCTCACTTTACAGCTTCTTTTTTGCTTTCGTTTTTTCGGAAGCTGCTGTAAGCTTACTAAATTCTTGTTTGGCAACTTGTTTCTTGATTTAATAAATTATGTTTTTGATCTTTATTCGTTCGGAGGTTGAAATGGTGTTTTTATTCATTGCTAGGTACCTTGGCCTTGACCTTAATGTACTTTTACAGGAAAATGTTACATGATGTTATGGCATGTGACCTAAAGGGTCAAAAGAACATGTAGGGGTCATCGTCACTCTAACCCGCCTAATCCAGTAAAGCGGAAGTTATTCGTCCAGGTATTGAAAATTGACAGGATACATAGAACATTTGTAGAGTAGGACCAAGACTTGGTGAGTATACATGTGTTTTACTGTACCATCCATACGTGCAAAAATTTTGAATATATAACGTTTAAAGATGTAGTAACCCCGTATATTTAGCAGAAAAGATTCGGATGTTAAAGGGTTAAGACGAGTGGGTCGGGACAGCCAATTTTGGTGCTACACTTCCGGTTGAAAATTGCTTGACTCACTACCGCCATCTATTCACTAATATATTAACTAAAACTACTCAATTAAATGGGCTGTTTTTTTTATTATTTTATTTATATTTTTGACAATATTTTCAGTCAATTTTCTATTTTCTCCTTTTTATTTATTTGCTACCTGAATTATAAATTTTTTTATTTTTGTTAGTTTTTGTCGTTTTAAGTTTATGAGATTAGTTTTTGCTAAGAAATGAGCTTGAGAAGCTCTAGTATTTCAAACTTTTTATTTTAATATTTATTATTATTTTTATATTTTATTTTACTTCTAATATTCATTTCTAATATTTTTTTTACGCTTCTGACAATTTTTAAAATTGATTTTTATTTTTAACTGTCAGTTTTTTTTATCTTTTTAATTTTTTTTTATTATTTTAATATCAATTTTTGCGATTATAAATTTTATACCTCAAGCTGTCTATAATGGGCAGTAAACAGCCTTATTTTTAAAGATAAAAACATTGTTCTGAATACAATATAATAATTTAGAAATTTACATTTTTCTATGAAAGAATATTCATAAGTTTAAATTTTACTATTCTTCTCAAAAGAATTGAGCAATATTGAATAATTATGTCACTTAGTAAAGAGTAAAAAAGAATTCTTCTTGAATATTCTTTGATAGAAAATATAAGCTTCTAAAGTACTATATTGAATGATATTTCAATGAGTAAGTTTTTCATGCTTAAATCAAGCTATTGACTGTTTATTACAATAAAATGAGAAAAAACATTGTCTGAATAATGCAATGTGACTGCATATTTTTACCAGTTATTGTTAATGATTTTCCACATTTGCTTCACCTTCCATGTTTAACATGGTGTATTAACCCTCTGACAATTTCATTTTTTTCCAGAATTCGGTCAAAAAAATGTCACATTTTTAATTGCATTTTTTTTTGTTTATTTTACATTTTTAAGTAAAGATATGTTATTAAAATTAACATTTCTAATATTTTTAAGCATTGGTTACAACTTTTTTTTCTTTCTATGAAAGCATCATATAGCTGAAGTTAGATAGAACATAGAACTTATCGATATCCAAGTTAATTTTTGGAATTCCAGTAAAAGCAAATCTAGGAGGTGATCCGAAGGATTGTCACAATTAATTTCAATAATTTGTCTTGCTTGACTGATTCCATCTATACTACTGTCAGAGTCTCTACTACCCAGGTCATCTAGTAAACTTTCGCTACTATCATTTACAGATAATTTAATTTCTGAGTCACAGTTCGAATCACAAGAAATTGGCTCCATACTCTCTGAATTATCCATTATTTAAAAGTAAAAAGATATTATACAACTCTTACATCAATAAAATTATCAGGCGGTTAGTAAAATATATCCAGAAAGCTGTACACTGAAAGATAACAATACGTCTTCTGATACAAAACAAGCAAAAAAACCCGCGCTTTTGAACCAATCAGAGTAGAAAATACAATAACTGCAAACTATCATTTACTGGACATCTATACTAATCTATACGAATAATTTGTTACTAAAATTGGAAAAAATACGGCCGAAACAGTGAAAAGCGAAATAGAAATTAGATTGCCCATAAGCCGTACGGGCAAATCAGTAAAGGCCCGAAAGCTGTGCCCGTACGGCGTACGGATAAAACAGGGAAGGGGTTAAGAATCCTCGATACGAGCTCACAATTACTTAAATAGGTTTTTAGTTAATAAATGGCGCCAGTGAGCCAAGCAATTTTCTACCGGAAGTGTGACATCAAAATTGGCTGTCTGATCCACTCATGGGCACACCATTTTCAGCAGATAATTTCCGATTGGCTTATAAATCGGTTTATTTGAAACTTGATATCAATAGCACGAATATTGTTTTGTTTCAAGATTCGATACTGATGCGGTTCATGACCATTAAAACTTACTTGACGTCTTATGGTGTAGTAATCTTCGGTAGAGACATTTCCTAGGTACTGCTTTACGACGGCATCTGGGTCTGGATAGCTTCTGAATTGCCTCTTGATGATGGACTCACCAAAAGTGATGTTTATCTGTGGGTCTTTCTCGCCAAAGAACCCAAACACGTCTTTCATGGTTTTGGTGATGAGGGTGGCCCCGTCGCCGTTGTTGCTGCCGATCAGGAGGTCAACGGGTTCGAAGTCGCCATCAATGATGGCTTGCCGCGGATTTTTGGGCAGCAGTTCGTCACCAAATCGAGGATAGTACGAACGTGAACTGTTGGCTGTTACGTTCGAAAGCGCTACAGAGAGCACAAAAGGATCGGCATCTGAACGAAAACACAAAATTATGAACTTTGTGAGAGTTTGAATTTTTAATACTAAATCTCTTCAGAAATTGTGTATTTGGATTACATATATCGAATCTATATGCATGTCAAACACAAGCTATGAAACATATGCTAGCAACAAGGATTATTTATTTTAGATTTAGAATATAAGAAAAAGTTTTTAAAAAATCCGATAAATCATTCAATAAAAGCAACAGTTTCAAAAACAATTTCGGTTCACAATTTCAATCATTTCCTATTTAGATAAATTCGTTTGTCTCAAAATGTTCTTTTTATCTTAAAGAAACAGGGATTTTAAATAGATATATCCCAAACTGTTTTATTCAATCTTTAATATATATACTTCGAATTGAGTTGAAGATTTTAACGACGAAGAAAAATAATGAAAGTATTTAAAACCACAAGACTAATAGAAGAAAATTATAAAGATATTTTTGAAATGTTTATGACTATCTGTACAGTCCATTAAAGAAATAAAATAAAATTCTAAATGAAAACAAAAATATTTTATTCCCGATATAAACTTTTTTTCATTCCGATATAAATCTATAATAAAAGATTTGTACGAAGAAAAATAATAAATTTTGGTTTAAACGCTACATTTTAGAATTAATAAGAATATTTAAAATTTATACTATATTATTTTATTAAAAAATAAAATAATTTAATAAAATATAAATATATTTTATATATATATATATATATATTTAAAGGATATATATAAAATATTTTATTTAAACATATATATATATAAATATAAAATTCGAAACAAAAAAATATGATATATATATATATATATATATATATATATATATATATATATATATATATATATATATATATATATATATATATATATATATAATATGTATATTATATATAGGTGTATCTGTATGTGTGTATAAATATGTATTAGTATTCCCAAATGGTATGTATATATACAAAATAATCTTAAATGCTTTGTATTTATACAAAACACTATACTATATTGAGATACACCCATCATAGTTTTACTTCTTTTTCGGGTTTTCAAGCTGTCTTTTTGGAACTTTTGCAAAAGTTTTTGGGAACATTAGCTAAAACGTTATGAACTTTTTATTTTGACTACATTCACGCATGTGTATTAAATATTACATAATAAAACCTGCTCAACTTTTAAGCAATATTTATAATTTTTTTATAATGATTGCAGAGTATTGTGCTCATTGGTGTTTGCCATGCTTCCTGAAACTAGTTTTCTTTTATATTCAATATTAAAAACTCTAGGCAAAACAAGTGGTGAAATTTGGGATTGCTTGCATAAAAATCTTAATTTCTGCCTTAAATTCTCCTTAAAATAAGGTCTTAAATTTCTCAAAATTCACGTGCTCCTAATACATAAATCAAGTCACCTTAAGTTACATTATAGTTTACGTTCTTTTTGCCTCTTCTTGTCTGTTTCTCAAGATGTCTACGCATTTGGGTTGTCTGGGATAAAAACGACCCTTTGGATGGCACTATATATTCATTACTACCAAACCAAACAAATATTAGTTCTGTTAGCCTCATTCTGCCTGTCATTACAGTCACGCACAAGCGTACGAGGGTTACTTCGTTTTATATCATTACTGATAATTTTTATTATTAATCTGCCATTTATATTACCCTATCAATAGTGTATATGTGGTTGAAAACTAATAAGCTTCACACAACAGATACAAAAAATAGTTCCGTCAATACTCAGTCAATAATTCCATCAATAAAGAATCAGATGTTAGCACCGAAAAGCTGTAAGGTGATTCAGACCTACTTGTTCGTAAAAAGGGTAAGTACGAGGGATATTTTTGAAGTAAGTACCGTTTTGCGATTCCGCCGCCGCAGCGCTACGGTCGGCATTCCGCGCTGGTTACCTACATCTCTTGTCTACGCACTGACGCCATTACAGTCTGATTCTTCATTGTATACTTTGTTTACTGAGTGTTTAAGATGCCTCCGACAATCGTGAGTCCCGCCGATTGTGAAGTACGGGCTGTTATACGATTTCTTAGTGCTAAAGGCGTAAAACCGATCGATATTCATCGTGAGATCTGTGAAGTTTACGGACAAAACATTATGAGTGATGGAATGGTAAGGAAATGGGTGAGAGCATTTAAAGATGGCCGCACAAATGTGCATGATGAAGAACGGAGTGGGCGTCCTTCGGTCGTTAATGAAGATTTGGTGCAGAAAGTGGACGAAAAGGTGAGAGAAAACAGACGCTTTACAATTTCATCATTGTGCGACTGCTTTCCTCAATATTCTCGTAGTGTTTTGTATCGCATTGTGACCGAGAACTTGAATTACCGGAAATTGGTTCACGTTGGGTTCCAAAAATGTTGACGGATTTGCACAAAACCCAACGTTTAGGCAGTGCATTGACTTTCCTTGAGCGGTACCACAATGAAGGTGAAGATTTTTTAGACCAAATTGTTACTGGTGACGAAACATGGGTGGCCTACGTCACACCAGAATCGAAACAACAATCCATGGAATGGCGACATTCATCATCACCCAAAAAATTGAAGTTTAAGCAAACAATTTCTGCCCGGAAAATCATGTGCACAGTTTTTTGGGACAGAAAAGGAGTATTGCTAGTGGAGTTTCTGCCTCGTAATGAGACAATCAATGCAGCGTCTTATTGTGAGACATTGAACAATCTGCGTCGTGCAATCCAGAACAAAAGACGTGGCAAGTTGAGTAAGGGTATCGTTTTGCTGCATGACAATGCCCGTCCACATGTGGCTAATCGGACCAAAGATCTCATCAAATCTTTTAAATGGGAAACTCTAGATCATCCTCCATATAGCCCTGATCTGGCGCCCAGCGACTACCATTTGTTCCTGCACTTGAAGAAACACCTGGGTGGTCAGCGTCTTCAAGACGATAACGAAGTCAAAACATTTGTGATACAGTGGTTAACAAGTCAGGCGGCAGAATTTTATGAGGAGGGTATTCAAAAACTGGTGCCACGTTATGACAAGTGCCTCAATATTCACGGAAATTATGTAGAAAAGTAGATTAAGGTACAGGCTTTCATGTAAAAATAAAATTATTGCGATATCTTTGCACGTCTTTTTTTAATTCCAAAACGGTACTTACTTAAAAAACATGCCTCGTATAATGGAGAATACATAAAATTTGGTTTTATATAATTTGGTGGAGAAAAGAGATTTAGTGTTCATAGAATATATTTTAGAAAACTAGCCCCCTCCCCCCATTAGCTACCTTACTATCCAATATCTTATTAATATGTCTGCGAAACAGGTCTTGACTGAGTTACATATTTGTATATAATTAAGTAACTTATGACAAAAAAAACCCATTTTATTATGCATTAAGACTATATTAGAAGGTATAATAGCCCCTGAAGCTTAAAATATATTCATTTGACAAGATTGCATTCCGCCAATCAGCCCACTAAATAGAATCATCCACCAACTTTTTGATTGACAACCTGTAAAAATTCCACTTACTCCTGAGGCACTCGACGACCGTCTCCGGATCGTCTGCCAGCGAATTCTCGTCGTCCACGCAACCCACCGCTTCGGCCAGCTTCTGGCTGACCCTGAAGTCTCGATCGTTGTCTTCTCCGTCCAAGTTCGTCGGCGATCCGCTCTGCAGTATGGCCCTGCGGAAGAGACCCCTGGTAACAGGCGATACGCAGAACATCCCGATAGCAATGCCACCAGCGCTACTGCCGAACAGCGTGATCGAATCCGGATCACCACCGAACGAGGCGATGTTGCCCCGCACCCACTTCAGAGCCTCTACCACGTCCAGCAGACCTGTAGAGCACACAAATCACTTTACTTTAATTAGATAGGTAATAAAAAAGGAATAAGATTCAAAATCATCGTGAATTTATTCATCGTTTTTTAAAAATTTATTTTAATTACCTATGACAATTTCATTCTGTTCTATTAAATGTTCTTCCTTCCTTAAGGCCCAACAGCGAACCTTTGCCTTCTCAAGAAATCTTCGCCAGACCAATCTTCGTTTCGCCTGGGTCCTCCAATCCTTTGTTTTCAGAATAAAAGGTTTTTTCTAGGTCCTCTATGAATGTAAATTTGGTAGATCTTTTCTTTGTGTACCAGTTGGTCTGGTGCTAAAGAATTTTTTGGTGGTGCGATCCTTCTTCCACCCTTATCAAATGGCTTATACACTTCATTCTTTGCATATTGATGTAAACGTGTGGATTGCAATAGAAAGCCCCGTTTAAATATCCCTAAAACCAGTGCAAATGCAGAGTAAATCCGTGAATCGTAGTCCCCTTTCAAGACTTATCCTTAGTTAGGGGAAAAAAATTGAGACGTCGAAAAATTCCACCTTTCTACCAGCGTAAATACAGAGTTAACAACATTAAAATCTTTACCCATGCGTTTGGTGCAACTGGATTTTAAATAGCCGACTCCGCTGCTGTAAAAAGTACATTAATAAAACATGCGATTGAAAAATTGTCATAAATTCAGTTACAACTGATAATTTTAGGCTAACGAATCGAATCAATTTCATCATCATCATTGTTACCCTTTGCTTCTAAAATCATCATAATTTAATAAATTTTTCATGGGATTCATTAAAAATAGTAAAAAAAAACTTAGATGCCACATTTTGTATTACGTAAACGGGGACACATAACACAGAATGATGGATTACACTCCCCGTATGATCACGTAACTTTTTATGACAATCCTGGTAAAAAAAAAAGAGGGTTTGCAATCACTGTTCATGTAAATGAGTTTTCCTGATCCTCCAAGTAAAATCTCTTTTCTTGGTAAAAATTAAGGTAACTTTACTATCACGTGTAAACGGGGCTGAAAATTGAGAAGTATTCAAAACAAACACATTCAAATTGTGAAAGGAGGTATTCAAATTTTCCTCCCAATTTCTTCTACCTTTATTCCCTTTTATTATGCATGAAATGTTCTTACACTGTAAAACGAGAATAGGACCAGAATCATCCAAACTGCTTCCTCGTTTGGATTACAAATTAGATGGATTGGAATAACTCACCCATATTTCCGGGAGCATCTTCAGTTCCTGAGTAAAGGAACCCTTGCGGTCCGAGCCTGTAGTTGGCGGTAACGACGACCACGCCTCCAAGTGCCGACAGGACCAGCCCGTCGAAGTACTCCAACCGGCTCGAACTGATCCGAAATCCCCCGGTGTTGACAAAGAACATCACCGAATTCTTCAAGCCCTTCGGCGCCCACACATTCAGGTAGAGACAGTCCTCGGACAGACCGGGCAGGTCGTCCAGCCAGGGGAACGGGTTGGAAGAGTACTGGACGCAGCCTGGACGCATCTCTCGTGCCGTCAGGGTCCGGTTCCGAGATCCGACGGGAGGCATGGGCTTCCTAAAGCGGAGGTTGCCGACGGGTGGTTGTGCAAAGGGGATGCCCAGGAACCGAGATACGGGAATCCCGTCATGGAACAGCAGTTCACCTTCAATGGCACCAGAAGGCGTTACGACTAAAGAGGGCGGTGAAGGAAGGAGGCAAAGGACGGTCGAGGACAGGAAAGGGCACAGCAGGAAGAAAACTCTGGAAAGCATCACTGCCTGCGAAAGAAGAGAAAACATTTCGAGTTTCAGTAGTAAGAAATAATTAAGTAAACAAAATGTTTCACAGTACTAATCGATCTGGATAAAAGAACAATACCACAGCAGAAGAAATGCAAACGAGGTTCACTGAACATACAGTCGATATTCACAATGTTCGGCAAATCTTCAAATGGCATTGTGAATGTCCACTAGATTCAATGGAACCATCCTGACAAATTTAGTTCTCTTCAAGCCTCTAAACTTTACTCGGGGAGATAACGTAGCTCATTTTTGGGCACTGAAACAGCTTTATGCCATGAATTTTCCCTTTGTCTTTTTAGGCTGGCCCTCCTCTTTATACGTTTGTAATATTCCGGCAGAAAGAATTTACTCTCTGAAAAATCAAGTCATTTTAATGAGTACTTTAATGTGCATTTTAAAGAGTTGACGTCAACACGAGTTATTTTTGTATCGACAGTTGTAGCGTGTTTTAACTTTCATTCGTGATCGATCTCAATTTAGTTTCCACAGAGACGAGCGTGAAGCAAAGCGTGTAAAAAACTAGAATTGTCTCATAGCTACCATCTGGCGTGACCAATAGATTGCTTTCGTAAAAGGGATAATTTCATTTCATTTCAACATTTCGCATGATAAAATGAAAAATAAGCAAAACCTGATGACTCTCTGGCATCATATTGATAATAATGTGCGGGTATATTTTTAACGTTGGCAAAGGTGGAAAACAGTAGTAATGTTGGGATGTTAAATTAAAGGATTTCGACGTTCTATGATGATGTGTACTCGATGTTTTCAGCATTATTGTGTACATTAAATTATTTTACTGCATTATTTACATCAGCTTTCGCTTGAACCTTTTTGAATTCCTGTTTAGAAAATTTATTTTCCTGTATACTTCTTGCCTTTTTCTCAATAAATGATTTAAACGTATCGAGAGATCGACAGCTCTCCTTATCCAGAGTTAATTCCCATTGCTGTATTACCGTATCGTCCATCTTTGAAGCAAGAAAGTTTATTATGATTAAATCAGTAAGAGAGTTATTTTCCAAACCTAATGTTTTCATATTTCTAATAGCTTCGTTACAAATATCAATAACCTCTAAGAGTAACTTTAAATTATTTGCTTTCGTGATTTTCATTATGGAAATTTTATTTATTAGGCTTATTGCCAACTGTCTCTTGTTCTCATACCTCTGACATAAACGTTCCCAACAATGAGTAAGCTTTTCTGGTGTGATTGAGAAACCCCAAATTAATTTCGCTGACTCACTGCGATTACACGTATGGAGGTAAGTCAGCTTTTCAACATCATTTAAATATTTATTTTCAATAATAGATGATTTAAATATTTCTTTAAACGATAGCCGCATTTCACTATTTCCGAAAAAATGTGGAACTTCTAATTTCGGCAACTTTACTGGCATAGATGATTCTACTTCAGATAAATTATCGCTTTTGTTTTTTTCGATCGGAATTTTATTTTCAAGGTCAATGATCCAATTCAATAGTAAATCTTTATCTTTGATATAACTATCAAGGCAGTCATCGCTTTCATGCTACGATAACTCTTGGAAAATTTCTACCAATTTATTTTCAAAAAGTTTCTACTTTCGGTTTCAATATTCCTATTGCCCAATAATTACTTCCATTAACATTTTTTACATTTCTTTCATATAAACTTATTTCTTTCAATAATAATTCAAATTTAAAAGCATTCTTAGATTGCTTAGGAGACATCATTACTTATTATTTAAGAACTTCAAACTCACAAAATATAGAATAATATATAGAAATGGAAATATAAAAATAACATGATAATAATAACTTTACAACTTAAAAATGTAATAGATTTACATCGACGGTAGCATCTCCGTGAGAAGACAAGACCAATAATTATGGATTGAATAGCTAATGGATTTCGAATTTGAATAATCATGAACCTTGAAATTTGGTTTTTAAGAATTATTTTTAGCCAATTAATAATTGTAAATGTTCAACAGTAATGAATAATCAAATCAGGTTATTGCTTACCTTTTCCTTATCCTTTTGATTTGCTATGCAGGATCTGAAGAAACCGAAATGATGAATGAAAACAGAAGTCTATTGTCGAACACAACTTTCTTTAATTATGCAACCCATAACGCTGAATTGACGGTACACAAAATGAATTAAGAATTATGTTAGGTTTTAAACACGTGTTTACCAGATGAATAAGGATAAAATACAGATGAAATTAATAGAATTAAACACACATTCAAAAAACACAACATGAATCAAATCCGGCTAGTCTATCAAGCATATAGTTTGGTTTTACACAATCGCTGAAAAGCGCCATCTAGAGTTCGGTGGCAAAATTAATCTAGCAATGTCCGTTAATTTCTTTTGCATGTATAGTATTATATTTCATTATTTTATTTCGTTTTAAGCTATGATTTTTTGTCTGCATCGAATTGTCTTCATCACCTCTATTATCATTGTTCCTTATTCATTAACGACCTTACTATTGTGATCTCAATACTTATACTATTGTACACTATTGTGATCTCAATGCTAATACTACTGTACACTATTGTGATCTCAATACTAATACTATTGTACACTACTGTGATCTCAATACTAATACTATTGTACGCTATTGTGATCTCAATACTAATTGATTAATTTAATTTGTGCTCCGTTAAAGTGTTTTAAAATATTTGTGGAGTGTTATGTTTGGCTGAAGAAATTTGCTGGACAACAAATCTACAATGAAGAGGAAGACCAGTTAATTCATGACAACATTTACGTACAGACGTCAAGAGTAAACTAGCCAAATAACTGGTTGTTGTTTCTGATGCCACATGGACTAATGAAGTACGATTTGGACCATGCTCTACTCATGTTACGACAAAGGGGTGCACATTTCATTTTAATGAGCACCTCTTGGGTGTACGAATGACTGCTCAAGTGGATCATCGTAATTTAGAAGAAGGGGACAAGCAGAAAACCCCCAGGTTTGTCCTGCCACCCCCAAAGGTATTGTTTAAGAACCTGGAAAACATTATGACCACGAATATATTTTACGTGCTCCAGTCAACTTTATGAACACGGCGGATTTTAGACCGGCTCGGACTCCGAACCCACAATCCTCCAGTTACTAGAGCTTTGCCTTTGTCGACTGAGCTACCGCGGTTCATTAATAATAACTAGTTCAGGAAGGATCAAAATGAATATTTCAAATTTCAAAATTAAAGTTTCCTTGTAAGTGCAGACAGATGTATCCCTATAAACTGATCAAAATGCAGTCAGAATTGGTGAAAATAAATATTTTCGTTGAAATCTAAGTAGAGATTTAGCAGGATTACAATGCTACTTTTACTTTGCACAAAATAAATAAATAAATAAATAAAAGTGAAAATAAATAAATAAAAACATCGTGAGAGATTTATTTGATATCATACAGTAACTGTAAAGTGAAGATTTATAATAAATAAGTTAATTCTTATGACTTCAATCCATGTACCTGACTAAATAATAAATCCATGTATAAACTTCGTAAAATGTCAATACAAATAACAAAATTATAGATAAACAGTAGTTAGTCAAAAATTTGGTAGAATGCTTAAAGAATTTTCTTTTCAGATAAAGGAAAAACTGGTTGTGAAGAAAACATCTCTAAGGCAATATAACCATCTAAGCATCTCAAAAAGCTCTACAAAATGCTCTTCAGCTTCCGCAAAATAGAGTTAAACTTCAAAATTTTCTTTTATTATTATTATTATTATTATTATTAATAAATTGATAAAGGAAAACTAGTTGTGAAGAAAGCATTTCTAAGACAATCTAAACATCTCAAAAAGCTCTACAAACTGCTCTTCAGTTGCCGCCAAATAGAGTTAAACTGTCAAAATTTTCTTTTAATATTATTATTATTATTATTATTATTATTATTATTATTATTATTATTATTATTAAATTGATAAAGAAAATCTGGTTGTGAAGAAAACATCTCTAAGACAATATAAACATTTAAACATCTCAAAAAGCTCCACAAACTGCTCTTTAGCTGCTGCCAAATAGAGTTAAACTTCAAAATTTTCATTTATTATTATTATTATTATTATTATTATTATTATTACACTGCAAATTTTTTAGCATTTTGTAATCCTTAACTTTTTCCACATCTCCAACAAAACAACAGTTATAGTGAATTAACTCCAACTGAATATTACTAAACCGACTTCCAAAACCAGATAAAAATACGTTTATATGGATGCATGTAAATAAAAACTTTTACCACATCTCAAGGAAAACACCAGTTATAGCGAGTTACCTCCAACTGAATAAATATTGTTGAACCGACTTGCAAAATCAGATGAAAATACGTTTAAATGGATGCACACAAATAAAACCTTCTACTACATCTCAAACAAAATGCTAGTTATAACGAGTTAATTTCAACTTCATATTACAAAACTGAGTAATAACTACATGCAAATGAATGCATGTAAATAAAAAGGATGTACATAAAGTACTTACATCAAGAAAATTAATTTCTCTCGAAAAGAAAGCTAAAATGATTTTAAACAACGGGAATCTTTGAAAACGGCTGAACGGGAATCCAGGTAAAAGTCTTTTGAATGCAAAGAATACTCCATGACCAAAGAATTATTAGAAACGTAGGTTTGATAAACATAAAAAAATGTTACAAACTATATTCTGTAAATA
>CM063504.1:145865875-145905875 GCA_032207245.1 Pardosa pseudoannulata | reverse complement strand
ATCTGGAATAAAATGAACTCACCTGTTAATTTCTATCACAAAAATCAGTTCATTTGGGTAAAAATCCTCCTACCAAGTTGCTGCACTTTCAAAACACTTCACTGCTTTTGAAGTTCCTTCTGATATCAAGTCCTATCTCTCTAAATGCGAACTGATTTACAACACCCGTTTCACTAGCGCATTAGACACCTATGTTATCAATGAGATACTGTATAATACGTTGTCAGTACGTTCATTTCTCTTCTAGCTTCGGGGTCTTATTCAGCTAATTATTTTCTTAGTCAGAAGGATTCGATGATGACCCACCCTAGTCCAAAGTGGGAGAGAAAAAAAAAACTATATGATCTTCATATCCGAATGAAACCTTGAATTTGGTTGGGGCAATGTACTTTCGTTTTCAGAATGACTGGAATTTGTTGTAATTATATATGTCTCGATCCAAGTGGAGACTCAAAATAGTTATGGGGAGGAGTAGAAGAAAGTGAGCAAAGCATTTGATTATCTATATTGAAATAAAGGTGATACAAGTTTCAAGTTTAATGCATTTAAGTCGTATGTATAACAAAGAAGTTTTTCATGAGCAAAATTTGATGCAATAAATCAAGCAAATAAAGTTTGAATTAAATCTAAGTAGGCAAAAAAGTTATCGTTAAATGACTGCTTTCCAGGCCTTTTTTATTCCAGAAATTTTCGAAGATGCATCAAAATTGAAAAATATTTTTAAACTACATATTTTAAACAGATATCAATAATAATTATACACATAATAAATATATATTCGTAAGTTTTAAAACTTAGTCTCTTTTATATAATAGCTATAAAATAAAACAACTAATTATTGATTTTTAAAGTATGATTTAAGAAATCACAAGTAACATGTCCTTTTATCACTCAGCACAGGTCTTGCTATAAATTACTCTACATCATAAAATGCCTTCCAAGCTTCAGCTGTTAGAAGAATAATTTTTAAAGCCTTACACAGCTATATAATAATGCATGATCAATTAACCACAATTTTTGTCCCACTATGCTCAAGCTAGAATTTTTGTTCCTTGAACAAGGTAGGATATCTACCTTTGAATGGGTTGCTATTTTAATTTTTCGTCCAGCTTAAAAATTTTTTCTTCTAAAGTTCTCTCTTCTGAGTTCGAAGGGTTGAGGCAGGACAATAAGACATACACACACAGAGTCATTATTAAGAGATATCAAACAACTAAGCAAGGGGTCCAGTTTGATTATGGCCCAAATTTCTACTCGTCCTTCTCCTATTTCTTTTGGCACTGTACAATTGTCCCTTCTGCTGTGATGAGTGATTCGACAAAATGGTCAGCATAAGACGGAAGCCTTGAGACTTGGGGCAGGCCTTTGCAACATACTCAAAAGGACCTCTCTCACCGAGGGGGCCTCAGCACATTTTTCCAATTCCTCCGTTTTAGCTTAAATTCTTTTTTTATTCGATCAGGTTCAGCTACGGTTTTTTACCCCTGAAGCTAATGCGAGGCTTCAGAGGGCTATTTTAGAGGGTGGACAAAGTCTGCGACTGTCGCCTTTCGAAATTTTCTGTTCTCCCTTGTCTCTCCAGTTTTTCGTCTCAAGGTGTAAAGACCTAAATCTTCCTATTTTGGCTCCTGTTTTGGGCCTCGTGGTTCGCGCCACACTCACTAATTCCCGCATCTAGAGACCCTCTCAGTAACTCGTAGTTTTACAAATTCCTTTCTCTCATCGCCTCTCTTCTGCGTTCACCAGTGGATTGCTCCTGCGTCTCGATGATCGTACTCTAGGTACTAGAATGGGTGACTGGCGTTGCGGGGCGGGGCCCAATACTTTCGATCTGCCTACCACCACCAGAAGATGACTGGAGGACTCCACGGCCTTAACCTGTGGATCAGGACAGCCAATTTTGGTGCTAAACTTCCGGTAGAATATTGCTAGGCTCACTGGCGCCATCCATTCACTAATATATTCACTAAAATTACTCAACTAATTGGGCAGTTATTTTATAATGTTATTTACATTTTTGACAATATTTTCAGTCAATTTTCTATTTTCTCCTTTTCATTTTTTGTTACCTAAATTATAAATTTTTTTATTTTTATTTTTGTTAGACTTTGTCGTTTTAATTTTACAAAATTAGTTTTTGCTAAGAAATGAGCTTGAGAATTGCTGGTATTTCTAATATTTTATTTTAATGAATTTATTAATTTTAATATTTATTATTATTTTCATATTTTAATATTTTATTTTATTTCCAAAATTCATTTCTAATATAGTTTTTAATTTCATAGACATTGACAATTTTTAAAATTGATTTTTATTTTTAACTGTCAATTTTTTTTATTTTTTTTTTTATTATTATTTTAAAATCAATTTTTGGCATTATAAACTTTAAACCTCAAGCTGTCTATAATGGGCAGTAAACAGCCTGATTTTTAAAGATAAAAACATTGTTCTGAACAAATGTTATTCAATATAGTAATTTAGAAACTAACATTCTTCTATCAAAGAATATTCATAAGTTTAAATTTTACTATTCCTTTCAAAAGTATTGAGCAATATTGAATAATTATTTCACTTAGTAAAGAGTAAAAAAGAATTCTTGAATATTCTTTGATAGAAAAATATAAGCTTCTAAAGTACTATATTGAATGATATTTCAATAAGTAATTTTTTCATGCTTAAATCAGGCTATTTACTGTCCATTACAATAAAGTGAGAACAAACATTGTCTGAATAATGCAATGTGATTGCATATTTTTACCAGTTATTGTTAATGATTTTAAAAAGTAAAAGATCATAAATAAAAACAAATAAATCTTATTTATTTGAGCTGCAATATGTGTGATTAAAATCTGTATTAATTCATGTAATTTCTGTTTCATTCAACAGTAAGCCTTCTTTAATATTTTTAATTTCTTTTCGTAATCGACACAAGCTCACGATTACTTAAATAGGTTTTTAGTTAATAGATGGCGCCAGCGAGCCAAGCAATTTTCTACCGAAAGTGTAGCACCAAAATTGGTTGTTCTGATCCACCTATCAGCCTTATGGGTCTGGTTCGGTGCTTGAGTGTACAATTATCCCATGAAAAGTTATAGTCCCTCTCATTATTTGAGAAGTTTGCCTGCCTCTCTATTTTTTTGTGCAGCATTTCATTTTGAGTTTCCAAGTATGACTGCACCTTCCAGGTGGTAAACGCTCAAAATTTGGGTTAAAAAAATTCTTATCGTTGAATTAATATTAGGGATATATATTTAAATATGTATATAAAAAATTTGAAAGTTAAGGCTATAAATGATTTTGTTCAGTGAAAAAAGTTTGAGCATGTTGAAATAGCCAGTAGTTTCTGAATAATAATTTTTATAATATTTGGTTAAAGAAAAATTTTCAAAATATCCATTCACAATGAAGTTTTGTTTCCTAGTTTATTCACAATGAAGTTTTGTTTCCTAGTTTATAAAAAATAAAATTTTAGGGCAAAATATTTCTTTGGAATTTAATGTTTTGAATACTAAAATGCGGTTAATACGTTTACAGTTTTAGCGTTTTAATTTAATTTAACTGAAAGCATTTTCATGGTATATAAAACATTTTTGTATACATATTATTTTTTATTGATATCTTAAATTTGTCTATTATTTTTTCATATATATCTTTATATTTGTGCTATGTGGATGTCATTAAAATTGTATTATAATGGTGGATATTAAGAAAATTTATATTTAAATATCAGCTCTGAGTTATGAAACTCTTATACGTATAAATTGAAGTATTAGTAAATTAATCACAGATTTTTCTTAATTTAAAATCCGATGTGTTTAAAATCAGCTTTTTTGCGAATATTTTTCAATATTTAAAATGCTCCTCGTGCTAGAGTTAAAGATTTGTTAAAGATTTTTTTAAAAATGTTAAGCAAATACTTCTACTTTGTTTTTTAAAAAATCTGGGTTATCCACTTTAAATTTTGGATTTATTACAATCATTAAAACCAAATTTAAATTTAGATAGAAGTCATGAAAATTCAAGAGTGCGATTAAAAAATATTTCCCTGAAATTAACTATTCAGTTTATCTTCAAAATACTACCTCCTAGGTGTTCAACAATATTTATAAGAATTAAAAAAAAAAAGGTAAAATTAGAAGAAAAATTAATGTACAAGGAACATATTAAAAATTAACAAAAGATTTCAAAATAATGATTTTTTTAAACACCTAATATAAGAAATTTTTAAAATGTAATTTTGATAGATTTGGCATTAATGTCAATTCAGTATTTAAATGTAACTGAAAATAAACCCTGATAAAGTTAGTTCCCCCCCCCACAATACGGAAACTAACATTTAAAAGTACGTCATTCGTTTGATCATAGTTTGATCAGATTTGATCAATATATTTCATCGTTTGATCAATTAAAAAATTTTAAAAAATCTCTAAGGGGCGGGGGATTAACCTTATGGATTTTTAAAAATGATCCTGTAAATATGAACGATATATCATTCGAATAAGTGTCATTAGATAAGATTAGATCAACCATTTTTGAGGTTTAATCAACACCGAAAATGCCCCAAATCACCCCCGAAGGTGTCCCAAAATCAAAATTTTCACTCCCTCTCACATGTTGGAATTTTTGAAATTTTAGTGTTATTCGAAAGAATATCATTAGATCTGATTTAAACAACCATTTTTGGTGTTTGATTAGTGCCAGGGGATAAATTTATTGTTTTGAGCCTCTCAAAACAATAAATTTATCCCCTCTAACAAATAGGGGCAATTATTCCGACAATTGGGGGTTCTTATGTCAGAATTTAGGGACAATTTTACTGTCATTCGAATGAACATCATTAGATCAAATACAATAAATACCAGAGTGTCCCCAAATGTTCAGATGATAGATGGCCCAAAGCTGCTTTTCGGTGCTGGAGTTCGTGGGTTCGAATCCCGCTGAGGACATGGATGTTCGCCTTTATCAGCTTTAAGCAGTAGGTCCCGGTTTCATTAGCCCTCTTCAGCAAAACAATAGACCGTAGTGGTCCAAATTCAAACCAAACCAAACCCAAAATGTTCACCTAAATTTTAAAGTTCAATCCATGTTATAATTTCAAATAATCCTAATTATTAGTTTTATAACGTGGAAGAACTTCAGAATATATTGAAATCTTAATATTAGTGTTCCATTGGTGAATGAAACACTTATATTTAAACTCATTTGAAAAGTAATGATAACCCGTGTTTGATTGAAGAGGAGAAGGATTAAGAAGGTAAAGAAAACAAACTATTTAAGATAGATAAGTAGTATTATACATTTAAGAAAATAAATTATGTCTATATCTTTGGAAAAAATCAATTTATGTTTTAATTGGAAAAACCAGCTTAAATCAATTTTACTTAGTTGAATTTCTTTTTACATAGTTGATTTATCAGGTATTTACCACTTAATCTGACCTCCCTTCGATCGCGACAGATATATTTGCAAGTTTGATGAGAACATTTTTCGGAAGAATAAACGAAAGGAACCATCATGTTTTGTAATTGCATCGATTTTACAAATTTGTTAAGATTTTGACATTATAACTAAATAAACAATAATAAAAATAATAGTTAAAAAAAGATTAAAACATTACCGTTTTAGAATTATTGAATATTAATTACTGAAAACTTTTGCCTCTCCCCATCCCCCCAGTTGAAACTGCCAAGTTACGCCTCTGCGCCTCGACCAAACAGTCAGTTCATATTAACGATCACCCAGTGACTTCAAAGTGCTTGCGGTTTCCTCTCGCTGTTGTCTAGGAAACGGGAAAATAGCGATGTTTCAGCGATCAGTGATGGTAAAAGAGCAGATTGAATGAACCTACTAATCATTCCGATTAATATCACGATTTTTTTTAACAAATTTATTTCCATACTATTGCAGGGTATAATAACCATATATTCTCTTGCTATATAGTGATTAAACAAGAGCCTACTTTAAAATTATGGGAAATAAATCAATGTCCCTACTAAATTTACTCCATGGTATTTATCAACCAGACCACCAATAAGAACTGTGACTATGAAGAGTAGTTAGGGTCCGTACACGGATAGCAATCAAAATTTTGGTGTTTTATTTAAATGTGAATTAAAAGTTGTTTGTTATTCTTTGACATGTGATTTGTGGAATTAAATAAGTATGTTTGGATCTAATTTAATTGCTAGAATTAATCTCCCAAAATCTGCTTGTGGAGATCGTGGACTTTCATTAATATCCTGCAAATGTTTACATTTCAAGCAAGCAAGAACTGCACGTTTTTCAAGTTTTCAATGTGATTTTTTGAAAAACAAACTAAATTTTTTAAATAAACATCTGACTAATAACAGGTTACGTGATCCGGCAAAATGGACCGTATATAGGTGCAATACAGTACAAGGTTGTAAAACTTTATAGTATTATATTTTATATGTTTGAAAAAAATTACAAAAAGCGTATTATCAATGAAAAAAAAAAGATATAAAACATTACAGGCATTTTTTACGTATAGAAATTGTTTGTAATTTCTTATAATTTGTTTATACCTTCGTAGATGGTTAAAATTATAGATGCATGCTAATAGCAAGTAATTCTTAAATTTTATGTCATATGTATGAAAGCATATAACAGAACAATAAACGGGATTGAATTGAGCAAAGGAAGTTTTATGTAAAATTAATTTAAATGTATATTTGTAATTTTAGTGGATTTTGTTGGTGTATATGACATATTTATAATGGTTCGATAATATATAGCTTGTAAATCTACGGCTATCTATTAGTTAAGAAACGTTGTAATGCAGTATATGTATGTGATTGAAGTAAATGTCTCTCCTTCAGATTAATTAAAAATGCAAGCAGTCATGTATTATTATCACTATAAATATTTGTGTGAAAATCTTTGTTTAATGTATAACTTATTAAAACTCAATAGATAATTAATTTTAACTGTATATTTGTTGTAGTTTTTCTGTGATATTTTAAAGTAACTGAAGGAGTATATATCAGGATTCATAAATTGACTGTTTCACTTACTGGGAAGGTAAATTAAAATTTAAGTATCAGTTTAATATCAGTCATCACTTGCACTTCTAACTCCTCATAATAAAAATTAATTAATGACTAAATGTATATATAGTATTTAATTTGGGTGTAATTATTCCTGTTAAAGCCTGTATTGTAGTTACTGTAAAATGTAGATGTTTAATTATTTACAAAATATTGTATGATGAATTTATTTTTTTTTAATGCTAAATATATATATTTATATATAAATCTGCAAAACCCACTAAAATTAAAATATACTTAAAATTTAAAAGATATTTTTCATAACATTTTTTTATGTATATATATACAGTGAAACCTCTGAGCGGCCACCCCCCTGTTCTGAGAATATTTGGCCGCTTAGAGGGGTTGGCTGCTCTGAAGGGTTTTATTTACTATTATAAGATAATTACTATAATGCATAATATTAACAAGTCTGACATATTTTCCTCATGTAAATGAAATTTAAAACTTATCTAAAGAGAAAATTCTACTTTATTTTATGCTTCTTTACATTTTTTTAAAGTAAAATTCTACAATTTGTTTCTGTTCATTCTGTAGTCTTCGTACTCCTTCAATCAAATTATGTTCTTTAATGACTTTGTTGATTTCTGTTCTTCCGCAGTTAAATAATTCAGCTAACATTCTTGAAGATTTGCCATTCTCATATTCACTCAAAGTTTCAATGTTCTGCTCAAGATTTAGAAAAATGCATTTTGACATCATTGCAACTCAGATCACTGACTAACTAATGAAATGAAACAGGCGTGAATGCCATTTTTGTTGACAGAGGTGCAGTTCTTCCTTAACTTTATGAATTGGAATTTCAAACAAAGGTCCTAGGACACCTTCAACGCTTGATTGTCCGGTTCTTCCCTCAGTTTCTATAGAAGGTGCTATAGGGATTCCCTATCTGAAGGGAGGAGAATACAAATGAGATAACAGATTTATTATTTCTTTGAAAGGGAGGGGGGAACTGTGGGAATTTACTTCTCAAGTTATTCCTTTGTCTTATTGTAACAATAAGTTACATTCGGTTCAAGTCCTCCATAGGATTTTGACGGGGACATGCCGGGGAAGGACCGGTTTGAATGCAGAGAGACTTCGGACTTCCCCCTGCCAATAGAGGTGTCCGTTCATTTGGGGAATTGAACCGAATGTAACTTATTGTTACATCTAAGATGTAACAATAAGTTACATTCGGTTTAAGTCCCCCATGGGATTCAAACTGGTCCTTCCCCGGCATGTCCCCGTCGAAATCCCATGGGGGACTTGAACCGAATGTAACTTATTGTTACACTTATATCCGACCATAAACCTAATCTTGAGTTTTTTTGCTCAAAATTAAAGTATGAAGTGAGTAAAATTTCCCGAAAAATGAAAGGGGCAATCCCACTTGGTGGCCATTTAGAGGGGGTCAGGTGGCCACTGATACAGGTTATTTTACCATTATGTCTATGAGTCGAAAATCCATGCCATGAAAAATTTGTCATATCGAAGGGTGACTGCTATACAGGGGTGGCTGCTCGGAGAAGTTTCACTGTATATGTTTTTGACTAAATTTGTATTTTATATTATTTATATTTGTATTAAAATTTTTTAAAAAATAAAATAAAAAGTAACTAAGTAAAAAATTGAATGGTGTTAGTTACTAAAAAATTTTAAAATATGAATGCTGCATAGTTTGTTAATATTTAAGATTTTATGCTAAATCAATAAAAATGAGACATTGAAGAAGCTCTGAAATATTTCATTACAATCTGTCAGTTGAGAATATATTTTATTTTTATCATCATTTTATTATATTTATTTTATTATTTTTGTCTTTCTAGCATCCTTTGCCTCAAAAAAAGAAAATGATCAATTGAGTAAATCCCATTTTCAAGAAGTTATGAATAGTAGGAAGGACCAAGCTAATAGATCAATTTTGTTGCATATATCAGCAAAAGATGATATTCCATATGCTTTAGCTAAATGTGAACAATTTGGTATTTTAACAAATGTTTATTCATATCCAGGAGAAGGGAATAATGTAAGTTTATATGACAATTTGCAAGCTCTTTTAACTTTACATTAGAAATGAATGAAAAAAAATTGTTTTAAAAAAGTGATTAGATTTTTTTTTTTTGATATATCAAATTCAATTACTATATGTTGCTAATTTAACCCTCTGACCTCTCAATTTGTAAACCGAAATCTCTTCAAAAATTGTGTATTTTTTTTGTTGCATATTTTAAGTACATATATAAATTGGAGAATTGAAATACGCATTTTTTTTCTAGAAAAATATTTTTATACTGACTTTTATCATAAGAAACTAAGCTGTCCGAAAAACTAATTTCAGATGTTATCACACAAAGGATTTATTTTTTAATAAATTTCAATTGACTTACAGTTAATTTCTATTTATAGTATACTGTCTATACTTCTATTATCTAATATAACTATAGTTCTAGTCATATAGTTCTATTTATTACATAATTAAATATCTAATACTGTATATAATTTATTTCACTGGTTAAATGGCGAAAAGGCGGGATATGCTCCGTAATAAAGGAAGAAAAACACATGCCTGTGAAAATCTCGGGTTGAGCATATTTTGCTATGTTTGAATTGCCTTGGAAATTTAAATATGAATGCTGCATAGTTTGTTAATATTTAAGATTTTATGTTAAATCAATAAAAATGAGACATTGAAGAAGCTCTGAAATATTTCATTACAATCTGTCAGTTGAGAATATATTTTATTTTTATCATCATTTTATTATATTTATTTTATTATTTTTGTCTTTCTAGCATCCTTTGCCTCAAAAAAAGAAAATGATCAATTGAGTAAATCCCATTTTCAAGAAGTTATGAATAGTAGGAAGGACCAAGCTAATAGATCAATTTTGTTGCATGTATCAGCAAAAGATGATATTCCATATGCTTTAGCTAAATGTGAACAATTTGGTATTTTAACAAATGTTTATTCGTATCCAGGAGAAGGCAATAATGTAAGTTTATATGATAATTTGCAAGCTCTTTTACCTTTAAATTAGAAATGAATGAAAAAAAATTTTTTTTTGAAAGTGATTAGAATTTTTTGATGTATCAAATTCAATTACTCTATGGTGCTAATTTAACTTTCTGACTGCTCAATTTGTAAACCGATATCGCTTCTAAAATTGCGTATTTTTTGTTGCATATTTTAAGTACATATATAAATTGGAGAATTGAAATATGCATTTTTTTTTCTAGAAACTTTTTTTTATATTGACTTTTACCATTAATGAGAAACTAAACTGTTAAAAAACTAAATTCAGATGTTATCCCATGCAAAATTTATTATTTTAATAAATTTCAATTGAATTACAGTTAATTTCTATTTATAACATATTATCTATAATTATATTATCTAATATAACTATAGTTCTAGTCATATAGTTTTATTTATTAAATAAGTAAATGTCTAAAACTGTATATAATTTGTTTCACAGGTTAAATGGTGAAAAGGCGGGATGTGCTCCTTAATAAATGAAGAAAAACATATACCTTTGAAAATCTTGGGATG
Organism: Pardosa pseudoannulata; assembly: GCA_032207245.1. NCBI lineage: Eukaryota > Metazoa > Arthropoda > Arachnida > Araneae > Lycosidae > Pardosa > Pardosa pseudoannulata. The sequence continues at coordinate 145,895,279 of CM063504.1, read as the reverse complement.
AGCAAATTTTGCTACATTTGAATTGCCCATGGAAATCGCGGGATGAGCAGTCATAGGGTTAATAATAATTTCTTATATACTTTTGTTTTCATTTTAAAATTATTTGAACAAACATTAGATGATTTAATTGACATTTAATAAAGTAATATTTCTGTTCTAACATAATTATGTGGACTGGGTTCAGAATTTTCTGTAACATGGATGTTTATGTTTTAGAGAAACCCTAGAATTCTGGAAATCCTTGGAAAACTTAAGTGGGTGATACTATATATATATTTGGATTTGATTTATATACCATTCTCCCGTATTTTGTTGTTTGTAACTCTTATCAATGTAATCTTGTATTTCTCACTTTAAAATATGATTTCATTTTTCAGTATTTTGTCTTGGTGGAATTTTTGAATAATATCGCAACACAAGACTTGTTTAAAGCTTGCGAGTATCTACCCATGAATGATATCTTCCCAGTGTTCTCTCGCATCATACAATTTGAGAGAAAGTCAAAAACCAGTGTCCCAAAAGTAAATATTGAAATACATGAAAAGGAAAATATTGTGCCTCATTTAAAATCAGGTTATAGTGTAAGTATCTCATTTTAAGTACTGTGAAATATTTATTGAAAATACATTATTTTGGGGTAATGTTACAATGATATGCACAGTTCAGTTAGTACCGTAGATAAATATAACTCTAGTTTTTACATTAGTCTAAAATTATAAATGTCTTGACTTTATTCAAGTAATGAATGTATAGTTATAATTATAACAATAGCTCTGGGACTATTATTGATATGATTGTGTTTGGGAGTGTTAGTGAGAAACATCATAGCCAGCCTGCCTACTTATGTGGTAAAGTCAAAGTTTCCTGTAATAGGTCAGTTACAAATTATTAAAAAAAATAAGAAAATAATTTTACTCTATTGATCTTCAAAGTACAGTTTTCCTGCATTCACATACTTGTTCCAGTATTTGTATAACTGTTTAAAACACTCAAATCCATTTTTTGAGAGGGCAGTCAGTTGCTTTGTTGTATTTTAGATCACCTCATCTGAATCCACAAAGTGTCTCTTCAATTTCATTTTCAGCCATGGAAATAGGTAAAAATTTGCTGATGCCAGAATAAGGAGGGTATTCTAGAGTGGTAACACTGTTTCTGGCAAGGTACTTTTTCACAGTCAAGAGTGCAATATGGTGAAACATTGTCATGCAAAAGAAATCAATGGTTAATTGCCCATGTTTTCAAGTCATTCTTGTCTGATTACATCATATAGTTGTTTAAGGACCTCCAGGTAAAGTTATTTATTGACAGTTTGGAAATTTGTTATGAATTCTGTGAATACTCCCATGTGAAAATTTTAAGTTTAGAGGCAATAACGTCAATGGTTATTCGTCTGTCTGTGTGCACAATTTCTTGAATGTGTTCAACATTCTTATCTGTGAGGTGAAGAGGAGGTAGGCCCAGTCCAGATATCATCTTTGATGTTTGTGCAGCCTTCATGAAAACATTTATGCTACTCATACACAGCAATTTTTTTGTGTCATTGTTTCTGTATGCTTTCTTCAGCATCTTGAGCATCCCAGAAGGAGATTTATCGAGCAAAATGCAGAATTAGATGTTTACATGCTGCTTGATAGATGACATTTCAAAATCTGACGAATGAAAAATACTCTTTGTGAGAAATGATCGACAGCTAACGCTGACAATATCAGAAAATTCTAAAGATGGTTGTGTTTTTTCCTTATTAGTGCTGCCAACCTCCAAAAGAGATATTTCCCTTCCAAAAATACCTGTGTGAATTTAGGCAATCATTCCGGGAACTTATTGACTCTACCACATAACTGGAGCTGGTACAATGGGTTCTTTTCATGTTGTTTAGATGCACAAAACAATCATTGACGAAGAACTCCAGTATTAACAAAACAACACAAATATTTATTTATTAAAAAAATTAAAACATTGTTATTACTAAATACACCTTAGAGTTGGACCATAAAAAATAAAGTTGACTTAATAAACATTTAGTTGCATTTAGTCCGTAGACAGGAAATCAACTTCAGATGTAGATATTGGTCTTGATGTTTATTCATTGGTCTCACTCTGAGGTCTGCTTTTCTCTACTTTGGCACTTTAACAGGGTCCAAAACCCTCTGCCTCCTCTCTTCATACCAAATGCACCAGAGTCCCTTATCTTTGTGTTTTACCAAACCGCCTTAGACAGATTCTTCTGATGCTCAACCCTCTCTGAAAATGTCACATTTGGAGACTTTATAAGCTCAGTAACCAGATGGCCCACATCCTCAAGCAACATAGCCTTGAGAAGTCATAGGTCCACATCTACATGTTAAAAAGTTGGTTGTGGGTCCAAATCTTAAAGGAACCAAGAAGCCATGGGTTTAGTTTTCACTGCTGACAATTGATAACCCTTTTTTTGCAACTTCTATGTACCAATAAATGCAGGGAAAAATAATGTCTTAAAAAATTTGAGGATTTGTGAAGAATTAAAATTTTAAAAGACTAAAATTATCCTAAAAGGAAAATGTCATCCAAATTCAGGTACTGCTCACAACAATAACTCAATAATTATTATAACAATCATTTTGTAAAAGTTACAAATATAATAAATAAATCTTAGTAGAGGTGGGTGGGGAGATGACTACAATGCATTTGTCAGGAAGTGGGTTTTTTCAAGTGTGCCACCCAAGAAAAACCTGTTTAGGTTTTTATCATGTTGGGTCCATTTTGGTGAACTACTTTGAGATATTTTATTAAGATAGTAGTGTTTCATTAGACCAGGTCTGATGAATCTGATAAGATTGACAATCTGTGAGCTTTTTCTTATATATTGCCATTTTATTCAGTATATGTTTATAAACTTGTATTTTGTTATAGGTATCTGAAATTATTGAAAATATATATACAACTGAAAAATTAACAGAACTGGATACAAGATTAAGATATTTCTTTTGTGTACTAGTAAAAGATTCAGCTTCTAGTGTGTTCCCATACTGTGATGTTTATCCATTTGGGTCATCTGTCAATGGCATTGGGAGACGTGGCTGTGACCTGGATCTCATGATTAGAGTATATCCTGAGTCAGATGCCTCATTAAATGGCTATCGTGAGAAGGTAAATTAACTTGATTGTTCATTTGACAAGTAATTGTACAGTTTTAGAGAAAATCTTATTTTTTTTATCCCTGCATTTTCATGTCCCAAAATAATTGACTTAAATTTTGACAGTTGTTTAATGAATTCTTCTTCACATTTTTTTATTTTATTTTAAATTGATTGATTTTTAATACATTAAGTCATTTTAATTGAAATTTTTACTTAAATATTTTAGAAATGATGCCTAAAAAATTTCTAAACAGTAGTAAGAAATTAAAATTAAATGTAGGTTATGATATATAATTTTGATATCAAATTGTGCGTCTACGCATCTCTTTAGAAAGGATTATTATCAGTTGAAAAGAAATTTTGTTACAATTTAGAATTATGATATTGTTTACAGTCCAATGATAGCTCACTTATTTATTCATTTAAAAAAAACATTGCAGTAATTAAAACATAAAAATAAGACAGTGGACTGTATGCTGTACTCTATCATTTTATTCTTGCACCTTACTCCACACCAAATGGGGTCGGATCTGCGCTAGAGACAGCAGCGACACTTGTGGTTAGATGGTTCACACACAACACACAACAGACATATTGATCAGGGACAGCCAAGTGATGAATGTCTTAGTATTCTTGTCTGATGGGAGAATGAAGAGCCATTAAGTGTTCATAATAAGCAAACAAATCTTCATCTAGTATTTTCAATTTTGAGAGATTAGTAAACTAACTTAGTGTTCTCTTCTACCTCTTCTAAATTTTATTTGTATTAAAAATGCTTGGTAAAAGAAATATATTTTTTTTAGTTTTGATTAAATTTAATTGATCATCTTGTACATTTAAATTGGTTTCATTGAATGTGACAAATAAATAAGTCATATAAGGTATATAATTTTTTAATTTATTAAATTAAGCTTCAAGCCATTGTCTTTTCTTTCGAGAAATTGTAACTTAATAATAATAGAATAATAATAAGAGTGCAGAAAATGGATCCAAACATGCACTTTTAGATAATCAATGAACATACATAGTTAAGTAATAAAAGATTCAAATCTTCTCCATTTTTCAAACAAAGATCAGCAAATCTCACATTTACAGGTTTTACTGTACTTAATATAAAACTGATGTATGCAAGAACCACATTATCATTCATTATAGATAAACAACATTAATATCTTGTTATTAATGTTGTATAAAACTGTTCATTTAAAAATTGCAAACTTTAACATTGAGATATAAATTTTTGTTTTAATTTCTTAAAAACCTTTGCAAATCTAATAATATGCTCACTGGTTAGTATTCAGGAAAAATAAGCCCTGTGTCATATTCTTTCTTTAAATTTTGGTAAGAGGAAACATTCCACTTTATGTTTTTAAATTTGTCTAATAGATAATTATATGATTTAAAATTAAAGGATAATTTGCCAAGTATTTTGAATTTTTTTTTCTAAAATTCTGGTCAGATGGTAAGGTGTTACCTTTTGGATCTTAAAATTTTACTTTTAACATGGAGGTTTGTAAACCATTTGAAATCAACCTCAAGAATAACTTCCAGTTCTATTAGTTATTGTGGGCTCTTTATTTTAAGAAAACAATAATGCTGGAAATGTTATTTGATCAGAATATTGGAAGATTCAACAAAAATCAGTAGCTGTCCATGTGGGTAAGAGAAAAATGTCATCTTTCTAGTAGAGTTGTAATATTTCCAAAATAAGCACTCCATAGAGTAATAGACAGCCATTGAATATGTGCAATGCCAGGTGTTATCACTAATTGGGAAAAAAGCAACATCAGGAAATGAATACTATGAGACACCAGTGAACGCAAATTTAGGACATTAATTTGGATCATTAATTTTCATCTTGGAATTTGTATTCCTGTGGCTAATGAGTGTGTAAATGACAGAGGTTATGAATCTTAAGAAAATGATTTACTGAATTTTAGTTCCCCACTCTAAACTGCAGTTTGGAATGTCTAGAAAAGTACTAAAATTGAGAGAGAAAATATATAAGCCAGAACTGTAGAAAGAGAAGGCTTTTTCTTGAGTTAGCATTGTTGGGAAAACTGAGTCCAGGCTAGCTAGTTGAGTCAATCCTCAATTGTTCTGATAACTCACAAGAGGCTTAGCCAGACTAGTTTAAGGCAATTGTAATGCCATACAGGAGATTCCCCTTAAATTTGATCATTCTTATATAGAGGTATTTTTTTTTACTTGATTCTGTACTTTTTTTTTTTTTTTCTCTGCTGCACAATAGCTGATTGGTTAGGATGCTGGCCTTCGGTACCGGAGTTTGTGGGTTCAAATCCCACTATGGCATGGATGTTTGTAGTCGTTTGGAATTGGCTTTAAGCTGTGCGTCCTGGTCTCATTAACCCCCGTGTTGCTAAAATTAGATTGTAGCAAACCAAACCTGTACCTTTTTCCCACCTGCCAACCTTCTAGTGGGAAGACAGTCAGATCTACAGATCTTGCATGTTCTGTAAATATATAAAGTAATATTTAGTGAACCAGTCAGGTTTAAAAATGGACTTAAAGCATAATTCTCCTAACTGCTTGAAAGGCATTGTTTTAACTACATGTGAATATGCTGATATCTTTGTTTTCATTGTTGTAAAGTGGTATCAATTTATTTATGCTATGCTGAAATTTTTCATTATGTAGAGTGTAGATTGCAATGAAAAAAAGGGAGAGGTACATTTAGATGTTACAACAGATTTAAATACAAAATTTCTATGACTAAATCATTTTGGAATTATGTTTTCATAAATATGTACAGACATAATAACAAAAGTGGGGAAAATACATTCAGGTATGATCAATATGTATATTGTTTCAAAGTTAAAATTGCCTTATTCATACAGATGTATCACTGAAACTTTTCAAAATGGATTCAAGTATATCAGAATGAATATTTCTGTTGAAATTTGAACACTGAAGTTTTTTATAATTACAATATTTTTTTTTTGTACAAGGAAATTATTAATAAAAGTTTCTTTGTTTCATTTTTCATGTTAATGTAAAAAGGGATTTGTGTTAAAATTTTTCTTTTATGTTTTTAAATCCAGTTGACAGTGTTGCACAGTAGAAACATGATACATAGGTTTAAGCTCATTTTAAAGAATTGTGTCTTTGTATCTACACATTAATGTGTATTAATGTGAATGTGTATGTATATATATAATTGCATATGTAATGAAATATTCATATATCTTCCTTTTTTTTTTCAGGGAAAGGGTGCTGGTGAATTTATTTTTTTTAATAAAACATGTATAGGTCATAAAGCAATGCAACAGAAGGTTGTAAATTTTTTAGGTGTGTACTTTCAAACATTTTTGCCTGGTATTACTTCTGTACAAAGAATCTTACATGCCAGAATGCCTATAATGAAAATGGATCATAGGCTTTTAAAAATGGACTGTGATGTTTCTGTTAACAATATGTGAGTATATTTTAAATTTACCTTATTTACCTTTACAAATTTTAAAGGTGTTAAACAATCAATAGCCATGAATTGATATTGTATTTTAGATTAATCTGTTTTAAATGTCTTAGTCATGGAATACTAAAACCCCATTATAATTTGGTCATTTTTGTGATACTACTTAGTAGGGCAAATCCATTGTACAGTCTATTTTAGTTAATGCATCTTAAAATGTTTGTGTTGACTCCCTTTTATCCCATTATGCAACTCCTCAAATCACCGAATGATTTGTTAGATTTGTTTAGTAAATAGAGAAAGTTAGTATAAAGTCGAAAATTAAAATAAAAGAAATTTAAAATACATTTTTTTTTATTATGGAAAGTTTATTCTCATTTTCTTTTAATCCAATATCAAAATAATATGATTAATTTAACTGTTGATTTTTAATGTGTAAACTAGGAAAACTGTTTCTAAAACATCCTTCAGCTTAAAATCTACTAAAATATATGATCTCAAATTTTTACTATGTTAGTATTGAATTTTGGGAAATATTGCCATACTATCCTATTTAGCCCTTAAATAACCTTAATAAAAATTGCAAATTAAAAATAGATATTTCCTTGTATACATATGTGGCAGAAATAATATTTTTACAGTTGTGGATAGTTTACATTGGTTCAAATGAAAGTTTTACCACTCAATATCTTGTTAATGGCATGGATGTTTGTAGCCGTTCGGATTTGGCTTTAAGCAGTAGGTCCCAGTCTCATTAGCCCTTGTGTAGGAAAACAGTAGACTGTAGCGCTCCAAACCATATCACTGGATAACTATTTTTTTAATATTTAAATATTATAGCTTTGTATGAAATCCAAAATTTCAGAATGTATTTTCATGTAAATACAAATATATATATATATATATATATATATATATATATATATATATATATAAGAAGTTATAACTTGTTATTAGTACTAACTCTGTTGTTTTCTTATGAGCAAGTTTGCATTTATAATCTCTTAATCTCTAAGTGGCTGTTTATACAACTCTTGAGTGATACATTTCTTTGTTTCAATATTTGTCCATAATAAGAACAAATAATTTGGAAATCTATTTGAAAATTTTTTTCCATTTCAATAAGGATATAATAATGAAAAAAAATAGCTAATCTATTCATAAAAGGTAAATTTTGTTAGATCCAAAAATAGTCTGAACTTTCAATTGTTTCAATAATTTTAATTCTGAATTATATTCAATCCTTTTAGTGCCAAATGACAATATATCATAATTTGTAACACTTGCAAATAGTATACCAATGAAGGTGTATCATTGCATATGCAATGACACCTTGCTATTAGGAGAGAGAACCCTAACATAAAATAAATTTACAAAATATTATATATAGTTTATTTTCTTTGTAAAAGAATTCAAAAATTTTTATGCATTTTGTTTTTTGTTATATTCTATGCTGGTTGGCATCAAGACCACATATATGCTACAGCAAATAAGATAGAAATTCAACTTGGAACATGTTGAATTTTTTTCTGGAAACCATAATTGCAACATTTATACTTCATAATATATGATCAGTTTAAAGCTCTGACCTGTGGCCAGATAAGGATTTTTTTTTTTATGTACAAATACTTTTTGTAAAAAAGAATTTATTTTTAAATGTTTCATGATGTTTTTATATATGTTATTTGTAATATTTTAAGCAATTATTTAAGGTATCTGTCTACATAATTTTTTTTGTGAAAAATCATAATTTTTTTTATTTCTCTATTGTAAAATTTCAACTTTTAGGCTTCTAAATTTGTTTTTGTTTTGTCTCTATGGCATTTTAAAGAAAAGTTACAGCTATTTAAACATCAGTGACAGCTGTCAAAGCAAAACAGAAGTATCGACTTCAGAACCAGAAGTTATGAATTTAAAGCCTTTTTAAAGAGCATTTTTTGGACAAAACTTTTTAAATTTTCATGAAGATTAGTTTAAACATTTTTCTAGTATTTTTAATAATTAGCAACTTGGCAATTAGAAAGTTTTGAAGCAAGAAAGTGTGGGGAATTTTAAACATGTATTTTAACTTTTTAATAATTAAAGTTGCTTTCATAAACTTCAAATGCGTTTTTCTCAGAACGGTATTTTTAATAAAATGTTGAAACTTGAAATGTGATTTCTCAATAAGTTCTTAAAATATTTTGTTGAAAATTATTATTAATGCTTTTGACAGTATTTACTAGTGAATGACCTTTGAGCTTTAAATTTGGATAATTTTTATTGATGTTACCCTCATAGTTAGATATAAAGGTAATGAAGATTCATTAAAAATTCAATGTATATGATTTTGAAGGACCAACATTTTTTTTCCCAAATGTAAATTAAGCAAAGATTTTAGGTGATTCACTAGTCCAGTGTATAAGAAATGTGTTGCATCAAAAAATATTGAAGTAATTTAATTTATTAAAAAAATTAAACCTTTTGAAAAAACTCAATTTTTTTTACTAAATTTTTTTCATTTATTAGAAATTTTGTAAAAACTTCTCCAGGAATAAATTTTTTAAGTGCAATTCTCTATGATAATATAAAAAATAAATTTAAAAATGTAAAAACATGAACTATTTTCTATGTTTAAAGAAAAAAGTTCTCCGAACATAAACTGATACTTTAAGCTTGGTTCATATGTTTCCCTTTTGGTTTCGATTGCATCTTCAACAAGCATATTTTTTTTCTTGCAATTGAAATAATTTTTATTTTGTTAAATTATAGGTCTGCAGTTTATATGTCAGATATAGTACATTTTTGTGGTGAGGTTGCTTGTTAAATTATAGGTCTGCAGTTTATATGTCAGATATAGTACATTTTTGTGGTGAGGTTGATCAGCGGTTTCGACCACTATTATATGCTGTTAAAAAATGGGCCAAAGAAGCTTATATAACAAATGAATCACCTGGTTCATGGATCACCAATTTTGGACTGACAAATTTGCTCATTTACTTCTTTCAGATGGAAAAAATATTGCCTTGTTTAAATGATGCTTTAGTTATTCAAGGTTTGTATATTTTATAATATAAGTTAAGAAATGTTGTAATCATTTGCATTTTTTGTAGTTGTAATGAATATTAAACAGTTATTTCCTTAGGCAGAAATGCATGTTGATAAATTTAACTTTTCATTACTGTATAAATTAGAAGCTTTTTTATAAATGATTTTGTACCAGAAAGGATCTGAAGCTCCAATTATTTCAATAATTTAAATTAGAATTTATATTTCTGATTTTATATATATATATATATATATATATACACACAGTAATACTGGGGCTTGTGAGTACCTTGATATTCAAGTATTTTGAGTTGTAATTCATCATTTATTTAGTTTTATTGCATTAAATTATTATGTAAAATATGAAATATAAGAAACCTTACATTACGATAAAAAAAAAAAAAAAAAAATTTCTCCCAGAAACAAGTGTAAAAGGAAACTAAGCAAAAATGAAATGAAATAAATATTTTTTAAATGTAATAACAACATACATGATATTTAAATACACCATGTAAAATGTTTATTACTTGTAAACTTAAAACTCTGTGGTAAAAAAAATTCAGAAATATTCCATTTAAAAAACATATACAGTAAAAATTGTTTGCAAAATTTTGTTAAATAATTTTGTGACTTAAATAAACCTCTGACAATGCAATACTAGATTTATTTTCTCTTGGAGGTAAAATTGTTCTTAATGAGGTAAGAATTTACATTCTGTCAGTTTTTCAAAATGGCAAATGGTATGGAGCAAAGAACTTGCTTTTAAATTTTGTCCATGAAGTGAAATTTTTGCTACAAAAACATTTGCAAAAAACCTTTAATGACATTTGTTTATAAAAAAACTAGAGTAATTTAGTTGTACAAATGGTTTAAAAAGATAAATAATCCATCTTAAGTGAACCACACTCTGATTGCTCATAAAAGTGATGTTGACTGTTTTCTTCCATTGTCATTATAGTATGCATAGTATGTTATGAATTTTAAATCACCTAGAACTCAGGTTGCAGTGCCCTGCTCTTAGAACTGAGACCTGAGGTCTATTGTCTTTACTTGATCCTGTTATTTTTATAGATGCTCATAGCCACTTGAAATTGGCTTTAAGCTATAGATTCTGGTTGTGTAGGGAAAAAAATAGTAGATTGTAGCTCTCTAGACCAAATTACACCAAATCCAATCCAATAATGTAGGTACTGAAGATGGTTCTTATGTTAATTGTATAAAATTAGTTTAGTGGGCAGTGGAATTCCTTCACTTAATAGTGATGGTCACTGAAGAAAAAAAAATGTAATTATTTTCAAAAATATTGTGATAGTCAAATTAGTAGGAGGCTAGTTTCAAGGTCTAGTATGCAAAAGGTTTTCATAGGAAAGGAACCCATCACCTAGTGATACTTGTGATACGCTTGGGATAAAGCAGTTCACAATAATAGCTTGCTCTAAAAGCAATGTATAGGGTTCCACTTTCATCATCCATATAAAAGAAATCTCCAAAACTTTTTATATTACAATTTTGTATATTGCTGTGTTGGTGGATATCAGAAAGTGTATATATTAAGCTTGAATCTTGTATACAAGCATAATAAAACCTATTAGAAGAAAAAACAAAGAAGTAAACTGAATTTATGTTGTGTGTTTGAGCTTCATTATTAAAAAAATTATGTATTTTTTCTCTTTCACTTTTGCAGATGTTTCTCTTTCACTTTTTTTATTAATAAAATTCATTTATATTTCAAATTTTGGCATGTAACTGACATAATAATAATAATAATTCCAATGAGTAGTGATTTGTGCCCCAAAATTTTCTACGTCAGGGCATTTGAGAGTTGAGGTACCACTGTTGTTTAAACACTCTCAGACAATTATTAGAAGCCTTTATGCTTATAAAGCTAGGAATCTATATAAAAATGACTTCTCAAGTATGTTTTGCTATTTCCCTATACATGACACTAAAGTTAAAATAAAATTTTTTATAGCTTAAAATTTAAAAAAAAATTTATAATTTTTATTAGAATAATCAGTATTATTTTTGGGTGACTTTAAATTGAAACTGAAGGAAATTTTTAAATTATCAATAAAGAATTGTTAAATTTTTAATAAAACAAAATTTGTATAAGTGTAAAATTTTATTAAAAATGTTTTTTTCTTTATTTTCAGTTTAGCATTCATGCTTTATATTTTTAATACCATTAAATATATATTTTATTTTTAATGCTAATCCTCTGTAGCAAATGAGCATTTCAACTTCCCCTTATTTTAAGGTAGAGAAATGCAGTCAATTTCCAATAACTCAAACTCATTGGAACCAATAAAGGTTTTAGACATCAATAATAAATAAAATATACAATTCAGAATGTTAAAATTGACTTAATATCTTCCTTCACTATCACTTATATATTCAAGTTGAAAATGATTCAAGTTATTAAGAATTGGTTGTATTTTCTCTTATCATTTATCATAAAAACTGTTACTGCATTTGTTTGATTTGTAATATTGCTCATTGTTATTATTTTTAAACACAGGAGAAGATAATTGCCCAAACTTTCATTTACAATATTTTAAACCTGTTGAAGAATGGAGGAATCTGGCTGCACAAAATAAAAAATCATTAGGTAATTGTTTTTTAATTTAAAATTATTTGAATCTTTAATAATATTTTGAATAAAATAATGTATTCATTCTCTAAAATACAGTAGTTATGTTCTTTTAAATATGTTAAATAGTCTGATAATATTTAAATCCTTGCTAATAGATATGCAATATTATGTATTTCATTTATGATGTACTTTTCAAATATTTTGTTTCTAAAACTGATAATTCTGTTTCCATATTAATGTACGGAAGGTTATTTCTCATTATTTTACTATCTGTAGATCTCTGTACTTCACTTTCCTGATATTGAACTTTGGCTTATTCATAAAAATAATTTTTCTTCCAAGTCAGAAGTACCCAGCTTTTTTTTAGCCCACCTCTCTGTTTTCAGAAAAAGCTAGCTGACAATTATTCTCGAAATCAGTTGATATATTAACCTATGTATTAAATTTAGACCTTAAAGGAAGAGCATTATCGAAAAATAAATATCAAAAGGCTCTGACCTTTTCACCTTTGGGTTCTGTGGGATGCATTGGAAAGATGTATTCTTCAATCACGTTTTAAAGAAAAGCGTTTTGGAATGAATAATACATTTATTTAATATGACGAAACACTAAAGAACGAACATTATACATAGATTTTAAAAGAACAACTCAAAACCGAAATAAAATCAAAAAATTGTTCTGCCTTTTTTGTTGTCATTCGGCAAGGGAAAAACTTATAAAAAAAATACAAATGGAAAAAACCATGGATCATAGTTTGTTTTTTCCTTTTCCACACTATGTTTTTCAAATTTTAAACTTGTGTTTCACCTTTTCAAATATTAAATCAATGATGTGTATCTATTAGGTTAAGTATATTATACTGTATACTGATAAACGAAGATAGATTTATAAAAATTCCTGCATTGAATATTTTGAACACTTTGTGCATTGCTAAAAGTTGAATTGGCAAATGCATATCATTAAAAAATTTATATATTAATTAGAAGCCAAGATTGGTTTGATGATAATTTTTTTTTTTTTCTTAGTTTACAATGGATTTGCCACCAGCAAATCTTAGATTGCCACATTTTACAATTGACAGTAATATATAGAAATTTGTTGAAAAACAAGTTAGATTATTTTTAGTTATAATGAAACTATTCATTGCATTCTTGTGAGTATGACCTGGGGGTAGAGGATTGTTGGTCTCCTCCCCCCTCCTCTCAATTTTGAATAAAAATTGTTTTAGACCTAAAAAGCTCACTTAAAAGCTGTTTCTGCACCTGTTGGTAACCACTCCTCCAACTCTTCCTTCTCTTTATAAAGTGTTAAAAATCATGTATCTCTTTTAAAAAAATTAAAGACTGTTTTATCCATCATTTATAACATTTGATCAAAGATGACTGTGCCTAGGAAGTTGCAGAAATTCTAGGTTTTGGAAAAGAAAATTAGGTTAGACTCCACATAGAGAGAGAAAAAAAGATTAAATTGAGCATAAAATTAATGCATTTCATTATAAAAAACCCTGACAAAATCTAAGATTTAAAAATATGATAAAAGTATTTATTAAAAGTATATACCTTCTTATATGCTTATTATAAAGTATTATAAAAATGTAAATAAAAATTATAAAATATCAAGAAGCGCTCTGTGAGTTTTATAAGGAATGTACAAAAATATCAATTACTCCAAAAATATTGTATTATTTTGCCAATTGAGATTCAATAATGATCCATTAAAATCTCCTAGAAGCATATGACTGAGTCTGCAAATTGATAAAATGGTAAAATTCACAGTCCAATTACTTAGCATCAAAAATATAGTACCTTTTTTCATACCCCAACTTGTACATTTCAGCCATATGGTTTTGAATTACATTTTAAGAGTGTACATTTATGCAGTAAGAGTACAATCAATGCTTTTAATCAGTTTTAAATAGATGTTGTAAAATTTATTATTTAAAACTAAATTATTGCATTAACAGCGTAAGTAGTGACAACTGTTAACTAGATAGGGAGTTTTAACTTCCTCATACCTTTAGTTTAAAAAACATGTTCTTAAATAGTAATTAATGAGGAGGATTTCTATTGGTAATGTATGAAATTTGAATTGAATCACTTTTCCGAGTATGATGTAAATACCTACCTGAAAATTCTGGAGAAGCAAAATAATTGATCATTTTAGGGAATATTTAGAAAATTTTATTGGGAAATCTAAACCTACTGTAGTTATTCTTATAGTTCCGTGAAGTGTAAACTTATCGAATTAGGCTTAAAGCATGCAGTCATTTCATTTGCCACCATTGATTCAAATTGTGTATTGATGTAAATGCCGGTTACTGTGTAACGGACTACTTTCACGCAATCGACGATTAAGATATACGTGCGTAATTTAGGGGCGTGGCTGGTTTCTCCAGAAAAAGGTATGCTTCACCTTAGTGGCAACAGAAGTATGCAAATATTAGGATGAGCTTTTAGGATATAAGCTTGTTGACAATCTGCAGCAGTTGCTGATGGCAGTTCATGAACGCAGTTGCTCATTGGTAGTTGATGATTGCAGTAGATTTGTAGATGGCAGTTAGCCACATCGGCCTTCGCATAGGTAGCAGATTTTCGAATAGTTCGAGTTACGCCAAATTCTAAGAATGCCAAATTTGTGCAAGGCCATTTTATTTTTCTAACAGTGCAAGTTTTTGAAATTTGATTAAGTGGTGCAAAATAACTGAAACTTAATTTACGTACTGTATATAGTATTTTTCTTAAGATTGCAAGTAGCAATAAAAAGACTTTTTTATGAAGATGCAGTCATCAACTTATTTGACTTAATTTTTTAAGCCATTCTAGTTAAATGGACACTCTACTAAAGGGGGAAATTGTTTTAAAGTTTTTAATATCACTCCCAACAATTTCAACTAACACATATTTAATTTAATCAGTTGTTGTTGTTGCCAATGCCATTAGGCTGAGACAAGCATATGTTCCAGTAGCTACTCCAATTAAGGCAAAAGGGTTTATCTTTTGTTTGATGAGCGCTAGAGTGAAAGAATGTCTTAGCTCAAGTGGGTCCTTTTAATTTAGAAACAGGGACCAAGTAGAAAACCCCATAGGTTTGGTCTGTCATTCACAAAGGTATCATTAAAGTACTTGGAGGACATTATGACCACAGACATATTTTATGTACCCCAGTTGTCATTAAACAATCATGGTAAATCTTAAGCCAGCTTGAGCCTTGAACCTGAAACCCTCCAGTTTTGAGATCATTGCCTTTGCTGACTGAGCTACTGTGGCTCATTTAATCAGTTTTAAAAACTAACAAAAATATTTTAATTTTTTATTTTTCATGATTTATGTTTATAATACTCCTTAAGAGTTTTGGAAAAACATCATATGTGTTCAATGATTATATTTCTGAATAAACTCATCATTTCATTGATTTCTATTTTTTTTTTCAGCTGAACTCTTTATAGAATTTTTTTCATTTTTGTCAGAATATAAATTTGATGAAAATGTTTTATCACTTATGACTGGGAAACCCAGATCACATACACAACTTGGAGTTCCAGTGTGGGTGCAGTATCCTTTTGATGAAGACTTAAATATAACAAAGAACGTTTCGGAGTATGAGTTTTCTGAATTACAAAATAAAGCTGCGATTTCAGCCAAATCATTAGAAAATGAATTGAAGAAGAAAACTAACCTCACCAAAGATTTTTCTGTACTTCTTGCAATACCAAGTTTTAAGAAACCCAAGAGAACAACAGTAGATGTTGGTGCCTATTTTAAAGATCATAGACCGAATCCAGCAAAATTTAGAAGAGCCTAAATATTTGTAAATAAATAATTTTACTGTAAAATTAGGGTGCTGTCTCTTGATTTGACTTTATCCATTCTGAACTAGTCATTGTACAGGGCTAATACAAAGTATTAGCCCTGTACATTCATTTTCAAAACAATATATTTCATAATTATTTATTTATAAGCTTCTTTGGCTGAGATAATTATTAGGGGTCACGAAATTCTTTTCTATGTGAGCCAAATTTTTTAATTATTTTAAAAATGAGTGAGTGAGTGGACTAAACATTGTGGGAAAAAAAACTATAGATAGCAATATATTTATATCTATTAAATAGGTATGCCTTATAGATATTTTATTATGTAGTTTTGTGTTATCTTTATTGTATACATAATGGGTAAGTAATAAATAATTAATTTTCATAATAGTTTTATTGAGAAACATTGATTAGTACAAATGTGGCTAGTACTTAAGGGTATTAGCAGCTTTTCTAAAACAAACTTTTCTCAATCAACAATTTTCTAATGCAAAATAAAAAGTATTTAAGACAGTATAACATTGCTATTGTTCTTCATCTTAATTTTTGATAATTTAGGTGCAAAATTGTTAAGTTTCTCGTGTATTTAAATACTTCTAACTGAAGAAATAATTGTTAGCATGTGCATGCATTAATTAGACCAGAGCATACAAAATGAGATGTTAAGCAAATAGTGACTATATAAATATAAATTATAAAGCATAACAACTTTATTTAAAGTGTTATCACAACTGTTAAAATTTGCATAGTAATGGTATTTACTTTGACCAAGCAATTGATTGCAAGCCTCATGAAATAGTCTGGTGGGCTGCACTTTGGCAACTACTGCCATACAACAATAAAACATGACAAGTCATTTATACAAGAGTCACCTTCAATACAAAACAAACAGTACAATAACAACCCTACATGTGACAAGGAAACAAATTTAAAGACCAGAAAGAACCTCCCATAAAACAAAAGGCAATGACAAAAGAACTACCAGATTTAAGAAAGAAAATATTTTAAAAATAGATACAAAATGTAATGCAAAATCAAAGGATATTAGCCAAAAATTTTGCAAAATCTACACAAGAAAGAATCAAATTTACATATTCATGCTAAGAGGCAGAACAAAGTACAGCAGATGTGACTTAATGTGATCCCATCAGGCTTACTCAGTTTTGATAACTATAACTGATTGATTATAATAAATGAAAAATGTAGTAAATTAAAAAAGAACAGCATATAGTAATGGTAAGCAGAAACTTGCCGAATGGTTAGTGTGCTGGCCTTCGGAACCGGAGTTCGTTGGTTCGAATCCCACTGTGGAATGGATGTTCATAGCCATTTGGAATCGGCTATAAGCAGTAGGTCCCTGTCTAATTAGCAACGTTTTGCAAAAAGTAGACCGTAGTGCTCCAAAACCAACCCAAATTAAGCAGAAACTCTAACATGATAGAATTACAAGCAGAAACTCTAAGATAATAGAATTACAAGCATGAAATAAAAAATTGAAATTGATAGACAATCAAACACCAATAAAGGCCATATGGCCATGAGGCACTCTATACATTTTTGAGTGGGGATGAACAGATCCCAAGTACTTGGTCATCCCCCTTCAAAGTGCCCAGTGCACACCCATCGTGCTACTGGTGAGCACATGCAGCAGAGTATTAGTCATTGGAGGAATTTGGTAGACTACTGAATATTCTTTTGGTGCCAGAATTAGTGAGGGTGGTGTGTGACAAAAAGAGGGTTCTTCTTGTAGCCTGACGAATTTTGCTCATTGCACTTTAGGACAGAATCTGATTATCCTAAAAGAGGAACAGGAAACTTTAAGAGGTAACAGTCGTAGTTCTGCACCTCGGAACCATCACTTGTAAGTCATTGCAGTGGAACTTTGGCCTACCCTGCAGAACCCCCATGACTTGGCTTGCTCAAAAATACCCACTAAAACCTTGAATCAGTTACAGGGGAAAAAAGGTAGACCTTTAATTTAAATTAGGTAATAAAACAAAGGGGGGGGGAGATAGACAATGAAATGATTGTACCTTTGTTTGAAGAACTGAAGATATCATCAATCTTTCACTGCTTAGTCTGCTGAGTAAGTCATTAACAAAACATAATCATACTTTTAAAACCCACCAGCCTCATTTTTGCTTTGCACTCACCAAAATTTGAAGCAAATTTCTCACTCCAGAACTTATTGGAGTTTACTCTTTCTAGATAACATATTTGGGTTTATCTTCATCAGAAACGGACATTGATGCCTTCATGTTTGATAGAGATTCACATATGTTGATTTGGAATCTTGAACAGTCATTCTGGGTGTATTACAAATTTTATTCCCCAATAACTTTGGGAGGAATGTATCATGATGTCCCTTATCCTATCGCATACAATGAGACACTCCATAAACATCTCTAGAAATCCCTCATCAATAATATTCCAATTGGCCTAAAATTTGATAACATTAAGCCTTTTGTTCCCACAATAGTTCTCAATAGTCAAGACCTCTGGGTCCCAGAATAGCTGAAGCCATCTGAGAAAATTTTCTTTCCTCCTAGAGGTATGACTGCTAATAGCCGCAGGTAATGCTGATAACAGTGAACAGAAGACTTATTGTAAACATCCAATATTTGCAGGTGTTTTCCTCTGAGGTTTTTACAACATGTTAAGAAAAACTACTTGTAGCTGGATAATATGAAACAATTCATTGCTACTCTGTTGAATTTTAAACTTGTTTACTTAGATTGATAGGTAAAATAAAAGACTGGGTGGGGGGAGGAAAATATGTAAACTTTGAGCTATTGGGCTGGGAACCGGAGGGTATTTGAAATTCTAGTTTGTGGATCTTGAAGATTTGAGTGATATAGTGATTAAATTAAGCTACCATTTTTATGTTAATTTGATTGTGTGTTACAGGATCAGAGAACCTTGATAATATTAAATGAATGATAACATTAAACCATGATCACATTAAGCAGCTTCTGCTGTATTATGCATGATCACATTAAGCAGCTTCTACTGTATTATGCAATAAGATAAATATATAAGCCTATGATACAGTGGACTTCAGTCTTAAATACATATTTCATGGTTTCAAAATTATAAAATTTTCAAAGTGATATGTTGGCAAGCATGATTTTGTTAATTGTTCCTTTTCTGCCGAATGATGGCCTATTGGTTAGGGTGCTGGCCTTCGGTACTGGAGTTCGTGGGTTTGAATCCCACTGTGGCATGGATGTTTGTAGCTATTCGGAATTGGCTTTAAGCTGTAGGTCCTAGTCTCATTAGCCCTTGTGTTACAAAAAAGTAGATTGTAGCACTCCAAATCAAACCTTTTTCAAAGTAGACAAAATTGCTCTATTGTTTGAGATTTTGAGTGAGTAGTAACATTGCTCACATTGTTTGCTTTTTATTTGATTACTATCTTTATCATCAGTGGGATGTTTCTATGTAAACAAGTTATACTTCATTTCAAATTATGTTGAATAATCCAATTTGTTAATATTTCATGTATTTTTCGTTTAGATATCTTTTTTTTGTGGGTTATTACAAACTAGTAGCTCAACAATAACTTGTTTCAGTGCAGAGAATATAAGGAAGTGGCCCTTGGCACTGTGATAAATCTTGACATCTTCACAGAGACACCATGACAGAGTATAGAATTTTCTTCATTTTATTACAAAAATGAAACTTTCATGAAAAATACGAAAAAAAAATTGAATTATGGCAAAGGCAAGATCCATCGTGCCATCGTGCCATCGTGCCTTCCACAATGATGAGTGAACCCAGAGAATACCACGAAAACATTCCCCAGACCATAATACTCCCTCCTCCATTTTAGACCATTCCAGCAATTGTTGCACGGTGTTTACTTTCAGACGTTTCCCGCCATATACGCTAATGTGCATCTGTACGATGGTGCGTAAAACGTGGTTCATCAGACAAAAGTGGACTCAGTGGAAGTCCAGTTGCGGTAATGCGTGCAAATTCTAGCCTTCGTCGCTGATGAACAGTACTTAGCATAGGTGGATTAACCAGGCTTCTGCTACGGAGGTCCATACGTTGCAACGTTCGCTTAATCGTCTTTGTGGAGACGCTGTTGGTATCCCGTTGGTTCATCTGGGCTGTCAGTTGCTCCACGGTTACAAGTCTATTCACCTGGACGTATTCCTTCAGCTGTCGTTCCCTTATGCTACCTATGGCCCATCGCACACCACATTTGCATGTTGCTGATTTTGAATAGTGCCATTTTACCATGTACTGCATACTTTTACCACAGTGGCCATCGAACAGTTTACAAAATTAGCCGTTTCTGAAATGCTTTCCTTCATCCAATGGTCATACCTTTTTGGACGTCTGATAAATCGCTCTGTTTCTGCATGACTACAAGAATTGAAATATTTTTCGAATACCTACAAACACACTTTATACATCCACCAAATTGCTGATTGCCTTCTACGATTTGCTTGACGTGCCTTCTATGATTGGTTATTTAACTTCGACGTCAAAAGAAGTGGTGGTTAATATGACTGGACTGTGTAGTTTATGCCTTCTGTATTGAATTTCTTAATTTTTAAAAACTACTGATATTTTTGTAGAGAATCTTGTGTATTTACTTTAATTTTATGTAAGTGTATTAATATAACCTTGTTCAGTAATTTAATCTGACATATACAAACATTAAGTTAAACAATTTCTGTTACATTTCAAATAGATCCTCAAGGGAATTTAAAAAAAGATTAACTAAACCACATCATAAAAATTGCTGATTGCTACTTTTTAAAAACTATTAAAACTATTTTATAATTCTAAAATAAATCTATTTTCATAATTTCAATTTTAGTAAAACTATTTTTATTGTTCTAAACCCCTTATTCATCCCAGGTAAATAAGCAGTTTACTTCTAGCCTATTATACTTTATATATATGTAGATTTGTAGGTACTTTTCATCTATGTAGTATGTAGTAAAAGAAATTATGGTATTTATGCAAGTTTTAATAATATTTTTTTTATTAATTATCTCTTTTATTTATAGCTATAATTTCTTTTAATTACAACGACTTTTAATTGTATTAGATATTTTGTACTTAGACAAAAATATTTTAAATATTCGGTTATTGAATATTGATTTATTCACCCGAATTCAATATTAGTTTAGACTGACGAATAGGCAATGAACAGAATATCAACCAAATATTCTGTGTATCCCTAGTTTAGATCATTAAAATATTTTTATAAAGAGTAAATATGTATGCGATTTTCAATTAATATTTAAATGATTGTAAAAAGTTCTTTTTATGTATGCCTCTTTAATATTATGTTTAAATAATTAATTGTATTCAAATATATTGGATTTAATCCGAATTTTAAAACTTCATAATACTGTTTTGAATAACGTCTATCGAGTCTCCTAGATGGCAGCACTAAAAGTTCTAAGCAATTTAAGCAATGAGACATCTTAAATATGATAGATAAATGATTTTGTATATTCCTGACTTGTTAAATTTAAAAGTTATAAACGAAAGTTAGTACAAAAAATCAAATGAACCTCTTGGATACAGATTTATTTGAATAAAAATAGTGCGTTTGAAACAGATTTTCTGATGCACATAATAGAATATAAAAGCAGTAGAAGATTTGAATGATGAAATAGACTTGTTATCCGGTAAAACAAGTGCATGGCAAGTCGCAGTTATAAAATGTACCCAAACACTACAGACTTATTTGATTATTATTATTATTATTTGCATGTGATATATATTATTTTATTTCATATATGGATGTATGCAAAAATGATAGATTTTTTAAGAATTAATTTATTTTAATGACAGAAGTACATAGTTTTGGCAATAGTTAAGTTACTATTCATAAACATAGTTTTTAAAGTTGATAAATTATAAATGTAGATGGTGACTGGTCAGACTTGTCAACTGTAACAATGCCAAACATGTATCAGCCGTCCAATCAAAAGTAAGCCGAACGCTGGCCGATTAGTTAGGGCGCTGATCGTCGGTACCGGAATTCATGGGTTTGAATCCCACTATGGCATGGATGTTCTTAGCCGTTCGGAATCGGCTTTAAGCAGTAAGTCCTGGTCTCATTAGCCCTCGTGTGCAAAACAGTAGACCGTAATGCTCCAAACCAAACCAATCAAAAGTAATCAGACGGTTTCTGATATGAAAATCTAGGCATATGTCATCCGAAGTTAAATTAAACACTTTGTGAAAAGTTAGTATCCGAGTGCATTTCTGGAACATAGCGTTTTATTTCAGTGTGTAAGGACTCCAATAGGTTTGCTTTGGTTTCGAAGTATCATTTGGAAGAATCTGTGACTTGCCGACTCATAGGCCGCTTAAAAGTAGAGCAGCCAATCACGGAAGCAACCAAATGTCTGGTCCTTTTCAAGAACTATTCCAAAAGGTGAAGAAAGTTACAGTTTGTCTCTGTAAATCTGTTATAAATATATCAAGCACGAATTTTTCGGAGTAAAAAAAATACTTCAGGGATTCTTAGTCTATCCTAGTCTATATCTAAACCTATTATTTTTCATTATTTTAAAACAATTTGATTTATTGTTGATTAAATAACCAACAATAAATCAAATTGTACCAACCTTAAGGTTGGTATTTTAGGTGTTTTGAAAATATAAATTCTGGATTAAACTAAAATATTCAACTCATTTTTAATTGCGAAACAGCATCATACTTAGGAGAACAGATTGAAGAGGGAAACGACACACAAATTACTACTAAAATTTAGAATAAAATATTTTGCATTTTTCACTTTTCCTCTTTAAGATTTCCCGCTTAAGAAATTGGAATCTGTTGGTTCCACAGATAACTTCTTAAGTGGGTTCTACTGTATCTACATATACAGTAGAGTCTCTATAATTCAAATATTGATTGTTCGAGTTAAATCCAACTTACTCCAACTCCCAAAATAATAATAATAATAGTAAATATATAAATAAATTTATTTCCGGAAAAATGGCCGACACATATAAAAATTACTACAACTGTTTTTTATTGTAGTTTGACCGAACTTATGTTCACTGCGCACTTCGAAGCTCTCAGCAGAAACTGTTAAAAAATTAGTTACTTTATTTTTATAATAAGTAATTTAACTATTTTATTACCCATCTCATAACCACTGACGATATTAGCATATATATTATGCATGCATTTTCTTTCGAGCCGTGACGTATTGCATACGTCTGAAGATCGTTTCTTTCCCTACCGATAAGTACTCGGGGGAAAAGGCTATGTATCAGTCAGTGGTAGTAGTTGTACGGCTATGTGTGTACGGCAGTTAGCCGATGTTTATTTTCCTTTTCTTTTAAGTTTAATAAATGTAGTTTTAAATGATGCTAACGTTTGTCTTAATACTGTTCAGGATTGATAGGGCAAAATGCTTCTACTTCAACTATTATTCTATTATAGCTTTAAATAAGCTAACAGACACCTTCTTCTTAAAGGAAACAGGCTTTGTATCCTTCCCAGGGTGTGTGTATGGGGGTCCTGGAATCGTTTTGTTTCAACTTGGAGAAAAAAGTTATCCAACCACATTTCACCCATTTCCTTTTTTTTTCTTTACTCCAAACGTATTTTCCTTTTTTTTCTTTACTCCTAACGTATTTTCCCACATTCTAAATATAGTTTAGCGCGTGGAATTTAAGTAATCTTTGAGAGATTTTTTAAGTATGTCTATAGGATCGTCTTTGTTTTTCCAGGATGGATTCTATGAAAAAGAAAAGTGAAATAAGAAGCATTAAAAAGACTCAATAAGGGGATGAAACCTTTAAAAAATTTGTAATCGAATATGACGTAAGGGAAGTTATGGTTTTTGATTGTCTTAGAAACAGTAGCAAATTAGAAGTGTTTTCTGATAACAAGTGCTCAGACATCATTTATCAAATCTTTGACAATGTGATGCCCAGAAGATGGCGTGCTATTGCCGTAAGTAAAAGGAACAATATATTTAAACAAAAGAACAATCAACAATTTCTTTAAGATGTAATTAACTTATCTTCAGTAATTAATGTAAAAATATTATGAAAGTACTTTTTTTTTCAAGTATACTTCGAAATTCAAAAATTGTGTTTCTAATTCTATTTCTATTTTATTAAATTTACGATTTTCGATAATTCAGGATTTCAATGATTCTACTTAGGTCTGGTTCCATCCACCTAGAATTGTTGAGATTAATGTATATGCATATATGTATATATACATTAATTTAGATACACACACACACGCACGCGTTCCAATAATAGATAAATAGATCCAATACTCAGCGTCAAATTACGTGTATCTTGATCCTAATAATGCAAGCTTATATGAATAAATCATGTTCCCCAATGACGCGTCACACTTCCCATAATAAAAACAGAGAAAGAAAAAAAAAATCCGTCAGAATTTTTGCATCGCCTTTACCGGTGTAGTGGCCGTTGTATCTTCACCTCTTTTCTGAACATTACCGAAATCGGAGTACTACGGAAGAATCGACCTGATAACGCCGCTTACATTATTTAAATAGTTGAGTCACGTTTTCCCCACAAAACCACACCCAACTGATTTGGAAAGCCCCGTGCGCGTAAGTGTGTGTATCGATCACTTTTTTCCAGGCGGCGTGATTTCGTGAACAAATCTTTTCATTTCGCACGATGCATTGTTCCTTGCAATAGAAGTGGAGCCAGCTCTAAACGCTTAAGCCAGAGTTTGAAAATTATCTGACGTTTTCATTTACCGGTCATTTGGTGGATGAAAATTTGAACACCGATTTACTGATAATACTTTTCCTAAATATATATAATTTTAGAAAGAGGTACTACATTGAGTGATGTGCTGAGAGAGAATATTTTTTCATTGTTTTATTGTAAACTTACATTGCTGTTCAAAAATAAAGTATAATTGATATTTATGAGAATATCTAAGAAAATCCGTCAGAATGACGGGAAACGTGTTATGTGTGTGTAATACATAACAGAAGAAAACAATACAAATGAAGGATATTATTCATCTTTATTATCCAACGAAAAAGTCTGATAGGAAAATGAACATACTAATAGTTTACATTTCAGTTGAAGAAATCAAAATAAAGAGGTTTCGTAACTGATAGGTTGTGGGTTCAAACCCAAGACGGCCGAAGATCCGCCATGTCCGTTAAAGGTGACTGGGACACGTAAAATATGTTCATGGTCCCAATGTCCTCCAAGTTCTCCATCAATACCTCTGGGGGTGGCAGGCCAAGTCTATGGGTCTTCTTCTTGGTCTCTGCTTCAAAATTATGAGGACCCATTTGAGCATAAGTCGTACTTTCACCCTAGTGGTGCTCGTTATAAACGAAAGGCACACCCCTTTGCCTTAATATGAGTAGCCTCCGGTTCAATCGTGCTTGGTTTCATCAAGTGGCGTAAGTCAGCAACAACCACGACAAAATAAAAAGGGGATTTGGCAGTTCACTAAGGTGTAAGGCCGACTCTGGCAGCCACGCACATTATTGAACCCACACTAAATGATTTTCCATATTTGCTACGAGATTGTGGACGAATTGGGAGTCTCAAACAGTTCCAGTCATTATTAAAAGCTTGTTTTAGTTTTGAAAGGGAGTTTGGCAGGAAGATCTGCTAGTTTCTTCGATTGGATGAGAGTTTGAATTTTAATTGAAAAGTAGGGCGAAACACTATTGAAGAACTCAATCCAGTAAATTTAAGACTAACTGTATGTAACAAAGAGTTACACTTCTACAACGCCAGCCTGAGAATCTGACCTAAAGGCGAAAGTGATGTGAGTGACCCTCCTTCGACCCCATTGGTCAAGAGGGGTTGCTAACCGCGGAGTAGCTATCTTCGACCCAGACAACGCTGTCCAACGAACGTTTTTTCAGAGAGAGCAAGGAAGAAGGAGTGTGCAGCTTAAAATCTTCTGCTGCAGTTCTATCACCATTTTCCTTCACAAGTCCAAGACACCATGTTGAGCAGATTTTCGATCGAGTATGGTCTCTTTGTCATGAAGGCCTAATTAGCATTGTTATTGCTTATTCTCACCTTTATTTATATTCAAAATAAAAACATTCAGCAGGAGGAATTAGTTCTCATTCAAATTTGTAATTTCTCACGGGGACTCCACTTACAAGTGCTGCTGGCCTAGACGCTCAGTCAGCCTTCACCTCAACACTGTAAAACAGATTAAAAAGCATGATGGTATGGGGATGTCAGTCAGCAACAAGTGTTCTCCTATTTATGTTTATAAACTCAAAGGTTAATCAATATATTCGTATCAACATCCTAATAGGTAATCTAACACCTAGTGAAAATATTTCTCACTACTATCAGGGTAAAGACTCTAAACCAATACCCGCTTGTGGTTACTGTACAGTTGCCCTAAAATTAGGTTTCCAATGGGAGCGGTACGGCCTCCCGAAGTGAAGACTTTCAGGGGACGGTTGAGGATTTAGAGGCAAATGGAAGCGTTGAGCCAGTCAAGGGGGCGGTGGTAGATATATCTATAACAACGTACACGATATCTATAAAAATTGTCATTAAATCAATCAAATAATATTCTATTTATTTTAATAAATGCAATATTTGTTCAAGCTCAAATTTCGTGAATTTCACAATGAGCCGCCGTTTTCTGACGCCTCGGCAAGAGTACATAAATTACAATAGCATTTCCTTCATCGTATTTTCTTAGACGTAGGCTTAAAGTAGTAGTTAGTTGACTATCTAAAAAACGTAATATCACGGAAAGTGGAGATTTATGAATGAGGCTGACGAAATTGGAACACGACGTAAACAAATTGTTAAACTCCACTAGCCTCAACCATTTCATTATTTTTTATTTCTAGTTGAGTTTATGCTTGTTTTTAATAAACAGTTTTTTACATTGCATTGCCATTTTAACTAATTTCTACTTGGAGTTTTTTAATAGATAGATAGGTAGATAATATATATATGCTACAATATTTTAATATTTTATGTAATTTACTATTATAAAAGAGATAACAAATGTTTTTTCCGAATATTTTGTTCGAATAATGTTTTTCTTGTAAATCTGTTGGGGTCCGGAAGACGCTAGAGACCACTGTCTTAAAGTCATTAAAACCACACATCAGTTACTAGATTTTAACATTCTAGAAAATTTATGTCATCAGTTAAAATTTGGCAAAGTAAATTCTTATATAGCTTACAAAAGAGACATAAAAATGGTTTTGTTTAAATAAAGGGAAAAAATCAGTAATTATTAGTGTAAAATTCTAGCTCGATCTGTGGCAACAAGTGTGGAAATCTTTACGAGTTTAGTTTGGAGAACTACGTTGGAGCTGCTTTGCTACACGAAAGCTATCAAGACTGGGACCTAATGCTTAAAGCTGATTACGAATACACATGCCAGTAGTGTGATTCGACTCTTCGAACTCCGCTACCGAATGATGACTGAATAGGTACGGTGCTAGTCTTCCGTTCTAAAAAAAAAAAATAATTTTTTTCTTCTAAAAATAGACTTTAAAAGCATTTATTTCAACTGTTTAAAAGTATTGTTACAACTCCATATGAATGACTCGGCATCTTTGAGTTGTACAGTCATATAGCTAATATTTGCTATATTGAGATTTCTCGTTATATACTGTGCTGATTATAATCAAAAGTGAATGTGCATAACTATATGCTATAACAGTCCTAAATTCAAAACTTAAACCTCATATGGCTGATCGTTTTTGAGTTATGCAGAATACATCATACATACATAATCACGTACAAATGTCACAACGAAACTACTCGAAATTCGCCCAAGGATGGTCAAGATGAATATTTAAAATTTCAAAATTAAAGTTTCTGTGTACTTACCAACATCCGTAACAGGGAAACTTGTGAAAAATGATTCATGCATAATACAAATAAGTATTTCAAATGACATTAAGCGCTCTAAATTTTTCAGTTTTATATTGAAAACTGAACACTGATATTTTTGACACTGACCGAAAAATTATGCACAGAGTTCGCAGGTTTGAATTCCTTTTCTGGTATAGATGTTCGTAGCTATTTGGGATTGGCTTAACGCCTTGAGGACTAGCACATAAATGGTATACGAGTTGACCGTTGTGAAAACCGTTGCCGTTTACGACATCTAGTAATTAAATCTAGCATTTAAAAATTAAAATAAAATGTTTAGATCTCCTGTTACGCATACACGACTCTGGTCTCTCAATATCAACCGTAGATCATCGTGTAGAGACGACACTGGACTGATAAAAGTGAAATCGCTGCGTAGCATATACGAGACGTTGGTCGTGAAGGGGTTAATGCAGTAGGTCCAGCTAATCAGGCCTGTGTTGAAAAACAGTAAACCATCGCAACGGAAGAGCAAAGGGAATAGCTACCAAAGACCAGCGCCTTACGATTCAGCCTTCCAAGTTTCCATGTAAGAACAGACTTACAAATAAAACTAGTCAAAATGGATCTAGGCATGGTCCTAATAAGTATTTGAATTTAAATATTGATATTTTTCGGGATTATACTATATCCTAAACTTTGTATGATTTGGTTTGGAGTGCTACGGTCTACTTTTTTGCAACATAAGGGCTAATGAGACAGGGACCTACAGCTTAAAGCCGATTCCGAACGGCTACGAACATCCATGCCCCTGTGGGATTCGAACCCGCGAACTCCGGTACCGAAGGCCAGTACTCTAACCAATATGCCATCATTCGGCAAACTTTGTCTAAAAATTAAAAAAAAAATATATCGAAATTTCGTATTTTCTATTTTTGAAATCTCGAATTGAAGACAAAAAGGTTTTACGAGTTTTTATCATGGGTGACAGCTCAAAGACAATCAATTACTCCTTAGATAGCCTATTTTGTTAAAACCAAGGCGAGAATTTGTAATTTTTAATAAGAGAAATCAGCCGAAAAATCATAAGTTTGTAAGAAATTTAAACTTCTAAAAATAAGAAGCTTTCTGTCTTAATAACATATGAATTATGCGCTATATTTACCATATGAATGAAGTTTGTTTCAATTTTCAGCAGTGACAAACTGAAGCTCTCAAGGCAGTTTATTTCCACAAAGACGGAAAGCTTTTAAGTAAGAAACTTAAAGAAAAGTTCTGACGGTGTTTACGAAAACATGGTCAATGATTTTTTGGATACTTTCCAATGATAATGAAAACTGAAGGTCAGAACTCTTCAAGCCAAACTGGTTTCTTAAGCTCAGTATCGTAAGTATTCAGAAACAACTTCCTATCTACGGAAGCTAGGTAAGAAAAATAAGTGGTGAAAAGTCCTAAATAAGTTCAGTATTTAGTCTGTTTGTCTTGAAGAAATATTACGCGGTTCCGAAAAATTATGGGCAGTTTTCGCTGTTACCGAGACAAATTCAACGTCCTCCCGGGTTTTTCTTTTTTTTTTTTTTTTTTGCTTCGCTTCTAAAGTTACGCCGA
>CM063504.1:145853862-145863275 GCA_032207245.1 Pardosa pseudoannulata | reverse complement strand
ATTGAAAAATGCATTTTTTCTTTCTGGGAAATATTTTTTATATAGATTTTTATCATGAGAAACTAAGTTTCCAGAAAAACTAATTTTACATGATGTCATCAAAATAATTCTTTTTAAAAGAAATTTCAATTGAATTACAGTTAATTTCTATTTATTGCATAATATAAAATAGTAAAATGTATAAAATTTAAGAATATATGAAGGACTGAGAAAAAAATACCTTAGAAATGCAGTTTAGTGTGATAGAGTTCGAAGCAGGGTTCAAGGCAAAGTCCAACTTCACAGTCTTTGCACCAGATTCGTGTTTCTCTGCGAATTTTTTTGCCATTTCCATCTTTTCTTGAACAGCATACAGCACACTGTCTTCGAGGTTCACTTTTTATGGGGTTAGGTGGTATGTGACTTGGAAAATGACGAGCTGTCAATCTCAAAGGGTTCAAAGTGGAACTCGGTCTTCCAGGACAACCGCTTTTATTTGTATCAGAATATTTTTCGATGCTTTCTTCAACAAATTTCAAACGAAATTCCAAAAGTTTTATAGTTTGTGTTGGGTTTTGCTTTTTATAAAGTATATATGCATTCCACAGGGATTGATCTAAAAACTGCCTGAAAATTTTAATATAATATTTACCCTGTTGTTTTCGGGGCGTAGGATAGTAAGACATTTCTTGGTCACATAAATCGACGCCACCCATTGTATTGTTATAGTCACAAACGACAACTGGTTTCATAACAGTCTTTTTCGATTTGCATGTCACCAAATAAGAGCTTGCATCATGAATAGTACTCATAAGGCAGACACTTTTCTTGTCCTGCCATTTCAGAGCCATAACCTTACCTCTTTGATAGGCAACAATTTCACCCTTAGGCACTTTCTCTTTTCCAAAATTGACAGGGAGGTCTTTTCTGTTTTTATTCACTGTCCCATAAGTATCCGTCTTTTCTGTAACTAAGATGTCCGCAAGCTGGGGAGACATATAAAAATTATCCATAGTGACACAATAACCTTTTCCCAGAAATCGGTCCATCAAGTGTAAAACAATTTTGGTGGAAACTGGATATTGGCTGTATTTCGGATTATATACTGTTCCATCACCTGTGTATATGAGGAAATCTGAAATGTATCCACTTTCTGCTTCACATAGAACAAAAAATTTCAAGCCAAACCTTGCTCTTTTTTTGGCAATAAACATTTTCCACTGTAGCCTGCCTTTGAACCGCATCAAACTTTCATCTAAACTAAGATTTTTCCCTGGTATATATACTTCTCGAAATTTCCGTTGAAGATGTTTCATAAGTTCATAAATTTTATTCAGTTTCGGCCATGGGTGTTGGTCTTTATCAAATTCCTCATTATTAGTAAAATGAAGAAACTTCATGAGCAATAAAAACCTATTTTTTCTAATTACTTTTTCAAAGATTGGTGTGGATAATACTTGACGCTTGGACCAATAATGCTCTTGTTCTGGCTTTTTTATGACTCCTTGGAGAAACAAAACTGCAAAAAATAATCTTAGTTCCTCAACATTTGTTTCTGTCCATTTTTTCCAGCGTGATCCCTCTTTGCAAACTGTTTTATTGATATATTGTTGAGCGTATCTATTGGTTTCTTGGACTATCATTCGTAATATATGATCATAAAAAAAAAGTTCAAAATAGCTCAATATGCTTTCAATGTTAGGTATATTAAAAGTAATTCCAGGATTTCCACTAAAAGGAACTGAAGGAGGAGGAGAAGGAATATTCTTCATATCTATTTTGCACCACTGCCTACTGCTTTGCAAGTTTATTGAATCATCATCAGATTCATCGCTATAAGAGGAGCAGTCCACACAATCTATATCACTATCACTATCTAAACTAAAATCGCTTTCAGATTCTGAATCAGGAATATACACTCTGTCAATCGCGGAACGTTTTCTAGCAGCCATTTCTGATAAGAAAAGAGCGGCAAAAAGTGAAGTTTGAGCGGTAAAACTACGCGCCTTAAAATGAATGGAATTAAACAAATGGAATGAATGGAATTAAACAGATAACTAATGGCATCTGTTGGTCAAAACGTAAATTAAACGTCTAATACTATATATAATTTACTTAAGTGCTTACACGGGGAAAAAACAGGATGCGCTCATCGATAAAGGAAGAAAAACACATGCCCGCGGGATGAGCAGATTTTGATACATTTGAGTTGCCCGTGGAAATCGCGGGATGAGCAGGCAGAGGGTTAAAAGATAAGAATTGTATGCATAATTAAAAGTATTGACTAGTTGTTGACTTCTACAATTTTTTTCTAAAAACTCATTGATAAATTGCTATCAATGAGTATATTATCCTGCATTTATGTATATTATCCTTTAAAAGATAAGAATTGTATGCATAATTAAAAGTATTGACCAGTTGTTGACTTCTACAATTTTTTTTCTAACAACTCATTGATAAATTGCTATCAATGAGTACATTATCCTGCATTTATGTATATTATCCTTTAAAAGATAAGAATTGTATGCATAATTAAAAGTATTGACCAGTTGTTGACTTCTACAATTTTTTTCTAACAACTCATTGATAAATTGCTATCAATGAGTACATTATCCTGCATTTATGTATATTATTCTTTAAAAGATAAGAATTGTATGCAAAATTAAAAGATTTGACCAGCTGTTGACTGTCTACAATTTTTTTCTAACAATTCATTGATAAATTGCTATCAATGAGTACATTATCCTGCATTTATGTATATTACCCTTTAAAAGATAAGAATTGTATGCATAATTAAAAGTATTGACCAGTTGTTGACTGTCTACAATTTTTTTTCTAAAAACTCATTGATAAATTGCTATCAATGAGTACATTATCCTGCATTTATGTATATTATCCTTTAAAAGATAAGAATTGTATGCAATTAAAAGTATTGACCAGTTGTTGACTTCTACAATTTTTTTTCTAACAACTCATTGATAAATTGCTATGAATGAGTACATTATCCTGCATTCATGTATTTTATTCTTTAAAAGATAAGAATTGTATGCAAAATTAAAAGATTTGACCAGTTGTTGACTGTCTACAATTTTTTTTTCTAAAAACTCATTGATAAATTGCTATCAATGAGTATATTATCCTGCATTTATGTATATTATCCTTTAAAAGATAAGAAATGTATGCAAAATTAAAAGATTTGAACCAGTTGTTGACTGTCTAAAATTTTTTTTCTAACAACTCATTGATAAATTGCTATCAATGAGTACATTATCCTGCATTTATGTATATTATCCTTTAAAAGATAAGATTTGTATGCAAAATTAAAAGATTTGACCAGTTGTTGACTGTCTAAAATTTTTTTTTTCTAAAAACTCATTGATAAATTGCTATCAATGAGTATATTATCCTGCATTTATGTATATTATCCTTTAAAAGATAAGAATTGTATGCATAATTAAAAGTATTGACCAGTTGTTGACTTCTACAATTTTTTTTCTAACAACTCATTGATAAATTGCTATCAATGAGTACATTATCCTGCATTTATGTATATTATCCTTTAAAAGATAAGAATTGTATGCAAAATTAAAAGACTTGACCAGTTGTTGACTGTCTAAAATTTTTTTTCTAAAAATTCATTGATAAATTGCTATCAATGAGTATATTATCCTGCATTTATGTATATTATCCTTTAAAAGATAAGAATTGTATGCATAATTAAAAGTATTGACCAGTTGTTGACTTCTACAATTTTTTTCTAACAACTCATTGATAAATTGCTATCAATGAATACATTATCCTGCATTTATGTATATTATTCTTTAAAAAAAAAGAATTGTATGCAAAATTAAAAGATTTAAACCTGTTGTTGACTGTCTACAATTTTTTTCTAAAATCTCATTGATAAATTGCTATCAATGAGTACATTATCCTGCATTTATGTATATTATCTTTAAAAGATAAGAAATGTATGCAAAATTAAAAGATTTGACCAGTTTGTTGACTGTCTACAATTTTTTTCTAAAACTCATTGATAAATTGCTATCAATGAGTACATTATCCTGCATTTATGTATATTATCCTTTAAAAGATAAGAATTGTATGCATAATTAAAAGTATAGACCAGTTGTTGACTGTCTACAATTTTTTTCTAAATACTCATTGATAAATTGCTATTAATGAGTACATTATCCTGCATTTATGTATATTATTCTTTAAAAGATAAGAATTGTATGCAAAATTAAAAGATTTGACCAGTTGTTGACTGTCTACAATTTTTTTCTAAAAACTCATTGATAAATTGCTATCAATGAGTACATTATCCTGCATTTATGTATATTATCCTTTAAAAGATAAGAATTGTATGCATAATTAAAAGTATTGACCAGTTGTTGACTTCTACAATTTTTTTCTAACAACTCATTGATAAATTGCTATCAATGAGTACATTATCCTGCATTTATGTATATTATTCTTTAAAAGATAAGAATTGTATGCAAAATTAAAAGATTTGACCAGTTGTTGACTGTCTACAATTTTTTTCTAAAAACTCATTGATAAATTGCTATCAATGAGTACATTATCCTGCATTTATGTATATTATCCTTTAAAAGATAAGAATTGTATGCATAATTAAAAGTATAGACCAATTGTTGACTTCTACAATTTTTTTCTAACAACTCATTGATAAATTGCTATCAATGAGTACATTATTCTGCATTTATGTATATTATTCTTTAAAAGATAAGAATTGTATGTATAATTAAAAGATTTGACCAGTTGTTGACTGTCTACAATTTTTTTCTAAAAACTCATTGATAAATTGCTATCAATGAGTACATTATCCTGCATTTATGTATATTATCCTTTAAGAGATAAGAATTGTATGCATAATTAAAAGTATTGACCAGTTGTTGACTGTCTACAATTTTTTTCTAAAAACTCATTGATAAATTGCTATCAATGAGTACATTATCCTGCATTTATGTATATTATCCTTTAAAAGATAAGAATTGTATGCATAATTAAAAGTATAGACCAGTTGTTGACTGTCTACAATTTTTTTCTAAAAACTCATTGATAAATTGCTATCAATGAGTACATTATCCTGCATTTATGTATATTATTCTTTAAAAGATTAGAATTGTATGCAAAATTAAAAGATTTGACCAGTTGTTGACTTCTACAATTTTTTTCTAACAACTCATTGATAAATTCCTATCAATGAGTACATTATCCTGCATTTATGTATATTATTCTTTAAAAGATAAGAATTGTATGCAAAATTAAAAGATTTGACCAGTTGTTGACTGTCTACAATTTTTTTCTAAAAACTCATTGATAAATTGCTATCAATGAGTACATTATCCTGCATTTATGTATATTATCCTTTAAAAGATAAGAATTGTATGCATAATTAAAAGTATTTACCAGTTGTTGACTTCTACAATTTTTTTCTAACAACTCATTGATAAATTGCTATGAATGAGTACATTATCCTGCATTTATGTATATTATTCTTTAAAAGATAAGAATTGTATGCAAAATTAAAAGATTTGACCAGTTGTTGACTGTCTACAATTTTTTTCTAAAAACTCATTGATAAATTGCTATCAATGAGTATATTATCCTGCATTTATGTATATTATCCTTTAAAAGATAGCCGAACGATGGATGAATAGTAGAGCGCTGCTCTTCGGAACCGGAGTTCGCGGGTTCGAATCCCGCTGCTGGCATGGATGTTTGTAGCCGTTCGGAATCGGCTTTAAACTGTAGGTCCCGGTCTCATTAGCCCTCATGTGCAAAACAGTAGACCGTAGCGCTCCAAACCAAACCAAACCTTTAGAAAGATAAGAATTATATGCATAATTAAAAGTATTGACCAGTTGTTGACTTCTACAATTTTTTTCTATCAACTCATTGATAAATTGCTATCAATGAGTACATTATCCTGCATTTATGTATATTATCCTTTAAAAGATAAGAATTGTATGCATAATTAAAAGTATTGACCAGTTGTTGACTTCTACAATTTTTTTCTAACAACTCATTGATAAATTGCTATCAATGAGTACATTATCCTGCATTTATGTATATTATTCTTTAAAAGATAAGAATTGTATGCAATATTAAAAGATTTGACCAGCTGTTGACTGTCTACAATTTTTTTCTAACAACTCATTGATAAATTGCTATCAATGAGTACATTATCATGCATTTATGTATATTATTCTTTAAAAGATAAGAATTGTATGCAAAATTAAAAGATTTGACCAGCTGTTGACTGTCTACAATTTTTTTCTAACAACTCATTGATAAATTGCTATCAATGAGTACATTATCCTGCATTTATGTATATTATCCTTTAAAAGATAGCCGAACGATGGCCGAATGGTAGAGCGCTGCTCTTTGGAACCGGAGTTCGCGGGTTCGAATCCCGCCGAGGGCGTGGATGTTTGTAGCCGTTCGGAATCGACTTTAATCTGTAGGTCCCGGTCTTATTAGCCCTCGTGTGCAAAACAGTAGACAGTAGCGCTCCAAACCAAACCAAACCAAACCTTTAAAAGATAAGAATTGTATGCATAATTAAAACTATTGACCAGTTGTTGACTGTCTACAATTTTTTTCTAACAACTCATTGATAAATTGCTATGTATGAGTACATTATCCTGCATTTATGTATATTATCCTTTAAAAGATAAGATTTGTATGCATAATTAAAAGTATTGACCAGTTGTTGACTGCCTACAATTTTTTTCTAACAACTCATTGATAAATTGCTATCAATGAGTACATTATCCTGCATTTATGTATATTATCCTTTAAAGTATAAGAATTGTATGCATAATTAAAAGAATTGATCAATTGTTGACTTTCTGCAATTTTTTTCTATCAACTCATTGATAAATTGCTATCAATGAGTACATTATCCTGCATTTATGTATATTATCCTTTAAAAGATAAGAATTGTATGCATAATTAAAAGTATTGACCAGTTGTTGACTTCTACAATTTTTTTCTAACAACTGATTGATAAATTGCTATCAATGAGTACATTATCCTGCATTTATGTATAGTATCCTTTAAAAGATAAGAATTGTATGCATAATTAAAAGTATTGACCAGTTGTTGACTGTCTACAATTTTTTCTAAGAAGCTCATTGATAAATTGCTCGTAATCATAATCAACCTGTCAGATTGATTTAAAATTTCGATCTTTTGTTTTAATGTTAAATCATTTCGCTTTCTGGCTTCCATATCGACAAGCTGCATGTAAGCGAGAAAGGCATAAAATGTGAATACGCTCCTTCTCAGTTCCTATAAGAATGTGTTGCCTTCTGCTTATCTGACAACCATTGACCACAAGCAGGGTGTGCGTATTTATGAAAAATTTTAGGATCTTGTAATTTCTCACTCCTTTCTTCATTCCCCATTTCCCTAGGTGGAAGAGGGAGAATTTTCAAAAATTCAAACAGCGAAGGAAAAGAAAGGATGGGTTCTTTCTGAATACATTGTGAATATTGTGTGCGATTGATAACATTAAACGATATGCAAAATTAGATAAATTTCCCCCCCCCTTTAATTTACACGTACTAAATTTCAAATCAAAATGAAAACATACCTTATATTATCTTGCATTTATGTATATTATCATTTAAAACATAAGAATTGTATGCATAATTAAAAGAATTGATTAATTGTTGACTGTCTACAATTTTTTCTAACAACTCATTGATAAATTGTTCTTAATCTTAATCAACCTGTCATAACGATTTAAAATTTCGATCTTTTGTTTTAACGTTAAATCATATCGCTTTAAGGCTTCCATATCGACAAGCTGCATGTAAGTGAGCAAGGCATAAAATTTGAATACGCTCCTTCTCAGTTCCGATAAGAATGTGTTGCTTTCTGCTTATCTGACAATCATTGACCACAAGCAGGGTGTGTGTATTTCTGAAAAATTTCAGGATAGTGTAAAACCCCACTCCTTTGTTCATTCCCCATTTCCCTAGGTGGAAAAGGGAGAATTTTCAAAAATTCAAACAACAGCGAAAGAAAAGAAAGGATGGGTGCCTTCTGAATGCATTGTGAATATTCCTTTGCCAAAATGAGGTTCGAAAACTAATAACATCAACCGATGTAATGATCACATAAAACGATAATTTTAACATACAAATGAATAGAGAAAATCGGGACCAAGTGATTTCGATCACAATAAACGATTGATAACATTAACCGTGATCACATTAAGCGGAGTACACTGTACTACTCTATTAAATCAGAAAACTTATTGTTCAATTTCACTTGAAATATAAAATAAATTATGTATATCGACCAATCTATAAATAATATGTTTATATTTGTATTTTTCATTGAAATGCAGATTTAAGAACATTTTTTATACTTTTTTTTAATTCGCAATGTATGTTTTATTTAGATCTACCCTTTATGATTTGTAGATGAGCTGAAATTTTGCTTAATATCATATTTTCAATGAAAATACTTGAAACAGTTATAAAGAATATAAGTAAAATAATTCATTTAATAAACATAGATTTTATAACCGTTGTTGTCCTGTTTTTTATACTTGACCACATACGTTGGTAGTTCGATGAGAAAATACTTTTATTAGCGACTCACATATGCTAAAAGGGCAACAATACAAGATTCCAAGTTATGAAATGCAGATTATGGGGAATAGTTACAACACGAAAGGTCTGTCTGAAACAACGAGATAAAGAGAATGAACTTCGAGACAGCGAGATAAAAATTTCTATTCTATTGCACTGAAGTAAATTTGAGACTTCAAAGAAACTTCGAGGTCCATGGTAATTTGAGAAAAATGAAGTCGCGTTATTGAGAGGAGACTATATATATTGTACATATCTGTAAAGGGGGCTTTACCATACATTTGAAGTATTGCTTATATTTGTTTTTGTTTCTTGTCTGTTTGAGATACAGCCTTCTTTTATCGGTCATTAAGATGGAAATAAAGGGATTATAACTAAATATTTTTATCTTGAGTTTTTCTCATCACGGTGATTTCATTTGAGGTACGCTGAAAGATGACCGAATGGTTTGGGCTCTGATCTTTGCTACCGGAGTTCGCGGGTTCGTATCCAACTTTAGCATGGTTGTTCGTAGCCGTTCGAAACCGACATTAAGTAGTAGTCACCGGTCTTATTTGCCCTCGTTTTGCAGAAAAGTAGACCGTACGTTGAAAATGAAATTAAATATTGTAGAAGATCGCGATAAAGATTTTTACAAATATATTTGAGTTGGGGCGTTTTTAGGGAAAAGCATTATAAATGTTTTTGAGGTAATAGGGAAACACAGTGCCGAAACATATGAAAATAGCAGAAATAAGACATTTTATTTCCAAATGAGGGTCTTAAACCTCGAAAGCACATTGGATCATAGTGTCTTCTCCAATA
>CM063504.1:145846362-145848862 GCA_032207245.1 Pardosa pseudoannulata | reverse complement strand
GTTTAATAATGTAATACAGGATTATTGCATTTTTGTCACTTGATCAGTGAGCGTCACTTAGCATGGAATTAAAAAAAACTCTGTAAGGAATTCCATACAGCTGAATTTAAGACATAGTTAAACACATATATGAAAAATGGAAAACACATCAATAATTTACTACTAATTTAGAATAAAAGGAATAATTTTCCATCTGTGAATTTACAAAAGGGGTTCAAAGCAATAAACAAATACAATTTCAGTATAATATATTAAAACGAAGTATTTTTCTTACAAGGTGCAAAATTATGATCTTTCAATTTATTAGTATACTAGATATAATTTTCCATCTGTGAATGAAAAGAAAGGTAAAAGAATTAACTTGACAAATTCAGGATAGTATATTAAAATAAAATATTTTCTTGATAAGGAGCAAAAATTATGATTTTTGAATTTAATAGTATACTACAAATAATTTTTCATCTGGGAATGAAAAGAAGGTAAAAAGAATTAACTACACAAATTCAGTATAGTATATTAAAATAAAATATTTTCTTCAGAAGGAGCAAAAATTATGATTTTTGAATTTAATAGTATACTAGATATAATTTTCCATCTGAGAATGAAAGGTAGGGTAAAAAGTATTAACTTCATAAATTCAGTATAATAAATTAAAATAAAATATTTTCTGGAGAAGAAGCAAAAATTATGATTTTTGCATTTAATAGTAAACATAATTTTTCAATGAAAAAAAAAAAAAAGGTTTGAAGTATTAAACACATCAAAACTTTAGTATAATATATGAAAAAATTATTTTCTTGAGAGGTTATAAATTTTCAATTTAGTAGTATATTCCATATGATTTTCTCTCTGAAAATGATAATAATAATAATAATAGTAATAATAATAATTACAATAACTACAATAATAATAATAATTACAATAATTAGAATAATAATAATAACAACAACATCAACAACAATAGTAATAATAACATCATCAACAACAACAACAACAACAACAACAACAATAATAATAATAATATATAATAATAATAATAATAATAATAAATAATAATAATAATAAATAATAATAAATAATAATAATTACAATAGCTAGAATAATAATAATAACAACAACAACAACAACAACAATAATAATAATAATAATAATAATAATAGTAAAAGGAAAAATTACCTATAGCAAATTTGGTATGGTTATGATATTTTTAAACAAAGTCTTTTCGGAACTAGTGCAATATTTATGATCTTTAAATTTCTACAAAAGAAAAAAATACAGCATTATATGAGGTCATAAGAAAAATTTTATCCTCTAAATCTCTTCGCAATTCCTCAGCTGTAAATTTTAATACTCGTTAATTTTAGCAAAATTGTGTCGACTAGTAAAGAATGATGTAATTATACACTTTCTGTTTATTTTCTAGAAATTAAGTCGTCGGGATTAAGTTTTCCAAACAGAGAAGGGTCAATAGAGATAACAGTAGAAACTTCTACAAATGAAATGATAGGGAAGAAATCCTTTTAGACATGGCCGAGGGGATTTGTTTTCTTAAACCCTCAAGAGCACATGCATGGGGAGTTTATTGTGGCAGTTAAATGGAAAGTCTTTTAAAAGGCATTCCCAACAATAACTGGAAAAGTCTTCATGACTTTGCCGTATGTATTCTTAGCTGCTTACACAGCTTGTCGTAAAAATGGACCAAGCAAATATGAAAATATACTCTTGCAAGTTAATTTCAAAACTGCACTTCAGAATCCAGAGTGAGTGATAGCTGATTTCGTATTCAAAAATTCATTAATTTGTCTAGATAAAATTAGTTTCAAAATAGTTTTTTAACCATTGGCAAATAAATATTACGGGTGTACCGTTTACCTGATAATGTTCCTAAAATTAAAAAAAGGGATATTTAATTAGTAATTTCCGATAGAGTTAATACTTGCACGCATATATATATATATATATATATATATATATATATATATATATATATTTATAATTTATATATATATATATATATATATATATATATATAGATTATATATATTATATTATATATATATATATATATATATATGAAAATTATTTAGCGAAAACGTGTAACGGAAGTGAGTGTCACGTGTAGGGGCATGTAAAGTGGTCTAACCCCTATATTTGGAGATGTACCACAATTTCAGCAACAAAATTAGATCTATTCTCATAAGAAATTATTCTAGCTCAGTATTTTTGGTTTTTTTGGACTGCTACGGTCTACTTTTTGCAACTCGGAGGCTAATGAGACCGGGACCTACAGCTTAAAGCCGATTTCGGACGGCTACAGACATCCATGCTTTAGTGAGATTCGAACCCACGAAATCCGGTTCCGAAGGCCAGCACCCTAACCATTCGGTCATCGTTCGGCAGTGCTTTTGGGTGCTAAGATATTGCTAGAGGGACCTACACCGAGGGAAAATCTAAATGAATCACTCGGATCTCGTAAGAAAA
This sequence comes from Pardosa pseudoannulata, assembly GCA_032207245.1. NCBI lineage: Eukaryota > Metazoa > Arthropoda > Arachnida > Araneae > Lycosidae > Pardosa > Pardosa pseudoannulata. The sequence goes on along the minus strand of CM063504.1, from coordinate 145,846,381 downwards.
GCATTAATTAATTAACAGC
>CM063504.1:145823862-145841362 GCA_032207245.1 Pardosa pseudoannulata | reverse complement strand
ATCTGCTTTCCCAGTCACAAAATCTCAGGGTTAAAAAGAGTGTTCACTGCTAAAATTATTTTTATGAATTTCCCAAAGGTAGCTAAGAAATAAATACTAATTTTTTATCCACTGGACACATTTTCCAGCCGTATCAATAAAAATGTTCACTTTTCCAATGATCTAAGTTCCTTTCTGACGGTTAATATCTCTGATTAACTTGCTTTCTCTATCTCTTCGTCATCCATCACTGTGGAGCCGACTTTGTAATAGAAAAGTGTGTTCATGTATCATTCATCGCTCTGCTCTTGTCGGAGAAAAGTGTTTTTTACCTATTCTTAAATAAAATAAAGTTCCACCACTGATTCCGTTGTTAGTTCAATGGAGCCACGACTAACGAGCCACGATTAGGCTAACTCCTATCCCAATTAGCCCTTTCAATTAAAAATAATAGGGGTTAAACTAAATTGTAATCTGTAGATTAATTTCACTGCTTTAGAGAGATATAGGTAAGTATTTACATATATATATATACACATGTATATATATAAACATACACACATAAACACACATACTTATATATGAATGTACATATATATATATGGAAGACACATTTTATTTCGTATATAAAAACTTCTTTATTGTAATCCTTCTGTCCATGGCTATGCCATTTAGATATCCTTTGTTCACATTTTGCTACGACCAGCGTGGAGGATCTTATCAGTCCAATTTACCGCCTAGAAGTGAGTTTTTGGCGTCGCTTACCTAAACAGAATCTTCTTGTTTACTTCCGCGTAAGCTTTTTTACTCTGTATAGTTCTGCTCGAGGGTGTGTCTTTCGCCTATTACGTTTTTGTTAAAGTGTTTTCAACTACTTTTTAATTATAACTCGCTTAATTCTGAACTCCCATTTTTAAACCTGACACAATCACACACACACATATATGTAATGATGTTTATACACCTTAAGTTGCATTTTGTAGGAAGAAAATCTTTTAGTTAGTTGAAAGAGCTACTGTTTGTTTCCTTCGGGCTAATGAGACCTGGATTTACTTCTTAAAGCTGATTACAAACGGCTATGAGCATATACAGCAGCAGTGGAATAGCATCATATAAGAGATTAGCACTATATGAGGTTACCACATTGAAGTATGAATCAAAGGCTGAATTTTATCCATCAAGATCGTTGTTCGTTAGTATTTACACGAAAGGGCATTGGTTAGTATATACGGAAAAATGCACTGACATAACTCAAAAAGATTTTAATGCGTTTGGGAAACCTAAAGCCCTGAAGATAAAATTGTTGTATGATTACAGTGTTTTCTCAATACAAGTAACCATACATGCATAATAGAAAATAAAAACTGTAAATTCAGTAACAACTATAGTTTATCATATATTTATTATCAACCTAGTGATAGTTCAGCTTAGAAGTGAGTTCTCCAATCTTGTGATAGAAAAAAGAAAGTTTTTTGCATACGGAAATTACCGAAACCCGATCTTCACCTTGAAAGTTCCGCTCGAGTATAAGTTTCTCCGATTGGATTACGACATCCTAACACTTGGACATTCTGGAACACAGTAATCCTCCATATTCTAGAGACTTCTTATCTCTATTCCAACTCTTAAGTTTATATTATATTGTATATAATGTATAAAGAAAATATTCTCATATATGAGAATTTCTCACTATATATTTTGAATACTATACTGAGAATTTAAGTGGTTGAGTACCTGCCATATTGGATTTTATAGTAATAGGTTCCCAACGATACATCTCCTAGTGAACATTCAAGCCTTCTATTGCGGGTTCAGAGACAAATAGGGAGTGTTAAAGCAATCAAAGTGTGTGGCCAGTAGATATAAAATATAAAATCTATAAATCATATATATATTTTTATACATAGTTTTATAGATATAAAATCTATAAAACTATGAAAGATATCTATAAAAATAACCACTATCACTTTGTAATTTTAAGCTGAATAGCTTGTAAATGTGTTCACTTTTTTGGTTTTAGCTCGGCGACTCACGTGCATAGAGGAACGGCCATTTGTTGAGTAAATGTGCGATAGGTTTGGTTATAATGTTGTTTGGTATGGAGTGCTACATACTTTTTGCAACACGAGGGCTAAAAGACGATCAAAGGGGCAGACACTCTATCGAACGTGCCACGTCTACTGGTTACGGTTGGAGCGCTACGGTCTATTTTTGCTACACGAGGGCTAAGGATTCTAGGACCTACTGCTTAAAGCCCATTCCGAATGGGTAGTATTATCCATGCTATCAGTGGAAATCGTTCTAACGAACTTCGTATCGAACTTTTTTTAGTAGTAGCTACTCCACCTTGTGCTGGTGACACGCCATTTCAAAAATTTAGTCTGTCTTTTTTAAACTTAAAACCAGGGCTTCGAACCGGAACTGAACCGAAAACCGAAAACCGGAAAAAACCGTTATTTTGGTCGGAACGAAAACCGGAACTGAACCGAAAAAAATATCGGTTTATTTTGGTTCGATATATCTTTCAGTCATTTTGTTACTGTTACCAACTTATCAATATTTTCTAATTTAACGTCAACTTTATAATTACATACTATTTTAAGATTGCAATTGTTTTGAGCTCCAGCTACACAAGTTATGTTGAAATTTATCTCCAGACAACAGAAGTAATCTCAGTGAAACCACGTTAGAAGATATATTAATAATTAGAGGCAATTTTCATATGTTAAATAAATAATATATTTTTTACATAATTATTGCAAGGCCAAGTGCACGATGTGAGAGTCAAACGACGAATGTGGGTAATCATGAACCTAGTTGTCAAATGCGATTTTGATAATGGATAACAATGCCAATGCTCGCCGCTCTTATCGTACCTGCTGTTTGCATCAATTCACATAGTGTACCAATTAAAAAAGAATAAAATCTTCTAAATTTTGATAGAATTACATTTTTTGTTTATGATAGAATTATATTTTTAGTACAAATAAGAATATACATAAAATGAAATTATTCATTTGGAACTGAAATACATTTTATTACGAAAACCGAACTGAACTTTTTTTTTTTAGTTCTAACCGGAACGAAAACCAAATTTAGTACTTAAAACACCGCTGTATATCTACAGAGTGACAGAGATATACATCATTTAATGTTTCTCTAAAGTTATGCGACTGAATTAAGCTTACGTGTACCGCAACATTTCGTTTTGTCCATGATCTATAGCTTATAATGCACTAGGCTAGAGCATTCGTAGAACATTTAATTTCCTGAGCAAAGTAACGTTAACTCTTTTCTTGTGATTTAACGATAACTCTTTGAACGTGTTTTGGTGACATTTATGATTGAAAGTTTCCTCAGTTTCAGTTCGAGTACACGGAACAAAAACTTTGGAAATCATCCAAACGTTTTCTGAAGAGAATGTTTTTTACTTTCTTTAATTCGAAATGTAGAGAGAATATTGCGAGAAAATTTAACCTCGAACTTAATATGACTAGCTGCATATAAAATCCTTTAACTTTCTTACGTTGTTACTATGTAGCACAGATCTAAGGTGATTTTTTTGAGGTGAATGATTGAATTTCATTATTTTTTATTTCATAAGCACAGAGAAGTTCTCTAAATGCATAATTTCTTGAGGATATAACTTGCCTACAAAACAATTATAAATAATAATTAATCCACTGAAATTGTTTCCATTGTTACTGAATTTTAGTCCTATTTTATGAACATTAGTATTGCAATTATGTATTTAGTTAGAATTTTAAATACCCTTTTTTATATTTGTATATTCTTTATATTTGTCTTGCAGGCAATCTTTTATATAAGAAATTATGCATTTAGTGAAGTACTTATGAAATATAAATATTACATTACAATCATTCACCTGAAAAAAATCACTGAAAACCCGACCTTCAATACAATACACCATAACACATATTTCTTCGATATTTATTACACATATTTGATTTTACATTCATTTGACAAAAAAATAAAATCGCATTTATGTTCACTATACAATAGTTTTTTAAAGTAAAATTGGCCGAACGATGGCCGAATGGTTAGGGTGCTGGCCTTCGGAACCGGAGTTCATGGGTTCGAATCCCACTATGGCATGGATGTTCGTAGCCGTTCGGAATCGGCTTTAAGCAGTAGGTTCCGGTCTCATTAGCCCTCGTGTTGCAAAAAGTAGACCGTAGTGCTCCAAAACCAAACCAAAAATCAAAATAAAATTGCTATCGGTTTACTGTTATGCTACACGAGTGCTAATGAGATAGGAATCTACAGCTTAAAACCGAAAGTCTACGAGCCGAATTCCGAAAGTCTACGAGCATCCATTCCAGTAGTAGAATTTGAAAACACGAACACCGGTGCCGAAGAGCAGCGTTCTGTCTATTCGGCTATGTTAGACAAAATTGATATCGGATATAATATATATGAAATATCTACTTTTGCACAAGAATACAATTAATTTAAACACGAAAAAGTAATAAAATGGGGAAAAATTTATTTAATAAATACAAAGTTTCTATTAACCTAGCTGAGGTAGTAGCGCTTCCAATTAGCTTGGATAATCGAACCTTTACTGTACGAGTTCTCTTGGTCAAATTCCTTCGCATTAGACAGAATTATGAATTTTTATTAATTTTGGCTTTGGTTAATAATATAATCAAGGCGAATAGGAAATCAATTGTTAGTATTTTGGTGGCCAAGTCTTGAAAATATCCAAATCGACACTCGGGTGGAATAAAGTAGTAGTTATAGAAACTTAAATGATGTTCAAACAGAATAATACAACGTAACATAGTCAGTCAATATTTATTACCTTCATTTGATAGAAAAACATCACATTTGTGTGTTTATTCTATCATTTTCTAAAATAAAGCTGTTTTTCGGAGACAATATAGATGAAATATTTCCTTTACATTCTAGAATGCAATTTCGGATCAAACACGTAAAAAATAAAATGGGTAAAAACATATATTTAATCCCTGTTATGTAATCGAGAAGAAAAATGTGCCAATAGTCATCACAGAGGATTTCAATTGAGAACTTAACTATACATGGCTATTTTCTCCATTTATTAATCCCACAGAAAATAAATTATATGAAACAGGAAGAACGCTAAAAGAATTATCAAACTAATAATAATTGAATGATCTATTGAAAATTCGTCTAATCCTCTTTCCATGCATTGAATATTATACAAACGTCAAGAATGACTTAAGTGTTACAGTTTTACTATAAATACTAACGTTCAAAAAAGTTAGACATTGCTGAATATTTACTATGGATATAAGAAAAAAAAGTCTTATACATTTGAAAAATTCACAATTGTAAAAAAAATCCTCAAAAGTGATATTTGATAAGGGTCCAAAAAGACACGAAACCCTAGAAAGGATAAAGGCATAATGTAACTAATCAGTGATGCTGGTTAAATTTTACAAGTATTTTATTCATAATTATTACTTTTATGATACATAAGCATTATTGAAGTACATTCTTTAGAATGTGTTACAGAAAATTGCTGTGAATTCAATTTTTAGCCTATATTTTAAAAACTAACAATTTCACTGAATTAGTATTTCATAATTTTTGGGTAAAATTTCAAACTTTTGCATATGCTCATCATGAAACTCCGTTAGTGAACCTGAGCGTGACACTACGATCTACCGAAAATTTCTCCTCGGGATATTAGTAGTTCGCAGTCGATAGTTTGGTATTATCCGTCTTGAATTTAAGATATTAATCTTTTCGTGGCGGGAATTTTCTGCATATTCGTACATATAAAGACAGGATTTTATGCTCAGGGCTTTTTCTCTTTTGTACAATTTGTTTAGGAATTTCACTTTGCACACCAATAAGTAGAGGAGAAGAAAAAAAGGGAATATTCAGAGCAGAGTAAAAGGTAACCATAAGAAAACAAGATCGATAATAGACGTGGTTGATAGGGATAGTTATGAAATGTTGGATAGAGGATTTTGGGAAAGTAAGTGCTTGGTTCATATTTCCACCAAGCCCGTACTTTCACAATCGATTCCGCTTGGCCGGAATGGAAACCAGCTGTCCCAAAAAAGGTTAATCAAAATACACGGTTAACAAAAAATTAGTTCTGGGGACTCTACAATACTTTCTAATGGTGAAAATGAGATACAATTGTAAGTACAGATAATTCAAACGATGCGTCTGACATTTATTACGTAAAAAATTTTAGTACAAAAATACACCTATATGTGGTGCTGTAGCACGTATGGTATTTATTTAGTTTGATTAAATTAAGTCAGGCATTAGTTTCTTGTCGGCACATCATGTCTTTCTTGCTACGGAGGCATGACAGTGCCTCCGTTGCAAGAAAAAACGCTACTGTTAAAGCCGTTTTACTAGAACCAGCAGAAGTTGTAGTTTTAAAAGATTACGTCATTGAAGCGGGTAAGAAGAGGTCCAATGTCTGCAAGGGCCTAACGCAAGATGATCGTTCGCCAGATATCATCCCTGGCGACTTTTGGTTTTAGGGTCCTCTGAAGATCTACTTTCAAATACCAGTATCTGTGCCAGATTTCAAGGACAGAATTCGGCGGCATGTTCTGGATATTCCAGCAGACTCATTCCGGTCGGAAAATATGGTTCTGCGATTACAGCATATTGTTGAATATGAAGGGAGATAATAATCACTTTTAATGCTACTTTTTAATATTATTTAGCATATTAAATGGCTTTTGTCTCACATCGCCACCTAAAGGTGGATTATTGTACTTAGATTTTTTATGCAATAAATGTCAAGCGCATCATTTGAATTATCTGTAGTTCTAAGTGTATCGCATATGGACCAATAGAACACATTCCAGAGTCCTCTGAAGTAGGGAACTTATTTCTTGCTAATCTTGTATATTCAGCAGAAATGATTCAGATTTCAATTGGCTTTTTAAGTACCAACGCCACAAGAGAAATCTAACATATGAGTATATTTTTTAACTATTATTAGAATATTTTAATATAAATAAAAGAAAACAACTAGGAAGTTAATAAATATATCGTTTAAGCACTGTACCGCTGTAGAACAATTATCGTGGAGGGTGTGGCATGCTCAGCCAGTATGACATTAAAAATGCAATATCTATTTATGAAATAATTACTGGCACATGTAGTTTGTATCATTTAATATTAAAAACTTTTCAGCGTAGTTTCTGCTAAAAATGAATATTTCTAGCAAGTTATACTACGATAACAAAAAAATATCTCATAGGTATGTTATTACGATGTTTCTAAAAAGCAACGAGCTAGGTTAAAGGTTTCCAGCAAAATTTTAATATTTGGTATAATTAACTATTATGGGCGTTCGAATACTTTTTTTTTCTCCAAGAGGGCGATGGTATAGAAAGTCTTTGAGACCTCTGAGCTCGGATAATCAACCTTTCTTTAATACTTTATGCACTGTATGCGTCTGTCGGAAATTTTATACCAGGAGTGGCCAACCTGTGGCTCGCGAGCCACATGCAGCTCTTTGAAGGATTATTTGTGGCTCTCTAAATGTACTCGAGTTCCCTTTTCATTTTTGTGTTATTATATTTAAAAAAATTATTACAGCTGATGGAGTTCCGGCAGTGCTGGGTAAAACAATCGGTCTTATTGAGCTTTTAAGAGATGATTCTCAAATTCCACAATTCATACCGATTTCTTGCATAATTCACCGAGAGCATCGCGTTAGAAAATATTTAAAATACCCTAATGTTATAAAAACAGTGTAACACATTGTAAATTACAATTTCCCCAATGCAAAAAATCATCGACAATTCAAAAATTTTCTTGAAAAATTAAAGGATGAAGAACTTTTAAATGACATTCAATGAATATAAGATTTGTAAAAAAATTTTTAATACTTTTTTTACATACCTTTCAAATACGTATTTCATTGCGGCTCACGAAACATTTCAAATTTTGAAAAATGGCTCGGACTATCAAGAAGCTTGGCCACCCCTGTTTTATACATTATTTTTATACTTAATTATTAAAACTTGTTTCCCGTGCGCATGAACTTCTTTTGTTTAATTTTACATTTTTTTGATTGACTTAAATTTAATAAAATAACTTCAGAATATCCTTTTTACTTTTTTTGTACAAAGTAAAGAAAGTAATGTATTTACGATAAATTTCAGAGCTCAAATATCAACGAAAATATTTATTTTAACTATGAACTAAACTGAATTTGGACAATTTTAAGCTTCACATCTATATGTATGTAGGAGGAAATTAAACTGTGAAACGTTAAATAAGCATTTTGGCCTGACATTTCCTGAACTGGTTATGAATAGTTTATTTCTAATGTCTGTAGGTCTGTATGTATGTATTTCCCATAACCAAAAAAACGACTAAGAAGATCGATATTTGCATTTAGAACTTTCATAACGTCTAGTTGTGTATCTCCTTTTTTTATTGTAATTTGTGAACTACGTAACGAAAAATTTCAAAGTAACGTACTGTAAAGAACAGGGCCATAATTAATGCTTGGCAAAGGAGGCCTTTGCCAAGGGCGCATCAGTCATAGGGCCCTACTAGAAATCATCTCAAGATTTTCTCAGAAAACAAATTTTAACAATAGCTTAAATTATTTGGCTCACATCTTAAGCCTACAATCTTAAGATTTTCTTCAGAATATAAAATGAAGAAAATCTTAAGAAGGTAATCTATAGAAAATCTTAAGATTATAATCTGAAAATTTTCTTAAGAATGTAGGCTTATGTGGGCCAAATAACTTAAGATATTCTGAAGGATTATAGAAATTGGATGCATTGAAATTTTAAGATATTCTGAAGTAATATAGAAATTGGATGCATTGAAATATTAAGATATTGTGAAGAATTATAAAAGTTAGGAATTATGAAAATATATTTCATTTTTTTCCCTGTGGAAAAAATTAAAAACTGCTTTTACTGTTATCGGAATCTTTATTACGATGTAATATTGATGGCAAACCAACTTTAATGTAATAATCACTGTTTTATTTATTTATTTCTTTTTCTTATTTTAAATTGTCACTTCACATTATTATACACATAAACAGTAAAATTTGAAAATGTAATAAATCTTTTCAGAAATTTTGCTTATTAATGCAGTATTACTCAAAAATTACTTATAATAAAACCAATACAAACTTGGGTGCCACACCGTGATGAAAATGGGATCCGAAAGAGGACGGTTCGATCCGAGTAGAAATAAGAAGTTGAAAAACTATTTTTTATTTTAAAATTCATTCAATATTTAAAAGCTTGTGGCGTTCTGATAACCGCATCGAAGAAGATCCCCTCAGATGTAAATTGACATGGATGCAAATTTCCCTCGATGCTTCTCGTTCGAGCATGTTGCAGTATATAAGGTAAGCGGCACAGTTCAGTCGAGATGGGAATTCCCTCTTGGCATTGGAATCATCCGGCTTGAGTAAAACAACTTTTCGCCTGTTAGTCACTTGCAAGTCGCAAGTGTTATCAACGCACTGATGTCTTATACTTTACCTTTTTACTCTTTATTTACCTAGTAGTCTTTTAACAAAAACGTTTTGATCAAAGGCTCATGTTGACGATTAGTTTGTTCCACTTCAATATCCCTCTACAAGCTTTTTTAATGAATTTTTATATTTTTAAAATGCTTTTTAGAGATTAAATTTTTTATAAGTTTTTATAAAATGTTTATCAAACATTCCTAAACTGTCTTAATATAATTCCGGGTATTCGTTTTAAACTTTGAATTAATGAAAGTTATTAAAATTGAATTTAAATTTAGAAATTCGTCAATATTTTATGAAAATTCAACGTACAAATAAAAAAATTTCCCCTCAAATAAACTATTCCATTTATCAACAAAATAATACCCCTAGAGTGTTAAAAAAATTATAAGGTATTAATAAGGTAAAAATAGGAGAAAAAATTAATATTCTAGGAACATTGTAAGAATTAACAAAATATTTTGCGAGTTTATTCTGAATATATGATATAAAAAAACCCATTTATATATCTTCTCCCTATATTTGCGGTAGTAGCTCAGACCAGTTCTTTTGCCACGAGAGACAAAGGATCTAGTTACGGCCCTGGTAAAGAACTACTACTTTTACTAGACTAAAAAGAACTATTGTAGCATACAGCTTTGAACAACTGCGACATTAGATGGCGTGACCGCTACAAAAGAACTTACCCAAACTAGACAATTCTGAGTCTAGACAAAATATCTGAGATGCAAGTACATTGGACTGAACCGTTTCCATTCCCTGACATGGGTAAAATTGATGTGTGTTCTTTGTTCTTTCCTTTGTTTTTTTATTTTAATATTTTCCCTTTTATGTAAATATTTATAAATAACTATGTCGTAACTAATAATCCTTTAGTGTTATGACAATACCATGTTCTTACGTCTCACTCTTCTATTTCTATTAAGGTCGTAAGAAGTGTTCTAATTGATAAGTTTTGTGTTCAAAAGTTGTTTCTCAAATCGATGATGAGCCGATGTGAATTTATTAAGTTGTGCTTCTTTAAAGTACACTACTTCAAGTGCGTCAGTAAAGAACACTAGAGTTCATTTTAGAACACCAGTGTCCTAAAATTTTACTTGTGGAATTTTTATGTTTGACTGATGAATGTAATGCTGGTCAATGATTCTATCATGAATATGGAAACAGATAATTCACGACAGTATATTAACACTCTGTGGCATAACTGAAAAACGATTAGCCATACAATGTTGAAATTTTGTATTTTGGACTGACTGACTAATTGACAGGACCACAACCAATCACCAAAGGGGGTTCATGGTTGCAAATGGTCTGTTATATCCACATACACCGTCTAACTTTATTTAGAACATTATTCCTGCTGTTTGAACATACTACTGCAATATTGCAGGATTTTCAAGATTTCTTACAAAAATAAATTCAATTTCAAATCAATTTCAATAGGTTTTACTGTCGTTACATTTTTCAAGCATATATAATTCACTATTTCTTAATGTTTATACATTTTCCATAATTATTATAGTATTTTTTTACATCATTACAAACGTTTTATATAATTTTATTGACTTTTTAAATTTTCAATTTTAGGTTTCAATTTATTTATTTATATTATATGCAATATTAATTTGAATAGATTACCTAATTTTTCACTCTTATTATTTTACATAAGCGTCCACATAAGTATCAACATTTACATAAGCATATTTCATTCTTTTTATTTTACATTAGTTATATTATGCCTTTTACATGACATATTTTTCATGCATATTTTTGTATGATATAGTTTACATTTCTTAAAATTAACGTATGCCTTTTTAGTGACAGAGTTTACTTAATGTAAAAGTTATACTATATTTTCATAAATTAACTTTTATTGTATACATTTTACTCATTTAAATATCTTTTTTATATAGATGTAATTTATCATTAATTACACATATGGTATGTGCAAATTATAATTTATCTTTTCATCTTATCCTTATATAAAGAAAGAAAAAGTAAACAATATATACAATATATAAACATATTTTCAAAGTATACAATATATTAGCAATACATCCAAACTTATATATCAATATCAGTACTTATATATCAATTAACAAAAGTTGAGAAAGTAAATAAAGAATTCTAATTTAATATACCGCAATTTTTTTAGCTTCCTTATGTTAAATTTATTACTATAATTTATTACACATATTCGATTCTTTCAAAATATTTACCTAGTTCTTCATTATTCTTTCTTTTTATTTGTATACTACAAAAACTGCAACTTTCCTGTATAAAGTTTATCTGTATAATGTATATATTTCTACATACATTTTATATACTATAATAATGTATCTGTATAATGTATATATTGTCTTTTGCACTGTTATAACGTCTAGTTATGCATATCCTTTTTTTGGCTGTAATATGCATTCTATATAGCAAAATATTTCAGTATAATGTATATTAACTCTGCTGGGCATAACACAAAAAGGATTAACCATCGTGAGGCCAATTTATGACAAAGAGATTTTGTCAGACTAATGGCAGAAACTAATGACAGACATCGAATTATTCAAAAATTATTATACTTAAAATCTCCTAAGACACAAAAACAAATATTTAGATACAAAACGATTAACATATAAAACAATTAACGGGACAAAATAATGATGATGCTAAATCTCTGATGACTGGAGGATAATCATTTTTGTTTACAGCCACTAGAGGGCTAATATTCTATTTGTTACTATGTTGAAATTTTGTATTTAGAACTATTATAACATCAAAAAGTGCACCTCTATTTTTGGTTACAATTTTTACTCTATATAAAAAAAATCAACATAACAACCCTAAATGTTTTTCGATCTACAATAATGCAACGACGCAAGATATCGACGTTATCATATGCAGCTGTAACAATATCACTTAAAAAGTGGAATAATGCTTTTAAAGTCCAATTCTGGAAAACAAAAATAAAAAACTGTTGTTTTATCAGTTTATTACTCCCTGGAAGAAGCATTTCAATCTCGAAAAATCTTGCTTTAGAACAAAATATCTGTATAACCAAAAGTCTCATAATGAATATTAACGTTATATATACTTAAATATTTATTTACAATTGAAATTAGTTTTTTTTATTATTTCCCACACCAGCGATATAAACTGTTTTGAAAACTAAACAATGCATTTTCATAAAACTAATAATACATTTTATTTAAATTTAGCGTTTTTTATAAACTCAAGAAATAAAGTTGTTTTTATTTGGCACATTATACTTGCTCTCCGCCAACGTAAAAATAATTAGGTTTTGGCGGTATTATTAACACTAGCACAACCAGAAACTTGCTACTCAGTATTAGAAAGAATGTATTTCCTTCATCGTATCTGAACGTGGGCTTAGTACAGTAGCTGACTGTCTAAGAATAAGAATATCACTAAATATAAAAATTTACGAATGATGTTAGCGATATCAGAATCCGACATTAAGAAATTGGGAAAACGTAATCAACTCATCATATTTTATTGTTCATATTGATTTTATGCATAGTTTCTAACTTTTAATAAACAATTTTTGTACTACATGTTTAATTAAGTTTTATTGTGATTTTTAATAGATAGATAAATAGATAAAATATATCGAGATAATATGCTATATTATTTTAATATTTGGTATAATTAACTATTATGGAATAGGGATGTTCGAGTATTTTTTTCTTGTAAAGAAAATTTCCAGAAAAGGCTAGGAATATCTAGTTTAAGATAAGTTTCGTATAAGTTATTAAAAATTTTGAGAAAAATATTTTAAGTCCCAATATGTGCGAAACTTGACAAATGGCATAAATCATTTGATTGGCTATAGCTGTCGATCTATTTGAGATACGACAAAAGTAAATCTATAAAAATGAGTAAAAATATAAAAAAAATAAAAATGAAAAATTTTAAACATTTAATAGTTCTGCAACTCCTAGTATTAAAATATAAAGTATTAACTGGTATAAAACCTTGACGTTATTAGTGATATTTTTTATGTGAAGGTATGTAAAAATTTGAAAAAAAAATATTTTAAGTTCCAATATGTGCGAAACTTGACAAATGGCATAAATCATTTGATTCGCTATAGCTGTCGATCCATTTGAGATACGACAAAAGTAAATCTATAAATATGAGTAAAAATATTAAAAAATAAAAATGAAAAATTTTTAATACTTAATAGTCCTGCAACTCCTAGTGTTAAAATATAAAGTATTAACCAGTATAAAACCTTGACGTTATTAGTAATATTTTTGATGTGGAGGTGTACTTGAAAGTCCAGTAGAGAAAAATTTTGACTTTTATTTAAGTTTTGTTAACTGTGTAGGTCAAAATCTTGCTATCAAATTTTCATTAATTTTTCCGATCTCCAATTGAGCTGAAATTTTGCTTTCTAAAATCAATAATCTTCAATTTCAATGCACCAATTAATCATAAAAAATGAATCATATCATGGTGGTAAAAGGAAATACTTGGATTTAACGTTGGTGGTTTGGGTTCGATTCGCTTTCGAATAGCTATCTATTTTTACCATAGATGTATCTACAAGGGATATTCAAGAGAGAACAAACTTTTGAAATAGTGCGTTAACAAGCACAGGGATCAGAGTTTATCAAGCGGTACAACAAACTGCCATTTGTCTCGTTACAGTATGATCTCTGGCCAAGCTACCTCCGCTGAAGTTATCATGCTGTTCTACACAAGCTGTTCGTCAGATTAATGATATTGATATAACTTTAAAAACATAGTATATACATGGGAGTGAAGTTTCGCTGCACTTTAACTTCTTATTTCATATTAATTGCATTTATAGGAAAATCAATTGGTTCTTTTATTATGCTAAACATACTGTAAAAGAATTAAGATAATTATCTAATATGCCAATTACCTTACTAAACACAGATTTATAGATGCTGTTGAAAGACTCATTTCTTACAAAAATATTTAGAATTTTAATAAAACATTATTTTGTTGCCGATTTTACTGTCTTAAATATTTTACGTCATATATTACAAGCTTATTGTTGGCTTGGTAGTAAAATGCATTAGCTTACACGTGAAATTCGATCATTCGTAAGCTATTTTTTCTGCATACAGAAGATGCGTGTAGCTTCTTTTTTTGGACAAACAGCGTTAAACTTATTTTTCAGTTCAGGCTGCAAGCTTCTGCTAGGGTATTTATTTTTTGTTTAGGGAATGTCTGGAACATTCATTTAGCAAACTAGAGACAAGATGTCTTTACTTCTGTTACCCTTGATTTAAGGTCCACTCTTTCGACGGTGTGTTTGGGTGACATTTACGACTGAAATGTTCCCACGCTTTCCGCCCGTCTTAAAGAGCTCGCTGGGTAAAAATTTTGGAAATCATCCAGAGCTTATCTCACTAAATTTTTTTTTCAAGAGACTATCATTTTTCTCAAATCATTTTGCGTTAAATTATATCAACATACTTTTACTGTGATACATAAACAAAAATCTGGCGTGTTTATATCTCAATTTTCTAGTTTAATTTAAATATGTCGTTTATGACATATGACCAAAAATGATAACACTCGTGAAGACAAAATACTAATTTTATCGAACTTGTCAAATTCTTATATATATATATATATATATATATATATATATATATATATATATATATATATATATATATATATATATATATATATATATATATATATGTATATATATATATATATGTATATATATATATATATATATATATATATATATATATATATATATATATATATATATATATATATATATATATATATATATATATATATATATATATATATATATATATATATATATATATATATATATATATATATATATATATGTGTGTGTGTGTGTGTGTGTGTGTGTGTGCAGGTTTTATCCCTACGTTGAAATAAATGAGTGAGCTCGGTTTAAAATAACTAAATTATTCTTAACTAAACTAAACTAAAGTCCACTCGAATGCTCCTGGTCTCTGGAAAGGTGTCTTTTATGAGTAAGGCGTATGGGAGGTAGCTGGAAATATTCCTGAGCGCGAAGGTAGATGAGAAACTATCTGAGAGAAGTCTCGGCTTTCCTCTATCGAAAATATACCTAAGTGCCCACAGGAGAGTTTGAAAAATGGCGGAGATTTCTGTGTCGTAGACCAAATTGTGATCTGCAAGTCTGTAGACACCGAAGTATACAAAAGATTTTTTCTCACAAGCCACAAAGGTCACACCTACTTGGGAACTGGAGAAAGAGATATAAGTTTTAGATTTATATGTGAATATACTCCATATCTTTCCGGTAGGTGAGAGTTTGTAGAAATCTACGGAGGCAAGGTTATATGGGTTCACCATGCTGCCACACGGGCCGTATATTCTCTGGAGAACTATCAGAATAGATCGATGTAAGACAGACACTTTTACAACGGTCAAGAGCTTTTCTGATATGACCAGAATATTCGATAAGGAGGCCATCCATAAATATCAGCAAATCCTCCGAGGAAGCCAGACTTTGCATGGATAGAGATCATTTTCTCCAGTTTGACACTGTACACTGCCTTCATGGTTTCTGCATTGAGTGCTCAAGTCGGACGAGAGATGTGGGTGAGCATTTGCATTACCTTCTGGACCTTGTTACGTACTAAGTCAAGTTGTGCTACGAATGGCATTCTATAATCTAGGATCCTTTTCAGGCACGTGATTTTAATCGAGTTTCTGAATGAACCACTGTCTAGATCGAATTTCAACTTTTTTCAACTTCCATACCTTTTTTCATGAGACGACGAGAAGTTGAGTTTTCCCCTCCTCATTGTGTCTTCCCTTTTGAGGTAATGTTTCAGATGGTGTGATCGATACCATTCTGACAAGAGTGGAGAAGCTCAATTCATCTTAGAAATCCTTCCCGATTATAGGCTTCAATGACTAACAAGAAGTCGTGCACCAGAGCAATGAGCTTGTCGGCAGCAAAATGTGTGAAACCCTCGAGCTGTCTCAACAGAGTGTTTGCATCTATGATCCATAGAAAAGTGCTCGAAAAGAACTCTTTTGGTACATTAGTTATATTCGATAGAATGATTGAACTATTCGCCTTGATAAGTGGTCTCATGGTCATTCAGAAATCTCTAGAGATGGAAAAGTTCAAGAGCAATAACAAGCTGTTGCAGTTTGTAGAGACAATTTGTCCATCGGACAGAGTCTAAAGCAGGCTTATTGTCGAACGACAGAACAGCTATATGTCTTGTCCGTCCCTCCAATTGGAGTAGATAGAATTGTTTGCCACTTGAAGTGAATCGATCGCATTTCTATGCTTCAGGAACCCTAACTGGAGTTCACTCAGAAGCTTTCTACAAGGTGTTGTGGCCGATTGTACGTCCGTTTACCTAGGAATTTCCCCTAACATCTACTGACCCCAAACAAATGGGTCGATACGATTTGCAGAACGGTAAGTTCCTACCATGCTTGCAATTAGGATCAGTCTTGCGTTCTTCACTGCGTATGGGAACTTTCTCGTCTCTTGGAAACTATCCATAACTTTGGTCAGCCCATCCATATTGGTGGAGTGAGCGAGCTTTAAGACTTCAGTCAGGAGTCCGTCACATACTTTTAGACTCATAAGCACTTACAGTATTGTGATTTCATTCTCTGAGAAGGGATCTTCTTTCAAGATATTTCGAGGATCATGTTGAATCGAGGTTAATTAATCTTAAAGTGGTGCACCCTATTGGCTTTCACAGTGTCTACAATATCTGAGGTGGATCCCTAATCGATGGAAACCGGCTTTAAGCTTGGGATGAAAATTTTTTTTCCATGAAAATTTTTTTTCCATGAATGCTTACCCGCAGCGGGTGTATTCCTCTTTGCTTGAAAGATGGCTCGGAAACGCTCCTAAAGACTGGGTTCTTATTTGTTATACAATCTACCAATAGACGACGAAATCGACGAAATTGGTTAAGGATCTCTTCAATTTAGGTCCTTTTCGCTAGGAGTTTATGTTTGAGGGCTTCAGTATTGGATCTC
>CM063504.1:145816362-145818862 GCA_032207245.1 Pardosa pseudoannulata | reverse complement strand
TCTCCATTTTCAATGTGTTAATTGCAAGAGCAGGCTTCTAATGGTTTTAAATGAAAAAAAATTTCATCGAATTTCAATAAATTCGAGATAAGCGTTATTTATTTACTTCTCGCTGATGATTTTAAATGACTGAACTTTCTTTAAGTGATTCAAATATTTTTTTTGTTGCATTTTCGTTTACCTTCCTGTCTGATTGCTTTCTGATAATATTCATTCATTTATATTTTGGGCATTTCACCCGAAATAAATTAGTGTCGCCCTGCACAACGATAGATTAATATCCCGGAACTAAAGTTGTTTTTCCCTAGAAAAGGGATGTTTCCGATCACGTAGGCGACAGATTGAAAAGGGGAAAAAACTCCAGCAAGTTGTCTGCTTTAAGTTATTTCCAGAAAGCAGTAAAAGGATGTTTTATCTGAAGAAATATATGTATATATATATAAGCAGAGTGCTTTAAGGGATAAAAAGTAAAAAAAGGGATTTCATGGAAATATGTCTGAGATATTATAGTTTCAAATGTTACCAAGAATTTCGGCTGCTTTCTGTCACATGCAAGACAGTGGGGAAATTATTTTGCCCGAATTTTGCAAACACGTCTATAATTATTCACAGATTATTTATTATAAGAATAATTAAGGCATTTGGGAAACTTTATTTTAAGAATAAAAATTAATTATTTTTTCTGTGTATATATTTCTATAAAACTCTTGAACTTTTACATATTTTAAATTATTCTTTTAGCTTTCAAATAAAGAAAAACGTTTACATTGACTGATCCCCAGAGTGTTTTAAAAGTATTGAGCTTAAAACTTTTAGCAACTATTGAAGTAAAGAAAATCGTTTTTTAAAAAAGACATTTTCTATTACGGTGTATGCTTAGGGCCTTACAAATCAGAGCGTTGTCTGTGGCGGCAAATTTTAGGGAGTGTATTTAAGCTCGAATTTTTAAAATATTTTAACAGGAAAAACTGTTTATGAAAGCATTCTACAAAATAATATATATATATACATATATATATACATATATATATATATATACATACATATATATATATATATATATATATATATATATATATATATATATGTGTATATATATGTATATATCAGTGTGCTTCAAGATATAAAAAGATAAAAAGGGACTTTATGGAAATTTGTCTGAGATATTGTTTCAAATGTTACGAAGAATTTCGGCTGTTTTCAGTCACATGCGAGATACTAGGGGAATTATTGTAGCATGAATTCTGCAAACACGTCTATAATTATTCACAGATTCTTTATTATAGGAATAATTCTTAAGATATTTTTTGGAAACTTTATTTTAAAAATAAAAATTAATTATTTTTCGTGTGTATACATTTCTTTAAAACTCTAGAACATCTACATAATTTAACTGGATTATTCTTTTAGCTTTCAAATAAAGAAAAACTTTTACATTGACTAATCCCCAGCATTTTTAAAAGCATTGAGCTTAAAACTTTTAGCAACTATTAAAGTAAAGAAAATTCCTTTTTTTAAAAGATATTTTCTAATACGGGATATGTCTAGGGCCTTACAAACTAAAGCGTTGTCCGTGGCGGCAAATTTTAGGGATTGTATCTAAGCTCGAATTTGTAAAATATTTTATCAGAAAAAGACTTTTTATGAAAATATTCTACAAAATACAATTGGTTATGACTTAGAAGTTTATATATAATTATTTATATATATATTAGATTTAACTGATATATTCAGTAAATTTTAAAATTAAGAGTACAATGGTAGTGGTGTAAAGAGATGGGGGCAATGTGGTCTACCATGCAACAGTCGCAGAAGGTTTGTTTTGGTCTGAAGTGCTACGGTCTACTTTTTTGCAACACGAGGGCTAATAAGACCGGGACCTACAGCTTAAGGCTGATTCCGAACTGCTGCATGCCACAATGGGAGTCGAACCCCATTTTAGCATGCAGCAATATTAAAATTGGTCAATAATGAACCTATCCAGGAAGTTGTGATAGAATACTTGGATATACACAGTGACTTTCACATAGAATATTATAACTAGTTTCTCCTTCTTTGAACGGAAACCTGCTGCAGTTCGGAAATGTCTTTCAGCATATTCCTTATTCTCTTCTTTTCTATTTAGTTCTGGTTTGTTTCATTAGTTCAATTTTCATCATTTTTTTTTTTCCGAAAGCTGTTGCAAACTTAAAGTCAGCTATACAGTCTTAAATCAGTGGGATATGGAAAGGATAATTTTTTTCTTCTTTAAATAATTACTAAAACCTCACCCATATTCAGATTTCAGGGATTGGGCTATATGCCTCTTCTATCTCGGATAATATAGAAGTATGGTTTTGGCAAGCAGAAAGTCGCTGTAATGTTTGTTGTACACAAAAAGACACAAAATATTATTTCAAAGTAGCTAAATTATCTGTGTTACGGAAAAAGGCAACCTAGCCATTCGGTTATCGTTTCCCCCGTGCAGAGGGACATGAATAAAAACTTTTAAGTTTAACGT
>CM063504.1:145798862-145811362 GCA_032207245.1 Pardosa pseudoannulata | reverse complement strand
TTAAAAATACCTATTATACTTATTATGTTAATCCTCCGAGTGGAACACACCGAGATAAAAAAAGTCTCCAAAAATAAGCTAGTTTTATTGTGTCAGAGACCAAAGCGTTCTATGATTTTTTACTTCACCCTTTGTCGACTAGATTGGAATTCGGGAAACCCACCCTCGTTATTGTCCCTTTACTTCCGGTTATAAATAGATATATAAATAGACATTATAGATTGTTAATTTTTAATACACATAAAGCTCGTCGAGTCTCGAGGATCATCCCATAAGAAATAATGGATTCTAAAAGTACAAATAAAAATATTCTTTGAGAGACTTATTTATATTTTTTCGAAAGTTCTCCAAGATAATTAAGTGGTGCAATTAGAGATACATCTGTTACCTCAAACGAAATACTTCGAAATAGAGATTTACAAAGCCATGAAAAGCTATCAGCATCTTTGTGCCTCAGGGAGTAGGGGTGCAGTTCCTAAACAATCGACCTAACCCTCCTACCTCAAAATTCCATGATGGAAAACATTGGCAGAAATGTACATTACATCCATTTTCGGAAAGTTTTTGGAGGTCGAAAATTGTACGTGACAACTGCTTTGAAGACATCGATTTGGCGGAATTGTACGTGCGAATCGCTTAGAGGGTTAAATTACAATAAAAAACAATTATTAGAAATCAAGTGTAGTGCTAATCCATTTTAACTCTGGTTTAATTGCTTACATAACTGTGGTTTCATTCCAAATTGGAATGCATAAAAGTATATGAAGACTTTCTTTAGTCACATTTTTAGTTTTTTTAGTGATGTATAAATATGTGTGTGTATCATATCTATATATAATACGGATGTCACAGGATAATTTATTGTCCTTTGTCTGTCAGTTGTATATTTTATTTTCTTGCTAAAGTAGGCAAAAAAAGTAAAGCATGAATTTCCGAAAATAGACTCGAAATATTATTTTCGAAATATATTTTCTCCTAAATTATACGAAGTCAGCTAATAAGCGTTTCTGTCTCGTCTTCCGAGAAAATTTATGTCGTCTTTATCGTGTAAAATGGGATTTGTCATTCAATTCTATTGTATTCCAGTTTGCGTCGTGTTATCTTGTCAAACACTTCAAATCTGTCGGACAGTGGATATTATTATGGAACAACACCAGAATTCACATACGACTTAACATCGAAGCTCGGGCCGTTGATTTTCAGAACTTATTAGTGGTGGTTGTGCTTGCAAACTGGCACTATTTCATTAGATTTAGTCGTAAAAGAATACTGTATTGTTCTTTCAGTTTTGTATATTTATGTTATTTAGAGCAGAGGTTCCCAACCTTTTCTTCATCAACTCCCCCTTTAGACAAAAAGAAAATATTGGATTTCCCCTTTTCTAAAAGACTTATATGAAATATTGAAATGTTTTTTAATATTATCTATATCTATTTTATCTACTTATTTCAAGAATATTGTGCTGTTCTTTCAGTTTGGTATATTTATACAATTTAGAGCAGAGGTTCCCATCCTTTTCTTGACCAACGCCCCTTTTATAGAAAAAGGAAATATTGGAACGTCCCTTTCCAAAATAGTCATATCAAATATTGAAGTATTTTTTAATATTATCTATATCTATTTTATCTTCTTATTTCAAGAATATTGTGCTGTTCTTTCAGTTTGCTATATTTACACCGTTTATCCCAATCTTTTCTTGACCAACGCCTCTTTTAAAAGAAGGAAATGTTGGAGCACCTTTTATCTAAAATAGTTATAATCAAATATTGAAATACTTTTTAACATTATCTATTTTATCTGCTTATTTCTATATTAAAAATTACAAAGTAGAAGTGGATTAATTCTAGAACCACGAGAGGAGTCATTTTGACCCAAAACATATTTGTGTTATCTTAGCAGATTTATTCATTTTATTTTCAGAGAGTAATCTGAAAAAGAATAAAACTGTTAAGATAACACAAAATAGTTTTTGGGTCAAAATGACCTCTGTAGTGTAAAAATGAAGTAATCAAATGAAGTAAAAATTTCTTTATTATAAACTTACAAATAATCATAAAATCAATAAGAAATTAAAAAATAAGATGGTTGAATCTGGTGCAGTTTGAATAGTTTGTTAGTGTCTTATTTCAATCTCTTTAACATAATTCCTAAATCTCCACGTTCAGAGATGTTTTTCCCATAGTCAACTAATTGCTGCTTTGAACCCTATGTACTGCCAAATACTCTGAAAGGAATGCATTTCAAATTTCTGTGCTCTAGCGTAAGGGTGGTATAATGTGTCTTCCAATTGGATTGGTATTTTCGGAGCACCACAAACCTCGAGTAGATAAACAGTAATTCAGGGAGTGGTTCACAATGATAAATAAATGCCAGTGCAAGTGATGCCAGTTGCAGTAATATTAGATAAAATGTTGCTGTTGTCTTATGCCCCTTGGTCAAACAAAGCTCGATATGAGCTGGAGTCTACTCGATTTAAAGCGAAGGAGTGCTTCTTTCGTTTCAACAAGCACCTCGAGGGTGAAAGTACGATTTATGCTCAAGTGGGTCCTCATAATTTAAAAGCAGGAACCAAGCAGAAGACCCATAGGCTTGGCCTGCCACCCCCGGAGGTATTGATTGAGAACTTGCAGGACATTGTGACCACAAACCTATTTTACGTGCCCCAGTCGCTTTTAGCGAACACGGAGGATCTTAGGCCGGCTCGGGTTTCGAACCCGCAATCTATCAGGTTACGAGATCGTTGCCTTTTGCCGACTGAGCTACCGCGACTGATAAAATGTAATGTTACAGGCTAATTTAGTAAAAAAGATGATTAAATGCATAAAAAATTAGTTTAAAATAGAATAAATGCGGTTAAATGCGATTAAAATAGGAGAATAAAACTGAAATACGATATAAAACTGAATAAATGCAGTTAAAAAGATATCTTTCAGTTTCCAAAATCGGGACTGAGATCCTGGGAATAACCAATGAGATTTGAGGAATATGAGTCCGGAGACGTCAAACTGACCACCTAGGTGATGACCATGACAAATGCTGCTTCTCTTCGGTGAAAAGCTTCACACAAAACTCAATAACACCTTAAAAAAGTTTAAAATAAAATTATAAATTGGTTTGAAGCGCTACTGTCTTTTTTTTTCAACAAGACAACTAATGAGACCAGGACCTACAGATCAAAGCTGATTCCGAACGGTTACGAACATCCATGCCGCTATGGGATTCAAACCCACAAACTTTGGTTCCGAAGATCAGCGCCCTAACCATTGTTTCAACCATTGTTTGGCAAATGAAATTATGACAACGAAAACTGGTTAATATATGTAGTATTAGCTAAGCAACAGGCCTTCGAAGCGTGGAACAATTAGATTCTCTGGGCCAAGAGTTCTAATCCAGATATTTCTAACAGTAAACATAAAAAAAGACAACGAGCTGAAAATAAATAACTAAAAGATGAAAGAAAGAGATAGTGTGGTGGATTCGTGCTTTCATAACACAAAAATCTAGAGACTAGAAAGTTTAAGGATAGGCAAACACACAATG
This sequence comes from Pardosa pseudoannulata, assembly GCA_032207245.1. NCBI lineage: Eukaryota > Metazoa > Arthropoda > Arachnida > Araneae > Lycosidae > Pardosa > Pardosa pseudoannulata. Next base: position 145,807,822 of record CM063504.1, on the reverse strand, counting down.
TTTTTTATTACCAGGACATCCATACTATATGGCGAAAAAAGGTGGAATGAGTAGTTTTCTTATTCCGAACGATTAGCTAAGCAAGAGTGGAATCAACAAAATTTATAACTAAAAAATATTTTATTTATTATAGTATATAAAATAATATTCAGTTGACTATTTTTATAGATATCATGCCACTTTTAATAACTATTATGTCTACTAGCTGTTCTCTTTGAGTGTCTTAACGCCCCCTATTAGCCTCTGGTTATCTATGTGTGTGCGCTTGCGTGTTTATTTGTTATGTACATTTAAGGAACAGTTAGACTATTAATAATGATGAAAATACCTAACTTTTTCATATAAAATAGTTGTAACATTTTTTTTTCAGACTGAGTTCTCTGATTAAATGTGTCAAAATTATAACTAACTTTTAATTTCTATTTATAAGGTAGATATGAAATGCATTTCAAATGAAGGTGCATTACGTTACAGGGAATTTAAACAACATAGTCATCAGTACCGATATAAGGTAAAAAAAGTGTTTATACCTCCATCATGATCTCGATCTTGTACCCATTTGACTTCCCTGGTCTACCTGAATCATGCTACAAAATATCAAAATTGATCTAGCTATTTCAAAAAATTAAGTGAACGGATAGCAGTAGATTCGACAACCGTATTGAATTACTAATAATAATTATATTACTGACAGAATATCGAAAAACAAATTCTTATAATATTTTATAAGTTGATGAAATCGAATTTACTAATATTCATCAAAAATGAAATCTACATATATTATGCAGTTAAAATTGCGACGGCAAGCTATTTAATCTATTGAAATTCGTTAATCTTAGACTATTACTTTAAAAATTAATTTCTTGTTCAATGCTAAATAAAAAAATTTACTAATCTTCACCAAAAATGAAATCTACATACATTATTCATTTAAAATTATGACGACAAGCTATTTATTCTATTGAAATTCGTTTAGACTATTACGTAAAAAAATTAATTTCTTGTTCAATGCTGAATGAAAAAATTTACTAATCTTCAGCAAAATTGAAATCTGCATATCTTATGCAGTTAATATTGCGACGGCAAGCTATTTATTCTATTGAGATTCGTTAATCTTAGACTATTATATAAAAATATCAATTTCTTGTTCACTTTTAAATGAAAAAATTTACTAATTCTCAGGAGAAGTGAAATCTACATTTATTATACAGTTAAATTTGCGACGGAAAGCTATTTATTCTATTGAAATTCGTTAATCTTAGACTATTACATAAAAAAATTAATTTCTTGTTCAATGATAAATGAAAAAATTTACTAATCTTCAGCAAAAGTGAAATCTACAATTATTATGCAGTTAAAATTGCGACGGCAAGCTATTTATTAAATTTTAATTCGTTAATTTTAAACTATTATATAAAAAATTAATTTCTTGTTCAATAATGAAAAAAATTACTAATCTTCAGCAGAAATGAAATCTACGTATATTATGCAGTTAAAATTGCGACGGCAAGCTATTTATTAAATTTTAATTCGTTAATTTTAAACTATTATATAAAAAATTAATTTCTTGTTCAATAATGAAAAAAATTACTAATCTTCAGCAGAGATCTTCGTATATTATGCAGCTAAAATTTCGACGGCAAGCTATTTATTCTATTGAAATTCGTTAATCTTAGACTATACATAAAAAAATTAATTTCTTGTTCAATAATGCAAAAATTTACTAATCTTCAACAGAAATGAAATCTACGTATATTATGCAGTTAAAATTGCGACGGCAAGCTATTTATTCTATTGAAGTTCGTTAATCTTAAACTGTTACATAAAAAAATTAATTTCTTGTTCAATGCTAAATGAAAAAAGAGTATTTTTTATATTTTACAACTTTTTATCTTTGTATTTTTGAAAAACCTCTCCTTGAGAGCGTTTCAATGTATCTAAAATGTATAATCTGTCGCTTCAATCTCCTTGGGAGCGTTAAAATGTATCTAAAATGTCTAATCTGTCACGTCAGTTTTAATAATGACGTCACGTGCAGTCTAGTCCCGTTCTCTACATATTTTATTGTAATCGCTTTTCAAGGTAACATAAATTTCAGGGTTTCATCCGAAGCCTACTATCACGATTCGCCTTTTTTTGTGTTTTTTAAAAATTATCTCTTCTTGTAGTTCAGTTATTTTGCAATTCGAGTATCATGTTCTATTTTTACCAAAAGCTCACTTTGACAGCTTTCTTTTAACTGGCAAAACTGTTTTTCAAACTTTCAGTTAAATAATTTGAACAAATATTTGGTCTAAGTTACTGGGAAAAAAGATTGCTCCATGATTTTAATTGAGTTAACGCCATTTTTGCATCTGGGAAGACAAGCAAATATCAACATCCTTTGCTATTACCTAATGTTAAAACTGGAATTTTTTTAGTTAAAAATAGATGGTACTGTATCTGTAACGTAAGGGATTCAACTGACGGGCAAGTCATTATTCACCTGTATTTTTCAGTTTTAAGCTATATTTAACTCTATTTCTACCACTATTTTGTGTATACATGTTTCTACCAAAAGGTATCCTTTGACAGCTTTGCGAATAATTAACTGGCAAAACTGTCGCAATTTCAAACTTTCAGTTAAATAATTTGAACAAATATTTGTTGGTCTAAGTTACTGGGAAGCAAAAAGAGTTGCTCCATGATTTTAGTTGAGTTAACGCCAACGATTATTTTGCAACCAGGAAAGACAAGCAAATATCAACGTTTAACTTAGCTTTCCGTTACAACAGAATCTGGGATTCTTTAACGTGATTACAATCGATATTATACTGTAAAATTATTTAGATTTATAGGTAGCAGTTAGATGTCACTTAATGGACTCAACGGGCAAGTCATTACTTACATGTCTTTTTCAGTTTCAAGCTATATTTAACTCTATTTCTACCGCTATTTTGTGTTTACATGTTTCTACCAAAAGGTATCCTTTGACACCTTTGCGAATAATTAGCTGGCAAAACTGAAGTAATTTCAGATTTTCTATTAAGTAATTTGAACAAATATTTGTTGATCTATGTTACTGGAGAACACAAAGATTTGCTCAATGATTTTAGGTGAGTTAACGCCAACGATTATTTTGCAACCTGGGAAGACAAGCAAATATCAACGTTAAACTTTGTTTTCCGTTACGAATGAAATTGAGATTCCTTAATATGATTACAATCGATACTACACTGCAAAATTATTTAGATTTATAGATAGCAGTTAGATGTCACTTAATGCACTCAACGGACGAGTCGTTTTTACCCGTTTTTTTTCAGTTTCAAACTATATTTAACAGTATTTCTACCGCGATTTTGTGTAACTGTTTCGACCAAAAGGTGTTATTTGATACCTTTGAGAATAATAATATGGCAAAACAGTCGTAATTCCCAACTTTCATTTAAATAATTTGAACAAATATTTGTTAGTCTATATTAATGGAGAATAAAAAGAGTTGCTCAATGATTTTAGTTGAGTTAACGCCAACGATTATTTTGCAACCTGGGAAGACAAGCAAATATCAACGTTATCCTTTGTTTTCCGTTACAACTGAAATTGGGATTTTTTAATGTGATTACAATCGATATTACAGTGCAAAATTATTTAGATTTATAGATAGCAGTTAGACGTCACTTGATGAACTCAATGGACGAGTCGTTTTTTACCTGTTTTTTCCATTTCAGGCTATACTTAACACCCTTTCTACAACAATTTTATATTTACCTGTTTCAACTAAAAAGTGTCTTTTGACACCTTTCTACTACTTCATACTACTTCCAAAGATGGAAGTAATAGGAAGTTATAGCTTATGAATCACTAAAAACAGTTTGACTGTTTAATAATCTGAATAATATTAATTAGTTGGGATTAATAATATTAATTGTTAGTGAACATAAAAATTTCTCGAAAAATTATAGTTAACTATTTCTCCATTACTTTAATAATCTGAATACTATTACTTGATTCTGTAGATAAATGCCTTAATTCTATGCGCCAACTCGCATTCCCAGCGTATTTAGGTTAATCTGTGCGAAGGACACAGTTTTAAAGATAACGCTTAATAGATCATCTTCCGATAAGTTTTGCTAAAATTATTATTTAATCTTTTTACAGGAGTTTATATATTTATATAATTAAGATATTCATATTCGGTTCAAGTGAGAGGGTAAGCTGTGTTAAAGGTTTCTCAGTGTTCGTAGAATGATTGAAAGAGCTTTAAAACTCTTTTTTTTTTCGACGTGGAAAAAGTCTTTAAAATTTCTTTTGTATGTGAAAACACAATTTTTCATTATGTATTTATTGAAAATTTGTTTTGTTACATTTTCTTCCTTTGCACAAAGTTACTATCTCATCTTTTTATGACAGTATTAATACCAAGGACTTCTGAATTAAATTACAATCTATAACATTTGTTTATTGCACACATAATATAACTTTTATTTTTATTATGACTATAATATTTATTTTGATGTATTATTAATGGATAATTAAGTTCATACCACAAATCTTTAATATTGTTTTTGTTATTTTATATTCACATTTTACATTATAATATACATAAACAGTAAAATTTAAAAATGCAATAAATATATTTAGAAATTTTGCTTTTTTAAAGCTGCATTAATCCATGCATTACTCAAAAGTTATTTAGAATGAAACCAGTATAGAATTGTAATAACTTACTCTGCATTACTATGATGGGTCAGTTACCGACTCTTTTTACGCCACGAATTGAGTACAGTTTAGTATCAGTACAGTTTGGGAATGCAATAAGTGAATTTTAAAGTTCGCTTAATAGTGAATTGCACAAAAATACTATAGAATAAAGCAATGTAGAATGTAATAATCAATCTAGATTGCTATTACGTCGTATCAGCAGGTGATTGCTTATATCCCTAATTCATTTTCCCTCTCCTACCAACTGAGTATGAATCCTGGGTTGAGTATTTGTCGAGTATATTCAAAGTATGTTTCGACTGATTATTAGATTTTAAGGCGGCAGTGGACCTTTAGAGCAAACTTTTTTTTCTTTTGAATTAATTTCTTTGAAGATTGACTATGTTATTAGTACTATTGATATATAAATATTTTAAAAATTTGAAGCCAAAATATTAATTAGTTTTGGAGTTATTAGTTATTAATTGTTTCATAATTAGCTTAATTGAAAATGCTCCAGGCGCATCAATTTTGCACAAAATATTATAAAAATTTTTTAAGTATACCTTATAGACTTTTCAAAAAAATGTAGTTGTTTCCATAAACATTCATAGAAAATATAAAGAGAAAAAAATAATTAGGATGATGATACCCATATTTTGCAGAATAAACAGCTATAGCGGTTAATTAAAATGCATAACTAACATATTATATGCTTCAAAACATACCCGTTTCAACTAGACTTTATTTTATAAACTCTAACGTAAATAATACTGGAATTTCAGAGACAATGATCTATTTTCAATGCGCCTGGAGTACTTTAAACATTTGTAATACATGAAAATTTTACTTCTGAGTAAACAGCATTTGAAGTTATTATTGCTATACCCATAAGTAATGATAAGCTTATTATACCCATAAGTAATGATAAAATGATGGGAATGAAAAAATTCTTTTTGCTTGCTTTTAGTGAATAGCGGAAGAATATATCTTAATGATATATTCTTCCGCTATTCACTAAAATCGAAAAATCGAATTTTTGGTTGATTTTAGCCAATTTGAAAGTCCATCATCGCCTTAAAGACTGATTGAAATCATGCAAAATTTCTAAGAATTCAAGACCTCTTCTTAGACTTGTTAAAGAAAATAATACAACAAAATATCTATTATATTTCCTTTATTATCAAGTTTTAAACATCGACTTTTCAATCCAGTCCTACTAATTCAACTGTTACTAATTCAATCAAATTTGAAGTTGCATTTGAGTCTTAGATGTATGAGAGGTGAAACTGAAGATAAAAGTCTATTTAAAATTTTTAAAAACTATTTTTTCACTTCAATTGGGAAATTAAGATGAACGAAAGATTTCTCGAAAGTGTTTCTTGAGGTAAGAGTTAAAAGAAACTTTTTTTTATCTTCTCAGCTTTTTGTTTCTCAATTCCCACTTCAAGCTTTCATTGGGAAGAATTAGGGATCTTTTATATCTTGTAGTACGAATCCGTTTTCCTAACTTAACATTCTCAACTTTAATAATTTTAACTCTGTGATGATCCTGCTGCTGGCATGAATATTTGTAATCGTTCGGAATCGGCTTTAAGCAGTAGGTCCCTGTCTCATTAGCCCTAGTTAGCAAAACAGTAGATCATAGCGCTCCAAACTACCCAAACTAAACCTTAATGATCATTATGTGAGTCAGTCGGCATTCAAAATTATTTTAATGTCCAACGATTCTCTCACATTTCTACTGACCCCAGATTAATTATTCAAAGAAAAAATGAAAGGAACATTAAAATACTGTTCGACTTCAAAATTTTGGTGCTTGTCCCAGTTTCTCTCTCGGTAAGATGCCAGCAAGGCATTGGAAGAATGTCCGGATAATCCGCCATTTCCCAATCGCCATGGTTACCGTACTGTTTCCAAATAGAAAAACGCCGTTCAATAGGTCAATAGGCACGCAAGGAGACTAACCCCGTTTTATCAAAATTTTTACGAGTCTCGGGGGAAAAAATACTACGCCCTCAACTTTGCGTTATTGTTTTGAGACCGTTGGTGGCATCGCTTATGCAGTTTGTAACTCTCTTCCCATTTAAGTTCTAATTATTGATAGTCAAGCAGTTGAATTGGAATTAATAATATCTCATGCTAACATTACCAGCGTATTTAGATTAATCTGTGGGGAAGACACGGTTTTTAAGCGAAAGAGAAATAGATTGTGATAAGTTTTGTTAACATTATTTAATTTTTTTTTCACAGACAGAAATTTATATACTTATAAGTTTGTACCTTCCCTCCCCCAAGCTAGTAGTTAGAATACCAATCCGATCTCACTCCCCCTCTCCCCTTCTTATCAATGTAGTTTCGACGCAAGGGGTGGCATGTTTTGTTTAAATTGCAGGGAAATTGCAGATTAAAGTACAGGCCGACTAGGCCGCAAGTCTGGATCCAGGGATTTTTTGGGCCTGAAAATTTTATACCTATTATTTTTAAACTTTATTTAACAAAATTTAAAAATCCTTATGATTAATGATTCAAGCAACATTTGAGAAGTTCTCAGAAAGTTATATATAAGTAAATTAGAGTTTTAATTCCCAATGGAAATAGCAAAAATCAAATGTCAACTATATACATTTTTAGTATTTATATACTTCTTCATAGTATTGTGTAAAAATGTTGTTATAATTTGTAAAAATTTCATTGAATGTTATACTGTTCACGTTCAGGTGGGAGGGGGGAAATAAACCTGTCTCTCGGCCCAACTTTGGTTATATTCTTAATTCGGATTATTGTAACGTTCAAGCGCGTTGTGTTGCTCTTGATGGAATAAAATAAATTATCGTCTACAATAAACTTTGTGCCGTTAGAAATGAATAATTTAAATCTACTACGTACCAGGTGAAGTCTTCATTTATTGGGAATAATAATTCTTTTTAAAAAAAGATACGGTTTGTATCAAAAGAATGAAAATGAAGCCAAATTTTTTGTGACATTAAAAGAAATTACGAATAGAGAATTAATCAAAAATTATCTGTCTAGTGTTAAAAAATTTACTATTAGACAGCTTTGCCAGTTTTCTTTTTCTAACATCGGATTATGTAAAGCAATAGACTGTTCAAAAAAGCAACTGTATGAGACAATGATCAAAGCTGACCCTTAAAACTGTTGTCCTTCTCAAATGTGGTTCATGGTTTTTTGTGACATTAGCGGAAGAAATTACGAATAGAGAACTATTCAAAAGTTATTTGTCTAGTGTTAAAAAATTTACTATTAGACAGCATTGCCGGTTTTCTTTTTCTCGCATCGGATTATGTAAAGCAGTAGTCTGTTCAAAATAGCAACTGTATGAGAGAATCATGATCAAAGCTGACCCTTAAAACTGTTGTCCTTTGCAAATGTGGTTCAGAAGGGGCTTGAAAATATTTTGAAATTGAAAAATGAGGTGCATATTTTTATTTTTGTAGAATAGATTAGTAAACAAAAATCAATACATAGATATTATAAGCACGATAATATTTGTTTTGCTACTTTAAGATGATATTCAGAGTTTGTACGGTGGGTGAAAGTGCTTTGAAACTCAATGTGGAATAAAGTCTTTAAAACTGTATTTTTACGTAAAAGGACTGTTTATGTAATAGACTGTTCAAAAAAGCAACTGTATGATACAATGATGATCAAATCTGACCCTGAAAACTGTTATCCTTCCCAAATGTGGTTCATATGGGGCTTGAAAATATTTTTAAATTGAAAAATGAGGTGCATATCTTTATTTTTGTAAAATAGATTACTAAACTAAGATCAATACATAGATATTATAAGCATGATAATATTTGTTTTGCTTCTTTAAAATGATATTCAGAGTTCGTACGGTGGGTGAAAGTGTTTTGAAACTCAATGTGGAATAAAGTCTTTAAAACTGTATTTTTACGTACAAGTGGTTTTTATGTGAAATTATGTGAAAGTGATATTTTTGCTATTCATTTTGTTGCTTATTTTTATAATAATAATTTCAAAGCCATTTTATAGTAAATTACATTTTCTATAATATCTGTTTATTTCAAATATAGTCTTTTGGTTTGGTTGTTATTACAAACTTTATTTTGCTGTAATATTAATGGATAACCACCAATGGGTAACAATTCTTTTTTTTATTTATATTAACAGTTCTTATTATAATATAAATAACAGTAAAATTTGAAAATGCAATAAGTGTATTCAGAAAGTATACATTTGTGACGCTGCATTAATCGATGCTTTACTCAAATTTAGAACAAAACCAATGCAGA
>CM063504.1:145778862-145793862 GCA_032207245.1 Pardosa pseudoannulata | reverse complement strand
AGCAAAAAACCCACCTGTTGCTTAAGTTTTGCTCACCAGTGTACTTACGCGTCGTGGAGAGAAGTCGTCAAATCAACAGGGAAAACAAAGAAATTCACCAAGTTTGGTAGAAAAGGATGACAGAAACGGATAGTATCTCTGGAAAGATAAACATAATTACGTTGGTTAATTTTTAGGATAAAAATATCATTACATATACATATATGGAAAAGGAACTCAAGTACAATACTGTTCGATATTTCTCTAAAACTTTACATGATTAAATAAATACATAATTATTGATTACATAATTAAGAATTCAAAAGTCTGGGAAATGAAAAGTAATTAACCTTTAACTTTGAGCGTAGTCTATTCCCTGACTTTATAATTTGTGCAACTTACATCAAAATTTCCTATCAATTGAACTTCATATTTTTTAGTTCGGCTGCTTTGCTAAGTCAAAAACATAAATAATAGAAACTAAGAAAAATGAACAACATTATACACTTGATAAATTACACTTATATTTTCATTATACATTAAAATAAACGACATTTATGAAATGCACTTTTTAATCAATCAAAAAAAGGAATTTCTTTTTGAGAGCTATTTTCAAGTTGCTACACTTTAGTTCTAGAAAGTCATTTTATATCGGAAATACAGCTAGTCTAAATTTTGATATTTTTTATACAAAAATTCAACATTGCTGTTCTTATTTTTTATGCCTTAAGAATGTATTTGTTTTTCATAATTAATATGTAATATATGCATATATATTAATATGCATTATATGAATAAGAATATAACATCATTACCATTTATAATTATTTGATCAATTTTTGATGTCAAAATTCTTCTATCGAGTATATAAACAACCATAACTCAAGTTCTAAATGAAATAGAACTAATCGTTCAATGGAATTCAAAGAAGAAACGCCGAATGAAGGCCAAATGGTTAAAGCGCTGATTTTTAGTACCGGAGTGCATGGCTTCGAATCCCCTTGTGACATGGATATTCGTAGTCTTTGGGACTCAGCCTTAAGCAGTATGTCCCTGTCTCGTTAACCCTCTTGTTGGAAAAAGTAGACCGTAGCGCTCCAAACCAAACCAAAAGAAGAAACACTAAACATCACCTCTAGATGAAAATGCAAAATTCGATATCTTGATTGAAATTTGCATTTTAAAAGCAGAAGGATTCATTAATCTAGAACGCTAGCTTGTTTTTGTCGAACGTTATTACTTCTGTTACTCTTGCAATATAGCTTTGAAAAACAAATTACGTTACATCAACGAAAGGCCAGCAATACCTAGGATATCTTTTTCATAAATGGTTTGTTGCAGAATAAAGTTATTTTCAACTATTTTCAGTTTGCCATTTAAATTACAAAACATATTCGAGGCGTAAAGATATCTATATAGAGTTAAATAAAAATGAAATGCTTTTCTCTACGCAAGCTACTTCCTTGTTTATTACACAAATCAAATAAACAAAATTCATCAATGTCAGTTCTTATCGGGAAGCAAAATTTCATCCAGAATGAAGATTATGTTTAGCCACTATCTAATTATGGTAAATAATTTGGCTAATTTATACTACTCTCTTATCTGCCGTTCTAATTTCAATAAAACGCGAGGTCTTCACGTCAAAAAACCGATTGATCGACTGTGCTGACAATTTAACCAGATCGACCGAAAGGCGCCAGATTTCTCATTTTGGTTGCCTTAGCAAGCAATTATGTCTTTAGTTTATATTCTGCTCGTTGTTCAATTACTGGCATAGAAAATGTACGGAACAGTGTTATGCGATGGAAATAAAATACGTAGAATAATCTGTGTGAATGTTTTTTTAGAGATACAGTGACTCACGTAAGTGGTGCTAATTGTCGCGAAAGAAGTTTTCACGAATTACAAAGCGTTAGAGTCAGCAATTGTGGTTAACCATTTGAAAAATGAATGAGGTGATTATGCACTGAGATAATATCTCGACGTTACACGACCTGTCATTAACCCTCGTTTGCTCTTAAGTATTCTTAAGTCACTATTAATATTTAAACTCTTTCAATTGAATATCTGACATTAAAACGGAGACAGAAATATATAATTATCTGCTTCTCTTTAGAAGACTTGAAATTATTGTTCGCACATCATTATTAGCATTGTTGCTAACATACAATTTCCACAGAAAAATTCTCTTATTTCTCAAACATTTTCGAGTGTTGGAGAAATAAGCGAATGATTTCTATCTAAGCTAAGCGACTGCCAAATGGGTAATTTTGTATCGAGTTCATAGGTTTGAATCCGACTGCTAGATGTCTGTAGCTATTCGTACTTGGATTCAAGCTCGATCTCATTATCCTTCGTGTAGCAAAACAGTAGACTGTAGGATCCCATACCAAACCAAAGTTTTCGCTTAAAAGGCTAAATGGGGGATATTCTTCTATCATTAGTTAGCTAACAAAACTGCTGTAATCACCTTTTTTTTTTGCTACAGGCAAGATCAACAACGTTGCAAAAAGACGATTTTGTAGTGCTACAGTTAGGAATTTTTTAATGGACATGAACGAACTGTAGTATTATGATTGAACAGTGCTGTAGATAATTTTAGAAAACAAAGTGAAAATTTGGTATAGTATTAGACCCTACTCAACTATATGAAGGTTAGCATCACAAATTTCTGACTACACCACTGAATTTCTGACTTCACAAACTAAATGGCTGTGGGTTTGACTCACTACTGATGCTAATATCATAATATTTTTGCTATGTATGGACTAGAGTATTCAGATACTGGTGTGAAAGAGGAATAAAAGAACTCTCACGTTAATCTTGATCTGGATTGGACAGGTTAGGGTTAATTCTTCCTCAGGACGGCTAGTTAGACTAGGAGCTACTGATCAGCGTTGAATCTGGATGACTATGAATGTGTATACAAAATTGGCATATGATTTCTCAAAAACACAGTACTCTATTCGGCCATTATCCGGTGACTGTCACATTGATTTGGAGAGTTACAGTCTGATTTTATTGCAACAAGAGGGCTAATGAGACCAGGACCTACTGCTTAAAGCCGATTTTGAACGGCTACAACATCCATCCACAGTGACTGTCGAATTGGAAACAAAAAGTTAAATCTTAATCTCTCAACTGAGAGTACAATTATGGCCATGTAAAGTATATTTAGGCAGATAATTCAGTTTGAAAAATTTTATAATCGAATCTGTGTGGTTTTATAGATATAGTGCTTATAAAGCCCATACTAGATAAAGATACACACTGACAACTGTTTCATATTGCAGTCGGCTGAAAATACTCTATCCACGTATAGATTTTTATTAATTTACAGCACGAAACAGTGCTGCAAAAAAGTTGGCAGATTATAGTTTCGTTTTGTATGATACGAGGCTAATTGAAATATTTTGATTATTTTTTTCAAAACCTTTTTGCTAACTCGAATATTTTTTAAAATCTACCGACTTGTCACTATAGTTTCATATTTTGTAAATTTTTTAGATTTGAATTCAAAAGTTATGCATAAGATTGGCTCTTTAAAAAAACTTTAAAGTAAAAAGGGAGGTTATAGAGTTGCTGCAATAACTTGCTGAAATAGAATGCAGAAAAATAACTGGAATTGTTACGATAGTTTTGTGCGGGACAAGCAAACATTTGTCATTTGTTTAAACTGCCTTACATACTTATTTTAGGGCGCAAACTAATTTTCACCCCCTTTCCTTAATCTTTTGCATGTCATTTCATAGAATAAACGTTAAATGAGTTCCGAAGTTAATTATCCACAGACTCGAATGTGTAAAAGCACGCTCATGTTTTACGAATATGCTAAAGGTCATTTAGACGCTAGGCTAACAATTAAGTGGTGTCACCCAGTTAATCTATAAATACATAAGTAAAGTTGGTTGATTGGTTTGGAGGGCTACTGTATACTGTTTTCCTACACTAGGGCTAATAAGACTATTTATATTTGTAAACCACTGTATGTAAGTATGTTTATTAGGAATTCCAAAAAGGCTGGAAATTTTTGATAAAATTTTGCACGGGCATTTAGGATTGGAAATGTTTTAGGTAAATCAAATGGATCCTATGTGAAGATTTAAGAGTTATTTAATTTTATTTAATGTTATTTGCCCTGTTTCCTTCTTTTTAATTTAATGTTCACTATTTTTTAAATTTCTTTTGGTGCTAATCTATTTCGTTGCTTAGAGTAACAGCTTGATCGTTTGCAAAAATAATATTACTTAGTTTTTATTTATATCATGTGCTTACTGTGCATATTTTTATATGTTATTATATGCAGGGAGTAACTAAAAAATTGAGCAGAGTATAAACTTTAATGTAGGGAAAAAGTATTTGGTAATGAATTGAAAAAATTGAGACGACAATAAAAATAACTACAGTTTAAAGTACACAAGTTAACTATTTACTTACAAGTTAACATATTTGTTTCAACAAAATAAGAACTTTAAAAAAATTAACGTTAGTGCATAGCTTTACCTAAAATTTAACTTATTTACACTATAAAAAGGGCAAACAAGTCACTAGCTGTTTACGTTTACGACATCTAACTATCGAAAAATAAACTACGTATCTCTTGGAATGATGTATCAAAGATGTACTGCAGGAGAAAGATTTTACCATGGAGTCTAAAATTATAGATACTTCGTTTCTCTTTAAATAACCTCGTCAAAATCGCAGGATCTTTTTCGTTAACTGTTCGCAGTGATAAGTTGACAAATAATGCCAAATTTAGTATTTAGATTCTTTTTATTTACATACGTTAAGCATATATAAGAATGAAATTTATATAAGATGTGTTATTCGTTTTACCAACACAAGTTGCTTTATTTTCGAATCTCTTTAGTAGATTGTAAAAACTAATACAAATTTTGAAATATAGCCTTTATTTTTGAGAATCTTAACTAAAAACAGCAAGATAAGCACACAATGGCTAGTCTGTATATTTGAGAGCAAAAACTAAAAACCCATACGTTCTTCGTAATGCTTTGCTGGGCATTTACTGAAAATCGAATGAGTTCCGAACAATTGACTCTTCAGAACTCAAGTGAGTTCATATCTTAAATATCCGAAGACTGGTAAAAGAATATACACATTCCAAGTTCATCATTCGAAATTATAAAATACACGCAAAACGTAAAAGAATATACACATTCCAAGAAAAAGGCTAAGGTTATTTTCCGAACGATGCCCGAATGGTTAGGGCGCTGCTCTTCGGTACCGGAGTTCATGGGTTCGCATGTCACTGTGGCATGGATATATTCGTAGTCATTCGAAATTGGCTTTAAGCAGTAGGTCTCGGTCTCATAGCCTTCGTGTTCCAAAAAATTAGACCGTCGGGTTCCAAATCAAACCAAACAAACAAACAAAAAAAACCAAAGGCAGTCCATAAGAAGCCCTGTCAATTAAAGTAGGTCTGTGCCTGCCAAATTGGATATCTCTCGGTCAATATTAACACATTGTATGCGGGACACGTACTAGTACGTTTTCTGACGATTGATACTTGAGAGCGGGATACGTACTAGTACTGGTTAGTGTAACAACATGGTTTGTTTTTGGGTACAAAAATAAAGGTATATACAGGAAAACGAAGCCAAATGTTCTTGTCCACTACATAGATTCTGGAAACATTTAGACAAAGAAAAACTGGTTTTTACATTATTAGCTTTATGATTACTCTTTTCATTTTTTTATAATGTAAAAATATTTATATATAACCTAATTCGAAAAAATTTAAAACTATATACTACTATTTCTATTTGATTTTTCATATTTACGATACTATTATAAATTTATCCACTAAAAATATATTTTTTGTTTAGAAAAATCTTATGGTTAGTATATATTTCTATTTATATATTTGTTTATATATTTCAATATAAAATACTAAAAGTTGGTTAAAAAATTAAATAATTTTCGATCTATTGAGATTTAACTGTATAACTAAATTTACCGGCAAAACGCCAGATCCCGGTACAATTCCGCTGCGAAATGTACCGCACACGTGTTAATCTACTGAAGAAATAAGATTTCCTCTGGACAGCTTGCATTTTAAGAATTCTTCAAATATATATAACACTTGATAGAACAGCAAATTCTCTAGCATGCTATCGTTCCCTTTTTTATAATATACTGTGAAAAAGTACATTTAATTTTAAAGTAATTGTGAGGAATATTGGTATACTGTATCTCAAACGAAAAGAAAAATATTTAACAAATATATTTTTTTTTAAATTGAGAAAGGTAGCATCCTAATGATTTTGTTTTTTTATTCCTTGGTATAATATTTTCAAAGAATTCTTAAATTGTGAGTGGCAAGATGGGATTTTAATTTACCCATGGGTTGATTCAGCGATCAGAAATCAATATGGCAGACACTCTTTTAAAATGCGTATTTTTGTTGATAACTAAAGAAATTTTTCGGGAATACAAATTTCCTTTCCAAGGAAGTAAAGAAAAAGAAACTTGTTTCGGAGACCTTGCATGCTAATAAACAAGCGAGAGAGCAAACAGAAGTGAACATGCAATTATTCCCCACAATGGATGCAGATAAAGAGAGGCTATAATTAGATCGCTGCCGTTCGATTCGTGATCTCGTAACCTTTACAGGTGGCTCTAGAATGAAAACAGGTGTCTCTTATTTGGGTGGTTCGGTCGCAACGCAGGAATGCGTCCTTTATACGTAAATAAATTATAATGGGCGGGTGGACAATATAAAGTGTTTTTATACATTAATATATTAAAATTTCGAAAAATTGAGCACATATTAATTGAAGTATAAGTAACATTAGGTTTTTAATCAACATTTTTCTATAATTTATATTTGGTGGAATTTCTTTACATTTTCAAAATTCTCCTTACAATTTAATTTTTCATAGATTCCTACAAAATGTTTGCCAAATAAACCTGATTGATAAAATAGGACAGCTCTTGGGATAGTTGGCGCTTTAATCGTCTATTCTGTGCTTATTGTAAATGCGGGTGCCCGCTTTGGCGGATATGACTTTGCCTTTTGTAGCCCGGCGTCGCACCACAGGTACTTGTTAGATCTTATAAATAAATGTTCTACAATCCCCTAGATTTGTTCCTTTATAATAATTAAACTGGAAGTTCCCCAAGAGCAGGACACTACTACCAGAGGTTTATTACACCCAAACTCAAGAAAACAGAACCCCGATATGGTCTCAGAAAAGAGACCACTTGCTGAGGCAAACCTCAGCTGATAACTGGCAGGAATATCTTGTAGCACGCTAGGCTCAAGAAGGTGGCGACCAAAGTGCTCAAACTTAAGAGCCTAGAAAAACACGCAATCACGCAAAATATGGCAAAAGGTTTCCTCTTCAAGACGGCAGCCCCAACTCAAGGGATCAGAACATTCCCATTACGTTAAGAGGATCTCTGAGGACACAGTGACCAGTTAGAAGATCAACCTTCTTTCTCAGGCCATTCTTATACCATATACACCTAATATATATTAAAATAAATCTGGTTTAGCATTACAGGTCTACAGTAGTAAGTATTTTGGTAACGATCGAGTTGTGTTAGTTAAAAAAATCCACGATGAGTACGACCCCGGAGAATACTCTTCTTAAAAAATGAAGGAATTTTATTTCCATTTACATTATTTACACATGTGTACGGCTAACGAGTACACTCGATGTTCAATACAGCCTACAATGCAAATTAAAGAGAAAGGGGGAACATACCCCCAACTGCATAGGGACAGTCGCCAGGGACCCCATAAAAACACTTAATATTCGCAACCAGTGACATCTACGGGTTATAAAATTGATGATTTACTTTCCACCAGTGATCCGTTGTATTATGGCTGCCGTCTTGAGGAGACCTTTCACCATATTTTGCGTGATTGCGAGTTTTTCTAGACTCTCACCATTGTGGAGAAGCCCCATGATTCCCAAACGAGCGATGGCATACCACATTCTCTTTCCTTTCGGCTGACTGATGTGTGAGCAAAAAAAATACAAACAATAGCCTAAAAATATATAGTTTAAAACTTGACATACTAAAAAAATATTATTCCTGTAGCATACGTGATGCTACATTGGATATGCATTTTAAGTGTTAATTTTATTTAGATTATTAAAACTCAGTTTAAGTGTCGAAAGTCTGAATTTTTCATGATAATTCTACATCCAAACTTAAAAATAGTTCCAATAAATTAATTATTCATTCTTTGTAAAAAAAATAGCCAAATATGTGCGAAATATACTTTCGAAACCCGTAGAGGACCAGCACGTAAACGCTATACGAGTCGACCGTTGTGAAAGCAGTTGCCGTTTATGTCATCTAATAATTAACCCTAACATTTAAAAATTAAATAAAACTTTCAGATCTCCTATTACACATACGTGTCGCTGGTCTCTTAATATCATCGAGAGGAGGCGACGCTGGAAACGCTGCATCGAGTATAAGAGACGTTGGTCGCGAAGGAGTTAAATAAGTAATAATACATAAATAAAATAAATGAAAATTAGCTTAGAAGAAATATTTTCAAAATTAACAAAGTATTTCAAAAAGTTGAAATTTAAAAAAATCTGAAATTTAAAATATTTTTAAATGTGATTCTTATTTGTTAGTAATTATAAGTAGTCTATTGCAATTGTAATATTTTATTGGCAATTATTTTTAATTGCTTAGTTATTTTTATATATGTTGAAAGTTTTAAAAATTTAAGTTAATATTTTCCATTATAACGTCCACTATCCCCTTAAGGTGTCATCAAAATATTCAATTTTTAATTCTTATTTATAAATTTCAAATACTTAAACCTATTTGGTAGCCTTTCACATAAATGTTGGAATCCAAATTGGGTGCTCAGCCTAACGAATTTTGGCGATTCTTTGTGAACAAACGAAAGTTTTATTCGCATGATTTTTAAAAGTACAATGCTAAGGCAATAGGCTGATTTTGGAGTCACAATTTTAAAATAAAGATTTATTGAATTGATTTGATATTGTTTAAAAACCATATTGTAAAGCACTAAAAATTTGAAATCAAAATATAGGGGTACCTCGATCTGTCGTTTTTGAAAGGGATGGAAGTGGGAAACGATGAAAGCAAGAAAACAGTGGATGCGGGTAATGAATGTAGGAATTCGATAAATTGTGTGTCACAATGAAACAAGAATAATTTTTTAAGCTCTGATTGCAAGTATTTAATATTTTTAAGATATAACTTATTCTTAGAAATTTTTATAAATATCTTGTAATTGATATCTGCTTTGCATAGTTGGATCATCAGATTGCAAAGAATGAGCATTCTATCGCCGTTACCTTCACAAATTTGTTATCGTCACGATGCATATATATAAGTCTATATTGCGATTGTTTATGTTAGAAATCTTATTTATTTATCTAAAATTTATGTTAAAAACATTATTTTATTTCTAGAATTTTCATTCCAAATTACTCGATAACTTATGCTTGAAAGGTTATTATTATTATTATTACTGATTATTATTATTATTATTATTATTATATTATTATTATTATTATTATTATTATTATTATTAATATTGTTATTATTAATATTATTATTACTTGACATTTATGTTAGAAACGTTATTTTTTTATTGAATTTTTTTTAAAAATTACTTGATTGGCTATAATACACATGCACTTTAAAATATTTTCATTATTAAGGTACAATGCATACATAATGTTTATATGCCTATATTTATTCAAGTAAAAGTGATACGTAGTTTTTTTTAGTTAGGAGTATTCGCGTAAAGTCAAAAAATGCTTTCTTTTTCAAATTTTGCCAAATTTCAACAAAACAATGCATGTATTTTTTTTATTTTCAGATATTTCAATGTTTAATTGTCTAATATTATAAGAACTTCTAGGAAATTTTCCATAAGACATTATTAATTTTTTTTTTAATTTTGACAAAGCTTTGATATGTTTCAGAACTACATTTCCAGTTTGATTTTGTCTTCTTTGTCCTAATTTTGCACGAGGTCTGTGCAAATATCCTTCACTTTTGGGACCACACTTGTATTAGGTTAACAATTCTCAAGTAAAAGTCCCTGAGGAGCCAGAAATGTTTTTGTTGTCCGAATCACTTTGAAAAAAATTTACCAGCACAAAAATACTTATTCCCTATCTCTCCTAAATTTCTCAAAAATGATACTTCTGAAAAGACAAATGGACCAAAATGTTTCAATGATAGATGTGCGAAAAATAAGAATCTGAGAAATGTGAGAAAGATTACACTGGTCCTATGAGAATGAATTTGGGATCAAATGAATTCAACGATATATGCGGGAACAGTAAATCAAGGTTCCACCGTATTTTTTCAACACATTATATTTAACACATTATTTAATATTTAATACATTAACTCCGAACGTCATTTTTTTATTGGTTGGTATCATGTCCATAGAGGACACTTATAAAACATACTGGAAAATTTTTGTATTTCCGTTAAAACATTTATGTTTTAGTAAAAATAGATAACAATCCCCTATTGAATGTGAGAGAAATAACATTGATTTTTATGTGCATAAATGCGATAGAAGTAGAATCGAACAATCTGTGCCAGAAAAAGAATAATGCAGGAACGGCAGATCGAGCTATCACTGTATATGTCACTGTAGGATTTTCTTTCTGTTGTTGTTGAAATCTGGCAAGAAATAGAAATCGAAGATCACCCCAAGAATTAGATCTCTAGTGCTCTAGTGTGATTTTGGTCTCACGTCATAGTCAGTATATTTATGAGGGATTAGACGATAAAGTCGAGGGCAAAACATTACCGATTTGTGTTTTTACTTCATACTAAAAAGATAATAATACAACACAAGATGATTTGGCTAAAATAATAGTTTCCTTTAAAAAAATATTCTCGCGAGACAAGCTCTGGATGTTTTCCAAAATTTTTACACTGAGCACTTTTTAACACGGACGGAAATTGTGGGAACTTTTCGGTCGTAAATGTCACCGCA
Organism: Pardosa pseudoannulata; assembly: GCA_032207245.1. Taxonomy (NCBI): domain Eukaryota; kingdom Metazoa; phylum Arthropoda; class Arachnida; order Araneae; family Lycosidae; genus Pardosa; species Pardosa pseudoannulata. Next base: position 145,782,893 of record CM063504.1, on the reverse strand, counting down.
ATGCATCAGCGAAGGACTGGACCTTAAATCAAATCATATGAGTCAGTTAGCAAAATAAATATTCCAGTAGTCTAAACCTTTGGCTAACCAAAAAAAATATTCATTAGATACACATTCTACTCCAACGGGTAGTATTCTAAATATTTGTAAAAATAATGAAAAATGTAAAAATAGTGTTACGTTGGCCTAGTGTTTCAGAAGAAGAACTTAAACTTTAAAGTCACATCAAATATATCATGATTAAATGAATTTATACAATTAAATAAATGCCTAAGGAATACAACTGTAAATAACTTATCATTTGTAGATATCGAAGATTGCTCTCGAGTCGGCGTCGGCTAACAATATAGCGATGGTTTTCCTCTTTTCGTGTTGCTGCAAAAACACATGTCTATTCCGCAAGCCGCGTAGTATTCCCCTCTTGTATCTTGTAAAAATTGTCCGCTAAAAAAAACAGGCTGCAGAAAAAAATCCACTCCATAACGGTCAGAATAAACCAACGTACTCTTTTATTGATTAAAAGTCGAAGTTTATAGTTCATCCTGTTCTGGTATGTTTTGACGATACTCACGAAATAAGGGAATTCCTGTACGACCCAGATTACGCCATCGGTTAACTGATAACAGATCGCCACGACGGTAAAAACACCACAAGGTGTTGCTGGCCTACGAGAGTTCCGTCATGGTTCGAGATTAATGTTGACGACAGTAAAACATTACTACAGAGTAAGTCCGCTACCAGGGAAGTCTGAAGACGATCACTCAGGAAAACCTTCGTGACACCCGAGTATACCTAAAGGAGGTATACCCCTTGAGGTTGCAGACGGCTATCATTAGCCTAGGAGGGACACTCCTAGTTACCAGGGCGCCACGGGGGGCTGATAGCTGTCCTAGGTGAGGTACCGTAGTACAACACCCTGAGGCTCATCCCCAGAGCTGCGCCGAAGCACTGCTTCTAGTCACTGCCCTACGGGAAGTGTAAATAAATTTTAAATATAATAAATAAAGGTAAATAAAAGCTGATCCGAATGTAATTTATTGTCACAATATTTAATATGAGTACTATTATAGTATGTGGTTTAATTAGAAATATTGCAAATTGTATCGTGGGCCGCAAAATTTTACAGGCGAACCTCTGTTTGTCACCCCGACTCAAGCCGAACATGGCCGAATGGTAGAGTACTACTCTTCGGTAACGGAGTTCTCGGGTTTGAATCCCACTGCTAACATGGCTTTAAGCAGTAGGTCACGGTTTTATTAGTTCTCCTTGTGAGCAAACAGTTGACCGTCCTGCTCCAAACCAAATCACACCTGCTCAAAATAAATGAATGAAGTAAAATGCAGTCTAAGCTAAAAAAATTAACCGCCTTTTCACTGAATATTCGATTAAACCTTCAAATAAAAAATATCACTTATTGTGCAACAGATTTTATAACGAAGTTAGGCTTTTCTAACGCAGTTAAAATAAATCTACTCATTTAATTTCGATTTTAATTATTTAAGTATATATTAAACTGTAATTATTTATTTTAACCGTATTTCAAATAGAGCGACTGTTATGAAAATAAAATTATTTGTGTCATTTGTTCCATATGTAAGTAATTGAATCTTTAAAATGTCTTTTTGTGAGTTTTCATCTTACTTGATGCATACGGTATCTCACAAATTGTTTCTAATAGTTTCCAATATTTCATGTACTGATGTATGTATATATATACGACAACTTACGCAAAATAATTAAATAGCCATAATTATAAGCTTTCATTTTTTTTAAGTTAAAAATTTAGGCTTGTTTCATATTATTAAAAAACCAACAATATTAAGTTGTAGAGAAATAAGATAGTGTTGATTTTAAATGATGTATAATCTTAAACATATAGTGTAAGCAATTATATTTATGAAATGTTTTGAACGCAAAAAATTTTTGGATACCTTGAGTGCAAGATTTTCTCTAATTCTTGTATTTGCATATATATATATATATATATATATATATATATATATATATAACATCCGTTACATTATGACCACCCTATTAATAACATATAGTACCACTTTTATCCCTCAAAATCAACATCATACGGTCTGGCATTGTCTCCACAAAGTCTGAGGTAACTGGTTGTCAAGAGCTCACCAACTGGTCCTGCAATTCCCCCAAATTGTGAGAGGTAGTGGGACAGCATGAATTTGAGTTTCCAGGAGGGCAACAAATGCTCTATTGGATTAATATCAAGTAAATTTGGAGGCCAAGATATCACTTCAAAGTTACTGGAATGTTCCTCAAACCACTACCTAACCATTCGACCCTTATGACGTATTGCATTATCCTGTTGGTAAACACCATCCCCTACCCGAAATACTGTTGTCATGAATGGGTGAACGTAGTCAACAACGATGTTCAAATAGCGCACTGACATCAGGGATTTTTCAAAGGGTATTATGGGTTCTAATGCGTACCATCAAAACATTGTCCCCACTATAATACCCCTGCAACTTGTCTACGTCCAACTGTGCATCCGGGAGCCAGGGTTTCCTTTGGAAATTGGCGTATTCGCAAACGCGTGGTAGACCAGAAAACGTGATTAGTCGGACCATGCAACTTTCTTCCGCTCTTCTAATGTTCAATTCCAATGTTTCTTGGCCCATGGCAGACCCAGGTGACACTGACGTGCCTTCAGTACAGAGACATGTTTCAGCCTCCTGCTGCGTAGGCCCATGAACAGCAATGTGAGCTGCACAGTGTGTTGAGAAATACTGTCTAAATTGCCACTGTTGCAGCTGGTAGGAATTTTGGCTATTGTAGCTATTCGCTCTCGGTAAATAAGATATAACAATCTCCTTTTTCCTCTGGAATCAATGCACAGTGGACTACACATCGCTGCCCTGCGACTTGTCGTTTCACCCTCCATACACCACTTTCGATATGAACTCGCAACAGATGCACGTGAACAGCCCACTAAAAGCAACCTGGTCTATTAGTGGTCTGAATGCAAAGTTGTATTTGGCCTACCCCTACCACCAAGAATTTCCAGTACCTTCATAACTTAGCCCAATAAAAAGAAGCCTTGTTTTATATGTATGTATGAGTGAATCGTATAAGTGACTAAGGATAATGTTTTAATTACACATTCGTGAGTAACGCTAGGTCCAGAAAACGGTATTATGGCACCAAACACTTTATCCATTTTAACGATGATTCTTCAATTGATCCACAAGATCGTTATTATAAAATTCGACCTTTTTATGACAAAATCAGCATAACCTTGAAGCAATTTGGTATATTTTCTGAAAATCTCACCATCGATGAAAGAATGGTAAAATATTTTGGAAGGCACAGTTGCAAGATGTTCATGAAAAATAAACCTGTAAAATTTGGATATAAATTTTGGGTATTAGCATCCTACAACGGATATCCTTTTTCTATTACCCCTTACCAAAAATGCCAGTTCAAGAACTGCAAAAGAAAAGCAACAACAGTGTGCTTAAAATGTAATGTTGAACTTTGCTTTGAATGTTTTCCCAAATTTCACCTATGAATCAGCCTAATGCAATGTAAGTGATATTTGTTAAATTTTAGTAGTGTATTGGACCATTGGCCTAATTATAGGACAACTAATTACTTAATTAAAATTTATTTTTAAAATTTTGGTTTTATATGCTTAGTTACACCATATTAATGTTATGAATAAAGTTTTAAAAATTATCAGAAATATTTAGTTGGTGTGGTACAATATGGGTTAAATATTATATCCCAAATTTATTATCTTAAGCTGAGAAAAACAGCGGTCTATTTGCTTCTTATATGTGAACAAGTGTCTTCAACTTTGAACCTTAAAAAGAATAATTTCAGAAGCAGACTGACAGATGAGCATTTAGCATCGTTCTTTAAAATCAGTACATCTCATTTCGAACCTCAGTACTAGGAACTTTTAAAAATGAAATCACAATTTCCTTCATCTCACTAACGCATTTAAACCGTTAGGTACTTGTATATTATTGTTTTTAAAATTTTAGAAAAATTTATCTTGGGCC
>CM063504.1:145761362-145771362 GCA_032207245.1 Pardosa pseudoannulata | reverse complement strand
AGGATATAAGATATAAAATGTATAAAAGCTTGTATATAAAATCTAGCTCATTTAGAATTGCATGTAATACATTGTGGTATATAGCTATTTTCTTTCTATGAAGATGTATATCATTAACCTTTTGTCTGTCCTGTACATCACATATGATATACACATCTAATGCTTTATATTCTTGTATATCACATGTGATATACTATGATATAAAATATATAAAAACTTGTATTTAAAATATAATTTACACAAGGATATAAAATATAAAATGTATAAAAGCTTGTACATAAAATATAGTTTATTTTATATCGCATGTAATATACAAGCATATAAAGCTTTAGTTGTGTATATCAGGTAGGATTTGCAGGCCAAGCAAAGGGTTAAAACACCCTTCTTGGCTTCTCGGTTTGAGTTATGTTTCACATTATAGTAGCATAGAAATAGGGAATTTTTAGCCAAATTGCGTCCATCTGAAACTCTATTGTAGCTTTGAAATGCTTGTCTTGTGAGATTAGATCGGATAAGGTTCAGTTTCGAATCTTGTTACCAGGTCGTTCAAGAAGAGGCAATCTCTGCATCCACCCAGATCTAATGAAGCCAGCTTCCGCCTCAACTCACTCTGGAAGCATCTCCTTTCGCAATCTTTGTTTGATAACTTTCCAAACTTCGCAGTCTTTCACCCCCTGCCTTCACTCTAACCTTGAATAATACAATGTTTTCATACGATTGTTCTGCAGGTATCAGGTCTATTTCGAGTTAATGCAAATACGTGTATGAATCTGTACGATCCACTTTAAAAGTGAGGACAGAGTACTGAGAAACTGTAATGAATCAATAAAAGGAATTTCAAAATTTCGGAATTACTGAGCGAATTTGAAAAGGGAGAAGTGGGTCCCCAAAATTACAGAACTGGGTAAAATAACACGAATTCATTTATCCCCGGAAAAATTAGCGAATAAACTTCATATAAATAAATAGTTAAAATCGGACGGATATTTCGTTAAAAGGTTTTTTCCTGTGTATACTTAAACATAGAAATCACTTTTTATTATTTGAAGTTTTACAATGCTTTATATCCAAATATTCCAGGTGCATCATTTTTTTTCTTATTCTCTGTTTTAAGAATAACAGAAATTAAAAGTAAAAACATACATGAATAGAACACGTGTGCCTGTAGAAATTGCCCCTTGACACATGTTTGCCTTAGGATAAAATCCCCTTTGTTTATAGGAGAGAAATTTATGTGAGATATTGTCCCTAAAGATGAAGTATGCATATGGGTGACAAGTAAAAAAGAGGTAAATATTCCTAGATTAGCATATAGCCCGTCATATGACGGAATCAATAAAATTTTTAATTTTCCAGAATTGTAAAGTACCCTATGAGGCAGGTAAAAAATGGTTTGTTTTTAAGCTGAGGATTATCTGGTGAGCTCTCAATAATTTATTTATCTTCATACTCCTCTAAAGTCTTCCGATACTGTGAATGTAGTTTAAAATCAAGTTAAATTCATTTAGAAAGATAATTCAAAGTTTTCTTAGCTAAATCGAAATTATCGTTAAGTTCTTCCCATTTTTTTGCCACAGTAATTAATGGAAGTAAAGGAATGAAACTACCATTACCATTACACCCTGGAGGTAGATAAAATTTGTTATTAATACCGGTGATAAAATTTTCATTGCAAAAAAATAATCGTTGATTAAATTTTAAATTATTACATATGTACTTCATCTATTATTTAAGCGAAATATAAAAGAAAATTATTTACGTAATAACTAAGTTCAGAGATAAAACATATGAAAATAATGCAGACGATATTTAAATAATTTAAAATAAGAAATGATTAAATGAGACGGTTAAAGGAATGTCGTCATAATGCCAGAAAAAAATGTTATTAATACCTATGTATTATGTGAGAAATTGATAAATTTAATCTCGTGCTCTTAGCCGGGGAAAATAGTTCTTTAACCCTTTAATGTCTGGCGTATCATTTTAGTACGGCTAAAAAATAGGTTGTAGAGTTTTTATGTTTTCTTAGAACAAATTTTCCTTTTGAGACTAGGTAATGGGCAATCTTATAAACAATCTACGAAATTTTCAAGTAATTTCTATTATTTTAATTTTTTTTCATTTAGATCTAGATTTTATGATTTTTTGATCAGCGCTCATAAATTTACTTTTTCGGCAGGTACAGACTGAGATCATGACAAATTTGCTTTTTCCATTACACTACAGCATTTTGCAGAGATTATTTTACCTGCAATATCAAATAAATCTTTTCTCAGAAAGTTTTTCCTTTTTTTTTATAAATGTTACTCTATGTTTAAAACGATAACTGATCATTAACGTGACATGCTCTAGTATTCAAAATTGTTTGATCTTCAAATTTATTTCGTTCTGTACAGTCCATATTAACTTAGATTTAAGATAGGCTCCGAAATGTAATCGGCAGAAATGACTTGGGCATTAAAGGGTTAAATAATGGCATTAAATGCTAAAAAAGGTGGAAGAGGGGATTTCGAACGTTGCTAATCTTAATGGATAGAGAATCCAATATGGAAGGCTCTATCCATTCCAGGTCCAACCGCTTCATATTTTCGAGGACAGACAGACAGATAACATAGTCTATTATTATATAAGGGATAAAATAATAAGAGCTATAGAAATATTTCGTGGATAGTACATCTAAGTAACAATGAGGTACATCGAATTTTCGTAATACACAGAATGTTCTACCTCACAACACTGTCGCGAATCAAGAGAATTGGCAAATCATGGTTCTGCCCATTATAGGTTTTAGTCATCCACGCACAAAATAAATACTGGCATGGAAAAAATACAAAGTTTATAAAACAAAAAATTATGCTTTAAGAATTTTTAGAAATTTTAGGTATACGAACTAAGGCAATAAAGACACACGCAAAGTAATGGAAAAATCGAAATAAAACTGAATGCAACAGTTTGCAATACAAACGCATAGATTACTTGCAACTCTGGTCAATGAAATTAATTTTAACAAGTTAACAGATGCTTTAAAAAATATGTTCCCCATGACTAATTTTTTTAGAATTTTAAGAAATAAATTTGTAGAATTTTTGCAATAAAGATATATTTGTGTGATAAGCATCGCACATGATTCACACAGCGCGTTGAACAAACATAATACGGATTTGCTTGATCCAGTATGAGATTTTACACAAGTATTAACCCCTTCCAGGTTCATTTTATTTCGGGATTATGGGTAAAAAAATGTCCATTTTTTATGCTTGTATTCATACATACATGCTTTTTTAAACATAATAGCATCATTTGCATGCAAAATTTCCTAAAAATTAATGTAAAAAACCAATTTAAATAAATGAGTACTTTACCAATATAACTGGCTTTCTGTACGGCAGAAATCATTAGACTTTGGTGTCAATTCACACTAACTATAAATATAAAGCCTAGAATACCTAGCTTTTATCTTGAATTAAATTTCATTTATATTCTTTGCATTTACATAAATGATTAAGTAATAATTAATCAAAATTTGATCGTGTATGATACAATCGAAAACACGGTGCAGCACAGAGTCCAACATCGCAATGTGGACAGCAGAACCTTGTTTATCTCCTTACCTTCTTACTTCTACTGCAGCAAATAAATAAGTAATCAGAAAAGTAAACAAAAGCATTCGAAACCATAAAAAGTACATGTGAAATAATTCGGGAAAGACTGACTGCACAGTGTAAAATCTCACAGTGGCCGAGCTACACTCGGGATAAGCTAGGATGGTACATTTCGACTGCCCGAGTTCAGCTCGGGAAAAAACCGGGAAGGGGTTAAAGAAGTGCAACTGAAATATATTTGTACCGAGGTACTTTCCCACGGTGATCTTCAATTGCATGCACAGCTGTGGGAGGATTTTCCTAGAGGAATTTAGGACGCCAATTGTTCACGACAAGTTTAGGGACCCCTACAGAGAAGGTATAGATCACGGAATGGTAGCGTAACGGTCAAGCTCGCACAGAGATGTAACCATGAGCTATGGGGCAGGGGCTAAAAATAATGTCAGTTTGCACAAAAGGGGCTACTTCAACGAGCCCACCTGCACTCCCGAAGGGGGTGCAGATGTGGGAAAATTTCCCGAAAACAAGCGATTGGAAAGGAAGAAAAAAGGGACGTTGGCACCGAGGTGAGGAGTTGGGAAACGAAGGTAAGGAAAAGAGTTGAAGTCTGGATTCGAGAGAAGTTAGACAAGAATCAGAAGCCCCGCTCACCAGCACCTACTCGTCCTGTGCGCCCGACTCACCGCATGAAGGAACTCTACCTGACCCTCTGTACGAATGAAGGACCGTCTCAACGCTTGAGAAAAGCCCCTGCCTGCTCCCCTTTGCCTTTAATATAGGTAAAGATAAAATAATACTTACAGTCACTTAACTTAGGCCTCTGTTAATAATTTAACCTTGTGATTGAATAATAGTTCTTTATAAAGATAATTGTAATAATTATAGTGTAAATATAAGACATAAATAATTGATGATTAATATCATAATGATAACCAAGGATTTATTTGTAAATGAATGTGCAGAATAAATGTCTGAATCTCAATATAAAGTATTATATTCTCTCTGTGTTTCCCCCTTGTACCCGAATACTGGTGTTTAGGTTGTAAGTACATTACAACAATCTTGATCAAAGTACTTTTTTCTCTGTTAATCTACCACTCTAAAGAGCTGCTCTCCTACAAAAATTCATAAAGCCTGCCTCGATCCCAATTAACTTCAACATATCTCTTTTGCCTCTTTTTTTAACAATCTTAACTGCTTTATGCTCTGCTAACATTATAATTACACATATATATAGAACTTGGCTCTGGCACGCAAGATGGCCGGGCGGCAAATCCTGCGTCACGAATCGCCTATTTAATGAATGCACATTTTGTTTCGAGTCCCCACCCTCCTTTTTTATCTGTCATTCTGACCGTGAAACTTCTTTTTCTCTCGAGCGATATCAGTCACCGACAGTTTTACAAAATATATCCTCGCGCTTCTTTTCGTTTTATTTCGTGCGCTTGGAAGCGAGGTTGTATTTCAATAAATCTTCCGACGTGATCGTCCTCCCGTGACGGAGACTTTATTATTTAGAGACGGACGATTTATAATTAGATACGGAACGGAAAAGTCGGTTTCTAACGAGCGGCGTGGGGTAATATTCTAATTGCCTCAAAGATTTCAAGGTTTCTTTGCATTACAGTTGTTGATTTTAGGTTAATGGGTCGGGATTTTTTTACTTTATCTACTACGAAATATAAATACAGAACATACTGTATTTGTGGAAGAATATGCTTTGGGTATTTAGATGAATATCTATATTAAATTCCTCCCTAAGTAAGGCCGAACGGTGGCTGAATGGTTACGGTGCTGGCTTTCGGAACCGGAGTTCGTGGGTTCAAATCCCACTATGGAATGGATGTTCGTACCCGTTTGGAATCGGCTTTAAGCAGTAGGTTCCGGTCTCATTAGCCCTCGTGTTGCAAAAAAGTAGACTGTAGCACTCCAAAACCAAACCTCCCTAAGTAAAACAGCACGTTAAAGAATATGCTTGTTTAAGGTGGGTTTGTACCTATCACAATGGATTCCTCTAGCTCAGTGTCAACCTATGGGAAAAATTAAATTCCCTCTAGCTGGCTAGCATTCAAAGAAATTTAAAGTGAACCAAGTGCTTAAACAGAAAACTCTTATTCATCATATCTTCCCCTTTAAAAAAACACCGAGAAAATTACAATCAGTTTCAAATTATTTGGGAGAAATGTCGGTGTATACTTTCACGCAAATAAAACCATTTTACAGACATAAATTTAAAAGAAAGATAGCACCAAAATTTGCTGCTCGATCATGTGGTATATTGTTATAAAAAGGCTAGCATATAGCCCGTCATATGACGGGATCAGTATAATTTTTTATTTTCTAGTATTGTAAAGTACCCTATAAGGCAGGTAAAAATTGGTTTGCTTTTTGGCTGAAAATTATCTGGTACAAGCTCAATAATTTGTTTATCTTTACTGACCGTATGTTAATTGCCAACTTTAATTTATCTTGTCATATTACGTGATAGGATAGACAGCAGAGGTTTTAATATTGACAGTGATTACTTGGCGGTATATATGAATGATGTCCAAAATTTAGCGAATCGATCGCAAACCGTGTGGTTATGTATAAAAAACAAACATACAAACGAAGAAACTTCTTAATTTTCAAAGATATATAACTTAAACGCTAGATATACATTAGTCCGTGAAATACACTTCTAGACTTTATTGTTAATAAAATATATGGTGATAAAATTTTCATTGCTATTTACGCTATTTCTAAGTTCAGTGATAAAACGTACGATAATAATACAGATGATATATAAATCATTTAAAATAAGAAATGATTAAATGAGATGGTTAAAGGAATGATGTCATAATGCTAGAAAAAAATGTTATTTTTACCTATTTATTATGTGATAAATTGATAAATGTAATCTCTTACTCTTAATCAGGAACAATAGAGCTTGAAATAATGGTATTAAACTCTGGAAAAAGGGGGAAGGAGTGGATTTCGAAGTTTTCGAATTCACTTTGTATTTTGCTAACCCTAACTCATCAAAATTCCAATATGGATACCTTTATCAATTCCAGGCCGAACGATGACCGAATGGTAGAGCTCTGCTCTTCGGAACCGGAGTTCGCAGGTTCGAATCCCGCTGCGGGCATGGATATTGTAGCCGTTCGGAACCGGCTTTAAGCTGTAGGTCCAGGTCTCATTAGCCCTCGCCTGCAAAACTGTAGATCGTAGCTCTCCAAACCAAACCAAATCTGTCCATTCCAGATCCAACCGCTTTATAAATTCGAGGACAGATAACTTAGGCTGTTATTATATAAGAAATTTCTTTAAATGCTAGCCGGCGAGATGGAATTTTATTTTCTCATAGCTTGACAATGAACGAGTGAATACAATAAACAGATTCACATAATCAATTCCGAAATTCCGATTGACCTTGATTGTTGAACCTTGGTGAGATTCAAATAATATTCATGCTATAATTGTGAAATGCCTTGTGGGAATAATTTTTTTTCCATGGATTTTTCTATATCAAATACTTTTGTCGTGATTTAAACCCAAATTGAATATTCTTTGATAATGTAACCTGCAACCATATTAAAGAGGTACATGGTATTTACTCTGTTAAGATTCAAGGCATTAACTTTGAAGGGATTTTACTTTTACATGGTTTAGACCAGTAGTTCTCAACGGAGGCGATACCGACCCCTGGGGGGCGGTGAGACGATGCTGGGGATCGGTGAACTTGATTCAGACGGTAGGGCGGCGATATGAGCTGGCTTTGGCTTTCAAACTTAATTTTAACAATGCTAAATAAATTTATTACATTAATTATCTAATTTACACAATTTTTACTATTATTAATACCAACTTACGAGGTGGTACCAGAACCAGTTATTTTCATTCCCTATATTCTGTTTGAAATAGGGACGACATTCAGGAAAATATATTTAATCAACAGCATTTGTTTGGTTTGGAGCGCTACGGCCTATTCTTTTGCAACACGAGGGCTATTGAGATCAGGAACTAGTACTTAAAGCCGATTTTGAACTGCTACGAACATATATGCCCCAGTGAGTTTCGAACTCCGGAACAGAAGGCCACCGTCCAAACCCTATAAACCTTGGCTATAGCATTCTTTTGAGATTGCTTCAGCGTGTCTCAATAACAAATATTTGATTTGTAACTTTATTGAAGAAAATTACATTTTGCCTCTTATAACTGAGTCCTCCTCCTACCCTACACTTTAAATTACGATATTTCTACAAAGGAGGGCGTTGAACACATCTCGGCTGCATAGGGAAGCGTTGAGCCCATATTGGCTCCATAGGGGGCAATAGCTTAAAAAAGGTTGAGAACCAAAGAAGTCAAATGATTACAGACGCGCTAAAATTTTATAAGTTCACCAGTAAAAGCTACGGTATTACCAATTATAGATACTTTTATCCTCCTCGTAGTAACTCTGGACGTTGTGAAATATTAGTAATAAAATCCTTACTGACGAATGTTTGTGTAGTTTATTAACAAACTATTTTTGTTCATTGAGGCTTTTAAACAAAAGCCTGTTTTCTGCCAATTATGAAAGTGTGGTCTACAAACATGCACAAGATTTCCAATCCGGCAATCAAGCATATTCAAGTAGAGAGCGCTGTTTTACAAACATAGGTGCTAGCAGTGATAATCGAACGCTTGGATTCGTGTAATGAAAGACAGGCCTTTGTGTATTTGTTAACCGTTTACATATTGATAAATGCATATATGTGTGTGTGGATTTAATCTTTTGTATCAAAGGTGTGGCATATCTGCAACTTACATAAAAATCATTTTACTTTTTCAGTTAGCTAGTAAACACGATTTTTTTTATTGTTGCTATCTCCCGCAATACTGCAATGGATTTAATTTGCTTGTAGATACCATATCAAAGGCCAATATTAATTTTAATATGATTGTTACTGAAATAAACTTATGTTTCATTAAATTAAAAAGAAATAAAGACAATAGAATCAGATTTCTCATCCAATTAATTTCAAATTATAACAATATTATTTTTACGCACATTAATCTGCAACATTTATAAAAAAAAGCACATATTTTTAAAAATTATTATTTGTAAAAAGCATACTTTTTGCCAATTAAATTATATTCCTATCTATTTTTAAATTCTTTCAATTTATCTTTGCATGTTAAAAATGCAGAATTTTAATATGCAAATGTATTCAAACGCTTAATAATTTTTACTTCAGATTGTTCAGATTGTAAAGTAAATATTATATGGCAAAGGTAATAAAAAAGCAGAGAAATGGAATATTATTCACGATATTTTATATTTATTTTTTCTATATAAAGGTAAGAAAATATATTGCACTATTACCTAGTAAACAGAGCGTTCAGTCTTTAATACGCTTGGAAATAGACCTCCCCCCATAGCAAATTATAAATGGAGAAGTAGTTCATCTAGAGATGTTTACTATCTCTTATGACTGGGTCGAATTGTTTCGAATGAGTATACTTTTTAAAATTAGCCTCCCTGTTTGTCGAATATCGAAATATCTGGGAGAACAATGTGGAAATCCTGAGAATCGAGGGGAGAGCTCCTCAGCCGAGTTATTTTCACGGTCAGAAGAAGCCGAAGAAAGAGGTTTTTGGATGCGTCTCAAACAGCCCCGAGAGGTGTAATGCCAACGTGAGAGGATAATTATTTTGCATTAAGATGATAATCGTCGGCATCACAAATGGGTGGAGTGAGACCTTAGAATTGATTTTTTAAGTGAATAAAAAAGGATTAAACTAAACAAAAAGTTTTTTTCTTTACAAGGGTGAAAAATTCATTAAAATACTTCAAGTAATTAAATTAAGAAATGCATCTGTCAAATGCCAATGGATTTTAAATATAAACTACTAACTTCCCGCCCAGCTTTCCGTCTGGATATATATAACTAGGGACTTAATGTGGTATTTGAAAATTTTTTTCATCTAATTTTAATTTTAGATAAATTATGACTTACTAAAGTGCTTTTTCTTCTTAAGTTCTACCAGCCGATTACCAACCAAAGCTACTTCAGTTAGTTTAACGCTTTGTCTGTGACTCTCAGTTCGCCGAACGATGGCCGAATGGTTAGCGTGCTGACCTTCGGTATCGGAGTTCATGGATTAGAATCCTACTGTAACGTGGATGTTGTAGCGTTTCGGAATTGGCTTGGTTAGGGCGCTGATCGTAGATACCGGAGTTCGTGGGTTCGAATCCCACAGTGGCATGGATGTTCGTAGCAGTTCGGAATTGGCTTTAAACTGTAGGTCCCAGTCTCATTAGCCGTCGTGTTGCAAAAAGTAGACCTAGCACTCCAAACCAACCCGAAATCAGTTCGGGCAACGCAAATGTGCCGATTTTGGAACGCCCGACCCGAGCTTTGGGAAAACAG
>CM063504.1:145753862-145756362 GCA_032207245.1 Pardosa pseudoannulata | reverse complement strand
GTTATTCTATTTTATAAAAGCGGTTTATTTAAAAATATTTCTAAATTTATACCTGTATAACGGAAATTTCGTCTTTTGCGAGATTATTTAAAAAATGCAAATAAAAATATAACCCTGCCGCATATAAAAATATAAAGCATGGGACATAAAAATGATATATCCGCCACGAGCGTTTTCTTGTCTTTAACCCTTTAGCGGACAGTGGTTTCGCAATGAGACCACATTTAAATATCTTAATTTTTTCTTTACTTTTTGTAGACATATGAATGATTTTTTCAATTTTTTATGTTTTGACAATTTAAACCTTAATATATGACAGCACTACATTTAATTTTTTTTCTTTTGAAATATATGTAATTAAACTTTCCGTACCTGGAAAGTCAGTAATTCGATTTTTCTGACTTATAACTTCAAATAAAAGTATCTACCAAACAACACTTATAAATTGTTAAGTTATTCTATTTTATAAAAGTGGTTTACTTAAAAATATTTCTAGATTTATACCTGTATTCGGCTAACAGAAACTTCGTCTTTTGCGAGATTATTTAAAAATGCAAATAAAAATATAACCCTGCCGCATATAAAAATATAAAGCATGGGACATAAAATGATATATCCGCCACGAGCGTTTTCTTGCCTTTAACCCTTTAGCGGACAGTGGTTTCGCAATGAGACCACATTTAAATATCTTATTTTTTTTTTTTACTTTTTGTAGACATATGAATGATTTTTTCAATTTTTTGTGTTTTGACAATTTAAACCTTAATATATGACAGCACTACATTTAATTTATTTTTTTCTTTTGAAATATATGTAATTAAACTTTCCGTACCTGGAAAGTCAGTTAATTCGATTTTTTCTGACTTATAACTTCAAATAAAAGTATCTACCAGACAACACTTATAAATTATTAAGTCTATTCTATTTTATAAAAGCGGTTTATTTAAAAATATTTCTAAATTTATACCTGTATAACGGAAATTTCGTCTTTTGCGAGATTATTTAAAAATGCAAATAAAAATTATAACCCTGCCGCATATAAAAATATAAAGCATGGGACATAAAATGATATATCCGCCACGAGCGTTTTCTTGTCTTTAACCCTTTAGCGGACAGTGGTTTCGCAATGAGACCACATTTAAATATCTTAATTTTTTCTTTACTTTTTGTAGACATATGAATGATTTTTTCAATTTTTTATGTTTTGACAATTTAAACCTTAATATATGACAGCACTACATTTAATTTTTTTTCTTTTGAAATATATGTAATTAAACTTTCCGTACCTGGAAAGTCAGTAATTCAATTTTTCTGACTTATAACTTAAAAAAAAAGTATCTACCAAACAACGCTTATAAATTGTTAAGTCTATTCTATTTTATAAAAGCGGTTTATTTAAAAATATTTCTAAAATTTATACCTGTATTCGGCTAACAGAAACTTCGTCTTTTGCGAGATTATTTAAAAATGCAAATAAAAATATAACCCTGCCGCATATAAAAATATAAAGCATGGGACATAAAATGATATATCCGCCACGAGCGTTTTTCTTGTCTTTAACCCTTTAGCGGACAGTGGTTTCGCAATGAGACCACATTTAAATATCTTAATTTTTTCTTTACTTTTTGTAGACATATGAATGATTTTTTCAATTTTTTATGTTTTGACAATTTAAACCTTAATATATGACAGCACTACATTTAATTTTTTTTCTTTTGAAATATATGTAATTAAACTTTCCGTACCTGGAAAGTCAGTAATTCGATTTTTCTGACTTATAACTTCAAATAAAAGTATCTACCAAACAACATTTATAAATTGTTAAGTCTATTCTATTTTATAAAAGCGGTTTATTTAAAAAATATTTCTAAATTTATACCTGTATAACGGGAAATTTCGTCTTTTGCGAGATTATTTAAAAATGCAAATAAAAATATAACCCTGCCGCATATAAAAATATAAAGCATGGGACATAAAAATGATATATCCGCCACGAGCGTTTTCTTGTCTTTAACCCTTTAGCGGACAGTGGTTTCGCAATGAGACCACATTTAAATATCTTAATTTTTTCTTTACTTTTTGTAGACATATGAATGATTTTTTCAATTTTTTATGTTTTGACAATTTAAACCTTAATATATGACAGCACTACATTTATTTTTTTTCTTTTGAAATATATGTAATTAAACTTTCCGTACCTGGAAAGTCAGTAATTCGATTTTTCTGACTTATAACTTCAAATAAAAGTATCTACCAAACAACGCTTATAAATTATTAAAGTCTATTCTATTTTATAAAAGTGGTTTACTTAAAAATATTTCTAGATTTATACCTGTATTCGGCTAACAGAAACTTCGTCTTTTGCGAGATTATTTAAAAATGCAAATAAAAATATAACCCTGCCGCATATAAAAATATAAAGCATGGGACATAAAATGATATATCCGCCACGAGCGTTTTCTTGTCTTTAACCCTTTAGCGGACAGTGGTTTCGCAATGA
>CM063504.1:145728862-145748862 GCA_032207245.1 Pardosa pseudoannulata | reverse complement strand
TACCCAATAGGGTAGACTGCTCCCCGAGGGCGCTCAATATTCTTTGAGATGTAAAGAGAGACAGCGTCAGAGGTTAAATCAACAAAAGTGTTCCAGTCAAAGCGTAACTGAATTTAATTTATCCGCGGCATGCTATCCAAATTTATCCTTGCCCTTGAAAAACCTGAATGCATAACAGAGTAAGTGTACGAAGGTTCTCCACCTGATTTACAATTCTGATTGGCTGACTAAAACTAAATGAGAAATTAATTACGTATCTCCGTTGCTAAGGTATCGCGATGAATTATGTGGGATAAGCTTTAAACGGCGTAGGGTCAGAATGATATTTTTCGAGATGACAACTAACGATGGTGTTATAATTAGGATACATATCTAAAATAAATAGCATCGAAATTAAAATATTTTTTAAATGTTAAAGGTTTGAACTTTTCTTGAAAGGTTGTGTAA
This sequence comes from Pardosa pseudoannulata, assembly GCA_032207245.1. Taxonomy (NCBI): domain Eukaryota; kingdom Metazoa; phylum Arthropoda; class Arachnida; order Araneae; family Lycosidae; genus Pardosa; species Pardosa pseudoannulata. The sequence continues at coordinate 145,748,415 of CM063504.1, read as the reverse complement.
CATTATAATTTATAATATGAGAAACATCTTGAAAATGAATAGAAAAGGAACAGTAATTGTAAAACTTAACTGTGGCATATATTTCAGAAAAATGTACCTAAATAAGAAACTTTTTCTGCTTTTGTGTTATGTGTCACTAAAAATGTTATAAAGTGGTATAAAAACAAAAAAATTAAATTCATTAATTACCATCTCCTATATAATAATAGCCTAAATTATCTGTCCGTCTGTCCTCGAATTTATGAAGCGGTTGAACCTGGAATTGATAGAAGCATCCATATTGGATTTTTCATGAGTTAGGGTTAGCAAAATTTAAAGCGAGTAAAGTTTATCTTCTCTTAAATTATCGATCCGATTGTAAAAAAAGTTGGTATAAATATGCTTTCTATCATGGTGAAAATTACTGTCTTCTTCAAAATGTTCGAAATCCACCCCTTCCCCCCTTTTCGAGCGTTAAATTCCATTATTTCAAGCCCTTTTTTCCCGGTTAAGAGCAGGCGATTAAATTTATCACATAATAAATAGGTAAAAATAACATTTTTTTCTAGCATTGTGACGTTTTTCCATCTCATTTAATCATTTCTCATTTTAAATTATTTAAATATCGTCTGCATTATTTTCATGCGTTTCATCTCTGTGCTTAGATATTACGTAAATAATTTTCTTTTATATTTGTCTTAAATAATCGATTAGGTACGTATATAATAACTTTAAATTTAATCATCGATTATTTTTTGTTGCAAGATAATTCTCAGCCAAAAATCAAATCCTTTATCTGTCTCATAGGGTACTTTACAGTTCTGAGAAATTAAAAAGTTTACTGATCCCTTCATATGACGGGCTATATGCTAGTATTTAATACTTTCGGATACATTTCCAAAATTTGTCTAAAATATATCAAACTCTTGCTTTTTCTCATACTTACTGTGATGCATTTCTCTGCATAGGGCATTATTATCTACATAGCCAACTTTATAGAACTTTAACTATAGGTGATCAAGCAATGAATCTCACCTATTTGCGGTTTTATCAACGACCTAACTACCTAGCAAGAAGTACTGATATGTTCAAACACACCATCAAACGTTCTTTTATCTCATGCTTAGTGTGATGTATTTGTCTGTACAGGACATTATTATCTACATTGCCAACTGTAACTATAGGGTACCAAGCAATGAACTGTACCTAGCTGAAGTTTTCTCAACGACCTAACTACTTAGCAATACATACTGATATGTTCATACACACCATCAAACTTTTGCTTTTTCTCATACTTACTGTAATGCACTTGTCTACATAGGGCATTATTATTTACATTGCCAACTTTATAGAACTGTAACTATATGTAAGTTAACAATGAATCGCACCTAGCTGCAGTTTTATCAACGGACTAACTACCTAGGAAGTCATACTGATATGTTCATACACACCATCAAACGTTCTTTTATATCATGTTTAGTGTGATGCATTTGTCTGCACAGGACATTATTATCTACATTGCCAACTTTATAGAACTGTAACTGGGAGTGACCAAGCAATGAACTGTACCTAGCTGAGGTTTTCTCAACGACCTAACTACCTAGGAAGTCATATTAATATATTGATATGTTCATACACACCATAAAACGTTCTTTTATCTCATGTTTAGTGCGATGCATTTGTCTGCACAGGACATTATTATTTACATTGGCAACTTTATAGAACTGTAACTATAGGTGACCAAGCAATGAACCGCACTTAGCTGCATTTTATCAACGACCTAACACTACTTGATAGATATAACATGTTCATAAACATAAACATATTTTTGCTTTTACCATTTTTCTCTGATGTACCGATCTGCATAGGTTACTATTATCTATATTGCCAGGTAGGGATATTACAAAAACATATAATCAGTTTTATTCTTTTATGATATATACATGAACAAGAAATATTGTAAAAATATTGTAAAAATCGTGATAATTATGTATTAAATGTCAATTAAAAAGAAAAATCAACTCTGGTCTTCACAAAAATAAACAGTTTTATTCTGACCAAGTTAGTTCGGGCATCACAAATTTTGTACACCTGATTTTCCCAAACTGGATTTGGAGGACTCTGAGAAAGGGTTAATTTTCAAAACATTCATCCACATTTTCCTACTTCTGAAGAAATTATTTAAAAACATCTTTAACTTATTAATGTCCAGATCCTTTCTGTCGAATATATATATAGCTAAAAATCTTAAACCTAAGTTATTATGGACTGCACAGAGTAAAAAATTATGAAATGTCGGGAATTATAAATATTGTCCGACCACCCAAGCAAGGTCCCTGGAAGCTGTTAAGCATGCGCCAGAAAAAATAGTCTACTTAGAAAATAGGAGTAATTGTCCTATTTTAGGATGTGTTTGTTTATGAAATACTGACGAATACGTTTACTTTATGTATTTTAGACTATTTTTTAACCTCAATTTTAAAGCTAATTTTTAGAACTTTATTGTGATTGAATATATGAATAATAATTTCAAAACAATAAATAGAAAGAAGCAAATATATTTGAAAAATAGGATTGTTATAGGAATGGATATTTTCGGGTGTGTATGTATAAGAACTGTTAAAGAATGTTTTGCCCTAAGTTTCTTTTTCAGAATTTTTCTTTTGATTGAATATATGAATAAAAACCGAAAAACATATATAATGATGGTTAGAAAAAATTTCATTTTTAAGTGATATATTGTAAAAATATAAATGTAAATGCAATAGAAATACTATATTTGATTCGTAGTTATATAATTTGCAGAAATAATTAAGATATGCAAGTCACCTGCAGGGGGAACAGAATCATCTTGGTATTCTGCCAAGCATGACTCTTTGTACTGTGGACGAACAGTATTTCATTTTATTTTAACACAGTAGTACAGCTCGGAGAAAACAGTTAATCGAAGCGAAATCGAAGATTTAATTTTCAATTATGATTTATAAAACAATACATGCCATAAGAAAAATTTGAGAAAATAGTAAAAGATAATAAAGTGCACCATTGTAAACAAAAAAATTTTTGGAAAAACTATCTATACAAATAAATTTGAAAAGTCATAGAAAATAAAATGTAATTGATAACAAAAAATTATACAATTAAAGAAATGGTACAAAAGAGCATGTAAAATTGAATGTAAAAAACAATAGTATCTTCTAGTTGTCCATTTGCTATAATTGAGTTTGCTTGTTGTTCCAAAATTGCTCCTTGAAGTCATGTAGAGCATTCTTCAGTTATGTAGCTTGAAATCTGATGAATTTTGAAATGTACTTTTTTGACGGTGATTTGAAATCGAAATCAGTTCCTTAACACCGCTACGACGCACTGGCGCGTCAGAGCGGCATCGTATGCCGACGACGCACTAACGCGGCGACGATTTGATAACTATATGCTCTGTGTTTAAGTCTGCGCTTTTAATTGAACGAAATTGTAGCACGTTAGTGAAGCATTATTTTTTAAGTGGTTGTCAAAATTTTGTTTAATATTTTTTTTACTATATCGTTTATGTGTTATATACTTTGCTACATTAATATTAAAGTGATAGAAAATAAAATGAAACCGATATCAAGGAATAAAGACAAATCAATAAAGATTATTATTAATAATAATTCGTCAGAATACAGCCAATCGATTCCTCTAAATACCAATTTTCATTATTAACATAAAAAAAGTTTTTCGAACCCGTCTATGTAGCGCCGAACTACGTGACCTTAGCACGTCAAAACCGATGCCAATCGATTCCTCGTGACCAAAAAACAATTTTTACAGTTTATTAATTCTCATTTTCGACTTCACTACCATTTCGTATTATAGTAAATGTGCGGTACATTTGCAAAATTAGTTATTCAGTAAATCTCATGTGAAATTTATTTAATTTGTAACTTTTCTAAATTTATATAAAAAAATTATAAATGTTACAATATATTTTTGTAAACATATTTTATTTTGTATAAATTTATGATAGTATCGTAAAATATCAAATAAAATAGTAAATTATAAGTAATCGAATACTATATATAAAATTTTTTTAATTATAAAAAAAAGGAAAAGGCAATTGTAAAACTAATATGTAACTAATGTCTAAACCAGAAATGTAGTAGACAAAACAGTGTTTTCCTGTATATACCTTTATACCCCGAAAAACCATGTGTACACGAACGTACAAGTACGTAACATTCAAGTTTTTCAGAAGTACTAATACTTTTATACAATGTGTAATTAGTCATTAGCTGTGATTCTAAGCATATATGATACTATTTAAATGCATTGAAATTTATTTGAAATTATGTACTGTAAAATTATATTGTATTATCCATTTAACTATTCATCCCGATATCATTCGCTGTATATTCCAAAAAAGTAAATTTAAGTAATGGAATGGGTATTAAGGAAAATTCTTTTAAATTAGCCAAATACTACTATAGGCAATTATAGGATTTTAATATGTCAAAATCTATGGGAAATAGCCCACAAAACTGTTTTCAACAAACCACGTGACTAATCATGTATACCCAAAACGAATGCTGGGCACGAAGCGTTTTAGCGTGTACTTACTAAACAAGTTTGAATTTCATATCTACCTATATTTCCTTCAGAATCATGTACGTCCACTGTATAACGTTTGAGTAGTTAAGTTCTGAGAAATTTGCATTTAAAATTTTGAAATTACTGTTGAAAATTATATTTTATTATACATTTAACTATTCATCACCATATCAGTCGCTGTATATCCCAAAAAGTAAATTTAAGTAATCGAATCGGCATTAAGGAAAATTCTTTTAAATTAGCCAAATACTACTAAAGGCAATTATAGGATTTTAATATGTCAAAATGTATTGGAAATAGTCCACTAAACTGTTTTCAACAAACCACATGACTAATCATGTATACCTAAAACGAATGCTGGGCACGAAGTGTTTTCGCGTATACTTACTAAACAAGTTTGAATTTCATATCTGCATACATTTTCTTCATAATCATGTACGTAAATTGTATAAAAGTGTTTTGAGAAATTTTTATTTAAAGTTCTGAAATTACTGTTTAAATCAGGGCTATGAAGTGTAATTATTTTCGTTCCGGTTTCTATTTCGGTTCAACTAAAAATAATCTGTCCAGTTCCGGTTTTCATTCTCCAAAAATAACGATTTCGGAAGTTAAATTTTAGTTCAGTTATATTATATTTTTTGTATTAAAAATATAATTCTATCATAAACAAAAAATGCAATTCTATTACAATTTAGAAAATTTTATTCTTTTTTAATTGGTACACTTTGTGATTGAGAAGTAAAATACAGACAGTATGAGAGAAGAGTTAGCATTGGATTTATCAATTATCTAAATTGCAGTTTCACAACTGAACTTTACACATGTATGCGGGACATGTACTAGACAGTTTCTGCGATTGATACTTGAACGCCGGACACGTACTATACATTTTCAAGACTTTGAAATAAATGAAAAAGAAGCCTACTATTACTGGTTAGTGTAACAACATTGTTTGTGGGTACAAAAATAACAGTATATACAGGAAAACGAAGCAGATGTTCTAGTCTACTACATAGATTCTGTAAAACTTTAGACAAATAAAAACTAGTTTTTACATTATTAGTTTTATGATTGCTATTTTCATTTTTTTAGAATGTAAAAATATTTATACATAACATAATTCGAGAAAAAATGACAACTATACACTACTATTTCTATTTGATTTTTCATATTTACGATACTATTATAAATTTATCCACTAAAAATGTTTTTTTTTGTTTACAAAAACCTTATGGTTGTTATTTATATATTTTTGTTTATATATTTGTTTATATATTTCAATATAAAATACGAAAAGTTGGTTAAAAAATTATTTAATTTTCGATCTATTGAGATTTAAGAGCAAAACGCCCGCTCCCGGTACAATTCCGCTGCGAAATGTACCTGTACACAATATGTTAACTGAATTAAATCCACCTTCTACAAGTAGTTTCATGCGAAGCTGAAGCAGAAAAGTACTAGTATACATCAAAACTCGAAATTGAGAAGCAATGTACACATAGTTTGGTTTGGTTTGAAGCGCTACGATCTACTTTTTTGCAAGACGAGGACATGGACTGTGGCATGGATGTTCGTAGTTTTTCAGAACCTTCTGCTTAAAGCCGATTCCGAAAAGCTACGAACATCCATTCCACAGTGGGATTCGAACCCACGGACTCCAGTGACCATTTAACCATCGTTCGGCACAATGTATATTTAATGACGATAATTATATGGTTGAGAATTTATAAAAAAATATTAATAAGTGGGTTACAGTAACAAAATGACTAAAAATACATAGAACGGAATTAAAAATATTTTTTTTGGTTCAGTTTCGGTTTTCGTTCCAACCAAAATACCGGGTTTTCCCGGTTTCTGATTCAGTTCCAGTCCAAAGCAATGGTTTAAGTTCCTTGACATCATACTTTTATCAATTAAAGGCATTCCAATGGCTTTTTTTAAGTGATTTGAAACAAATGATACAAAAATGTTCAACTTGTTGAAAAATGTAATTTTTTTAGATGTAAAAGTTGAAATTTCTGAAAAAAAAAAAAAAAACCCAAGATATCATTTTACATAATATGATAATATAAATTCAGTTCACAATATTTAATCTGTAATAGAGTTCTTTTATTTAGTTAGAGTGAAGAATTTTACCAGTAGTACAAATGTTTCTGCCAAACATCTTTTGATACTGCCACGAGCGCTTTTCAAACTGACGAATTGATATCTAAACTATAAGTCTAACACAACAACAAAGAAGATTTTAATGCATTTTATACACGCGAGTATCGATTTTTTTCCGCAGCAAAATATCGATAAGGCTACAACAAAGAAGGAAATTCTAGTACAAGTTTATTCTTTTACCAGACATGGTTTCGGATGCAGTTATTTTCGTATAAAATTTCGTGACTTTTCTTGTATACAAATTATGTTAAATGTATTTATCGTAAAAAAAACTATCTTCAAGAAACTTATGTGAATATCGACACTTTAGATACCCACTTCCCATTAAGGTCAAAAAACCTTTTTTAGGTTTGATTTGGTTTGGAGCGCTACGGTCTACTTTTTCTAACACGAGGGCTAATGAGACCGGGACCTACTGCTTAATGCCGATTCTGAACGGCCACGAACATCCTTGCCCCTGTTGGATTCGAACCCACGAACTCCAGTTCCGAAGGCCAGCGTCCTAACCATTCTGCCATCGTTCAGCCCATTTTTAGGAACCAAGCAGGTTATTTGTGCGTATACAAATTAACTAAAATACGAAACGATATAAATGATACGATATATACGATATAAACGATATAAAACGATGTGAAATCTGACATCTCCTAAATGTGTGTGTGTTTGGACACGTTTTGAATGATTACGCTCCCAGACTTCTAATACGTGTATCGCTTATAGCATGTTGAAATAGTTATCGAATGATAGCAAATGTACATCAGTTTGATTTTGTATATAAAAAAAAATCTTCACTTGTAAAAACGGTTTCTTTGTAAGACATTTTTTCTATTTATTTTGAAAAGAAATCAAACAGAATTATCGTTACATGAACTATTTTGTTGTTCAATTACTTTTTTGATATGTTGTACCAACTAAGGCACTACAGCAACTAAAAATCAAATCCCTGAGAACAGACTCGCAAATACACGAGATTATAAACTACAATTATATTAAATGGGTGCATGTCTTTAACCCCTTACCTGTGGAATATATTTTAGAAAAACGGACTAAACAGAAAATTATTTTACTCTAATTTTGCTCGTTATTGTCATCAAAATGTTAGAAATAGAATATTTTTGAAAAAAAAATTAAATGAAATAACTACTATTTTCAATATTTTCACGTACATGGGAAATGTTATTAGATTACAGTAATTCTCTGTCAAATTACAGCAAATTAAATAAAAGGACTGTAAAAATAATATTACGTTGGGCTAGTGTTTGGGAAAGAAGAAATTAAAACTCATTAAAAAACACATGGACAAATATGTCTTCATTAAATAATTTTATATAATTAGATGCCTAAGGAATACAACTGGAATACAACTTATCATTTGTAGATAGGGAAGACTGCTCTGGATTTGGCGTCGGTCTCGCAAATATGGCGACGCTTTTCTCTTTCAAAGGTATCAAAATACCAGCAGAGTTCACCCTCTTCTCTCCTCTGGTAATAACCTTGTTCACTAAAAAAAAAACTGACCTGCGGAGAAAAAAAACACATAAAAGAGCAAAGAGATAGAACGGGTTATCGTGAGTTTTTTCGAAGACCTTTTCTCGTGTCGCCGGCCCTAAAAACAAAAAATGCTTTTTCTCAAAATGTCTATCCCGCAAGCAGCGGATACCAGCAGCGTTCACCCTCTTCTCTCCTCTGGTAACAACCTTGTCCTCTAAAAAAAACCAAACTGCCCCGCGGAGATAAAAAAGGGGTCCCTCCTGAATGGAGGGATCAGAATCCCGAAAAACCAACGGGTCCTTCTATTGGTTGGGAGAAGTCTGAAGTTTCTACTAGTTCAAACTGGTCCTTTCCTGTATGTCATTAACGATGGCTTACGGGAAGAGGTAAAAAAAGCTTAACCGAATGTAACTTATTATTACAATGGCATAATTTTCTGGATGACTATAATAAACTAATAGAACAGTATCATTATCTATATCAACTGCCATGAATTCCATGCCCCTCAGATTCCCTTGAATTTCAAATCCTTTACACTATGAGAAATAGCGACAAATGGTGCGAAACTGCCGAACTATACTCTTGAAAGTATCTCTATTGGGAAAATGACAAATTAAATATTATGCATTGAGCGAATTGATTTTGGGCTTTCAGGAATAGAAATACCGTTTTTTTTCTCTTGCCTCGACCTCAGGTCAGGCATTTAAAAATTGGCACATTTGCAACCATTATTTGTTTTCGGAAGGAAAACTGGAGTTGTACCGAAAAAATATCTATTTGACTTCAGTAATACCCTCAGCCGCAAGGGCTTTAGGAAGTATGTTAGACCCTTAATGGTATAAATACTTCACACCAGGGTCTGTGTATAAAAACATTAAATCGATCACTCTTCGCAGTATCAGTACTTTTCAGAGATCAAAATTAATTCTCCGACAATTTTGGACCATCATCAAGTAGGCCCCATTTCTTCAGTTATTAGGTCTGGCTTTGCGATGACAGAATATGTATTTCTTATTCACTGCCCAACCTTGTAACTCTCTGTAAGAAGAAAGGACATTAAAAAAGCAATCTTTAGTTCTAGACAAAAATCTAAAAGTAGCTATTCAATGATACAATGAACACACAACGGAAACTGGTGTTTAATGAACAAGAATTCTAGCTTTAGTAAGATAGATGAGCTGAAATTGCTGTTTTTTTAACTTAACAGTAAATCAGTCTTCCAGTGTTAAAAATTAATAAAGAATTCTTCCAATATCGACTAAAGTAAGGAAGATATTCTATGCTTATCAGTTTTTCAGAGTAAAATTAAGAACTGGGATAAGTGGTAAAAGCTCATTGCTTATAAGCCCTGAAATAATACTTTAAAAATTATAAATTAGATCTTGAATCACAATTTTTAGATTTTTACTTTTTCTTAACTGTAAATTCCTTAACTGCAATTAAACATCTTTTAATGATTTATCAAGGTATTTTTTTCTGAATAAAATTTAAATAAAATATAATTTACAATCATTGAAAAGAACATAAAATAACCAGAGTCTTTAAGTAATCATCGATTTATTACAAATAAAATTTTAAATAGTTTCGTTTTTATATAATCGTTTATTAAAATTTACCGAAAATAAAATTTATAAAACAATTTTTCTTTCTAATAAATGAAATTCCATGAAATAAAACACATTAAAAATGTAAAAATAATACAAATACTACAACTCGCGAGACAATTTTCTTAGCAAACGATTTTTATAAGGAGAATAAATCTATTAATTTAAATTGATGAATTCGTGAAAACTGATCGTATACTTTATTGTGGTGAAAAATGCTGATCAGTACTATAGGTATGTATTTTCTAATAGCAGTATATTTATAATAATTTTTTCTTCAACAAAGTTTACTTACCATCTTGATATTATTCCGGTTTATTTTAATGTCTTATTTCTTCAACCAATTTCAACATTTTTCTAAAGACATGGTAATGCGTAACTGTCAGTAGTTTTATGATCACGTTAATAGCGATAATCAAATAGATCTATGTTCGAAACATATAGTCATATATTTTAGAGCTGTATAACATGATTTTGCAAAAATTAAAGGGGAAAATGCAGTTTGGGGTGCGCCCTTGTTTTTTTTGGGGGGGGATTACAGTTTTAACATGTCAATATGCCATTTAAAATGTCGGTGATAAGCATTCTTAAGAGTAATGAAAATGCAATAAAAAGCATAAATTATATGTATTAAAACAGTAAAAAACACAGTACAGGTAAAATGTGTCTACAGCTCTTACAATATTTTTAAATTTGCAAGCAGAACAAATTTTAAAATTTTCTAAATCGTACTGAAACTTGATAGAGAATATGGGTACTTAATCAAAAGCAATGGAATTGCAATAATGAAAAGCATAAACTATGAGTATTAAAAAAATTAAAACAGTATAAAAATTTTATACACAATTACTTTCGGAAAAGCCCTTAAGTTGCCATATGTGAGAAAAATCGGGTACTTGTCGAATTCCTATGAATGAATGAATCCCAGTTTAGTGAGCATGCTAAATTTTTGGAGATCAGCGCCAAATTCTAGAGTTCTTTCTTGAAAACTTTTTCAATCATTTTGTGAACTTAACAATACCCTGGATTTATTACGTTTTAGTAAATATTTAGTGGGAATTGATAGGTGATTATAGTTTTTAGTAGTACTTGGTTGATAGATTTTTCGTTCGTAATATTTCATCCCTAGTGTCCATTTCACGTCCATTTAAATGCATATTATCATTTCCGCTTTAATTCTATTTTTCTGTGGAACTTTTGTAACACTGTTACACAATATCTAATTGTAAATTCGAGATGACTTGGACTTATGTGTTTGAAAGGAATGTTAATACTGTATTTTTTAAATTATTTAAGTGAAAGGGAAGATTTCTACTTTTTAGTGTAGTTAGCTAATGCTATTAATTTAATTATTTCTTTGTATTTTAACAAGATTTTATGTCAATGATTAAATAATATGCTTTAAAATACACGCCAAGAAAATAAATAGAACATGCATTAATTTACGACATTTTTTTAATTCTGACAAAACACATTATAGAAAACTTTTATACACAATTGCTATCGGAAAAGCCTTAGGTTGCCATATGTGAGAAAAATCGCATACTTGGCGATGATAAATACAGATAAAGAATCAAATTCCGGGGGCACCCTAAAATGAAGTGAAACCAAATTAACTAACTCTGGAGGAAATTGAGTGATTTACAACCTGTATTCAATGTGCTACTGTCAGAACTACCAATGTCTTTGAATGAATGAATCCCAGTTCAGAGACCATGCTAAATTTTTGGAGATCATCGCCAAATTCTAGAAATATTTCCTGAAAACTTTTTCAATTTTGTGAACTTAACAACAGCCTGAATTTATTATGTTTCAATAATTATATAGTGAGAATTGATAGGTGATTACAGTTTTTAGTAGTACTCGGTTGATAGATTAATCGTTCGTAATATTTTATCCCTAGAGTCCATTTCACTTCCATTTTCCAGGCATATTATTATTTCCGCTTTCATTTCATTTTCTATGGAATTTTCATAACATGTTTACACAATATCTAATTGTAAATTAGAGATGACTTGAACTTATGTGTTTGAAAAGAATGTTAATACTGTATTTTTTAAATTTTTAAGTGAAAGGGAAGTTTTTTATTTTTTTTTTGTGTGTAGTTAGCTAATGTTATTAATTTGATTATTTCTTTGTATTTTAACACTAGATTTGCGGATCGAGCCAATCTGACTCATTAAAAATTTGATCACTATATATATATATATATATATATATAAACTTTAATATAACTTATCAAAAACATACGTTGGTCTTTAGTTAAGTAATAAATTATATGCAAACTTTCATTCCTCTTCCCCGCAGACCCCTTTATTTCGCATTATCAAATGTGGTATACCTATTTTCACGGTTGTGAGACAATTTGACTCATAGAATGTATATGAAAATAAATAAATATAGTATAAAGTAAATATAAAGTATAAAATATATAAAGTATAGTATAAAGTAAATACAGAGAATAAGTCGAGAACACTTCCATTCCAATGACCGAAATTCATGTTACTGACTCACGGAAGAATTATCAAGTTTAACAATCATGCAAAAGAAACAGATGTCAAAACCATTGTGCTAAATGTAATAAAAATGTTTGCGGAAAATGTGTTTCAAAAACAGATTTTATATGTAAAAAATGTTTTTCATGAATTTTTGTGATAATAAACACTTTATTTAAATTAATTTGGCACTATTTTCTTTGCAAAAAACTTCAATTTTCGTGTATCAGTCAAATTGGCTCACCTGAGTAAAAATAGGTATATGATCAACATCCTTAAATCTATTGTTAACAAGATTTTATGTCAGTGATTAAATAATATGCTTTAAAATACACGCCAAGAAAATAAATAGAACATGCATTACTTTACGACATTTTTTAATTCTGACAAAACACCGACAAAATATTACTCATCCATGCACCAAACTGAAATTTTAACTTTAATGATTTTTTATTCTAGTCTGATTAGCAGGAAAACTAAATTATTATCTATAAAACTTTGATAAGGCTTATACAGTTACTTATGCGACTGAAACATGGGCGATGGCCAAAACTGATAAAGAAATATTAGCAGTTTTTTAAAGAAAGATACAGCAAAATATTTTGGGTGGCATAAAAAGTAATAAGACATGCAGAAGGACAAATTTGGAAATTTATAAATTATATAAAGAGCTAGACATAATAAAAATTACTGCCGGTTATTCAAATGGTCTAAAACCCCCAAAACTCTTCAAGAACTTGAAAGAGTTCTTCTGGGGTAATGGAACAGAATATATACCAATTCCTCATTAATAGCCTCATTTATTCCATACCTCAGATGTGTTCAAAGTTGCACCCCCAAAAGATGCGCTTTCGCACCGAAGGTCCGAAAGCGCATATTGATGATGTTTCGTTGAATGGTTCGCACGCTGACAATTCTTGATGAACTAGCACTGAAATCAGCAGCAACTTGTGGAAGGGTTGCACTCTGTCACGTTTCATGATTCTCAGTCGTCGTAGGTTAATGTTTTTTCACAATCTCTCTCCGGCCGCAGCAATGTTGGAGATTTGATGTTTCACCAGATTTCTGATACTCATAGTACACTCGTTAAATGGCCGTACGAAAAAGAGCAAATTTCATCACTACCTCGGAGATGCTATGCCCCATCTCTCGTGTGCCGACTATAACACCACTTTCAAATTTACTTAAATCTTGATAACCTGCATTTTAGCAGCAGTAACCTATCTGACAACTGTGCCAGACAATTGTTGTCTTATATAGGCATTGCCGATCGCAGCGTCGTATTTTGATTGGTTCCTTATCTCTTTATTTGCATACGCATGCCTATACCAGATTTCTTTTGGCTCTTCAGAGTACTATAAATTGATTGATATTATACAGAAATATATGTTTGTATACATGAAAATATATGAGTACATACACGCCCACACACGCATATATTGTTATGTCAGGTCTAAAAGGGGGGGGGGTTTAGAAAATTAAGCGAGTTGTCAACAATTTAAAAGGGCACTCTTTCGTAATAACAAAATAAATAAAAAACCCACGCTCGAGTAAGCTTTTTGGGTAATCCGGTCAAGAGGAAGTATATTTGAAGATTTTGATGAGTATGCAAATCCGATAAGAGACAGTTCACGAGTAGACATCGAGCTGTCAGCAGCCTCCACGCTTCTCCGCTACGAATAAATGAAAAATGGCGCAAGTGACTCCTTGAAAAGGAAACTATACTTTAAAATAAAGAGATGATTTACCAAGAAAGACTGATTCTTCCATTCGCCTTACTCCTGGATAAGACATATATATATATATATATATATATATATATATATATATATATATATATATATATATATAATGTAATAATATCAATATCTAAGCCCTAAAGTCTATCCAAAATTATCCTTTTTCCCATAATTTATTCTAGATCTTAATTTCTTCTCTTTATACTGACCACATTTCCCAGCCATCCAATTTAAACGAGGATGTTTTCATTCCTTCAGCCGAATCCTGAAATTCTTTCTTTGATTCTCAAATCAAAAAATGATTTGGCTGCCATTTTAATTAGAAAGTAATAACTCTCCCAGGAAAATCTGTAACTATCAGCAATAATGCTCATCTGAAACTCCACACTTTAGCAGATGGCTCTAATTAAAAGGTTACTCTCTCTAAGCAATTAAGTTGCCTCAGCATTTTCCGATGACTCTAAAACACACACGGTATTTGGTCTCTCTCGCAAACACTTGGCATTAGAGAAAGCGTTCTGACACCGTCCTGTTCAGATGCCTCTGGATTTTGTCCAATTTTGAGGAGATGAAATAAATATTATGTTCGGCCACGACGACTGATATGTTTCTTTCGAACAGACGATTAGCGGGACTCTTGGCAACCCAGCATGCCCGGGCTGGTGAAAATAATAGAGGCAATTTCAAAAGAAGTTTTCAAGTGAAGTTCGGGGCAGGTTGGTCCCCTGTACGATTACATTTATATATATATATATATATATATATATATGATATATATATATATATATATATATATATATATATATATATATATATATATATATATATATATATATGATATATATATATATATATATATATATATATATATAATGTACAGCACAGTAGATTTCTGTCGTATTAGCCTTTATGCGACTTTATTCTATATTTGCTAGCACTGGAGAGTTGTGGGATTGAAGTTAGAGCCCGTCAAAGATTAACCGTGTTTATTAATGACTGCTGGGACACATAAAATAGGTTTGTTGTCACAATTTCCTCCAAGTACCCCAACGGTACCTCGGGGAATGGCAGTTTAAAAGGGGAGAAGATCTGCTTGGCTCCTGCTTCTAATTTACTAGAACCCTCTTGTTTTGTATGTGTTGGACTAGGGAGTAATGTTGATCTATATATGGTGCTTCCAGAATAATATGATCTGAAAATTCCACACCGTTATATTTGAGAATGCTTAACAATCAAGTATTCCACCGTTATTAAAAAAATTTGCTATTAGTGTGTCTGATTTAATTTTGAGTGTTACGGCCTGTCCAATGATAATGGGGCCTACTGCTTAAAACCAATTCAGAATGTTGATATACATCCATACCAACAGTGCGATTCAAACGCATGGACTCTGGTAACGAAGACTAGCTGATGGCAGAGGAGAGGTCAGCGAAAGCTTTAAATGATTACCCAGGGATGGGATGTTCAGTATATAATCCGTTTTGGCAGGATTGTAAAAGATATTCAATAGTCATCTTCGAAATTGCAAAGTATAAATCATATGGTTATGTGGGAAAGTCGAAGGAGGAAAAACTCCTAATACTTTTAACCTTTGATTTCTTTGCTTTTCTCCTGCACGACAATTTCATGCATTGATGAGCCACAAAAATATATGATCCAGCATTGTACTTAAAACCAGGGTTCAGTTTTTTCCCGTGATCGACTAACTGATAGTATCATATATATCCTTTTATCTTCGAACCACGAGGTTCTGCGTCAAACTGAAGAGAGATCCTATCGACAGAGTAATTGTTTATGTTTCTATTCATTACATCATATGACAGAGAAAAGGAAAAAAAGAGTGTGTATCCCGCTGTTATCTCACAACAGTGCATCGCAGTCTGTCGTGTGACACACACTCGTGTGGGAGTGCAAAACAAGACACGGACACAAAAGCATTCTGTGCCGTGACGCGAGTGCTAACCGCGCTTAATGCATGCCTAACGATCTCCGGATTTATTTTTATCCCTCAAGGTCAAGTCAGAAATCTAAAACCCGGTGTCGGGTGTTCCCCACCTGCGAACGGGAAGCTGTCTATCAATCAACGGCTGCATAACAATTACTTAGTATCCACGTCCGTCAAGTCAACAAACAAGTGTCGAGAACACACGCTGTAGAAATGGATGCCGGCAGTTTCTTTTTCTTTATTTTTGTTACTTTGAGGAGTTATTATTTTTCAACCGTGGAGATAAAAGTTTTTCACCACCCACTAAGGACTAGATGGTGTTAAATCAGTAATTTTCGAACTCTTCCGAGCCATGCCGCTTTTTACTGAATTGATTTTTCCGCGGTTCCCTTAGGAAAAGTAAGACTAGCATACATCTATGTACATAAAATGTTATGTGTGTATATGTATCCCTTACTCAAAAGACTTGTCTAAAAATTTCTCAATTTCTTCACATTAAGGACTGGCATATTTAGAGAGTGGTTTGGTTAAAATCTGACAAGTAAAGCTGCTGTTTTCATTTTTTTAAACTTAGCTTAATATTGACTTAGAGCCAAAGTGGCTAAAGCTAAAAACGTGAAAATTGGATAGCGATTCTTATTACTATATAGGTAATTACTACTAAAGGTCTTTTTTTAATTCAAATGCTACAAGGGAATTGGAAGATTCGAAGAACAGAAATTTCTCATTTAACCCCTTAACGCGCAGCCTCGAGTTGCGGACAGAAATAAACACAAAAATGCAAAATTATTCTTCACAATTACTAGATTTTCATTTTTGTTTTCTCAAATTGGACCTTAATTCCTTGTTTCAACTGTTTTAAAAGCACTGTTACAAATAATTGTGAATATGTCGATATGTTTGAGTTGCATTTGGCACTGATAAGAGCCGTTATATTAAGATTATTCCTTATACAGATTTGGGATTACATTTAACTATTATAAGAGTCCTAAATAAAAATATAAATATTTCAGTTAATCGATTTTGATTTAAGCCCCGCAGCATTAACCCCTTAACGTGCACGCTCGAGTTAACTCGAGCGTGATAAACTGGCTAAACTGTGCACTCTCGAGATAATTGGAGCGGCTTTGTACTTTATGTTACTATAATTTTTCACACTCGAATGCAATCGAGAATTGAAAATAACAAAGTGAAGGCAAAAAATAAATAAATAAAAACAATTGTTTTATTGATATTTATCAGTTATATGGGGTTGTAAGCTATAACACTTATTTATTCAAGTATAAAATATTTTTTTCTACTTATCACTTACGACTTATCTCTTCCTTGTGAGCCGCTTTCCGACAGCGTATTCATATTCAGATTCTGATTCGCTCATTTTTCAATATATATTTTACTAAAATATAATGTAAAATAAAATATAATTGTTAACTATTTTATTACTAAGCTCTGGCTGTAAAGACATCCTTGACTCGAGGCGTCACTATATATACTTTCTTCTTGAGATATGAAACATAAGGGTTTCATATTTGATACCTACGCATCAAGGGATGACACATCATACTGTCAATTGGTAGATTGCCAACCAATTGAATAATATATTCTTTCGACATAATAATATTCGAAAAATTAGAAATCATACTAATTGTATAAATATCCAATATACTCAAGTTTAATTTCTGTAATCACAAAATAACTCACTGTTTACAAAGATAAACAGCTCCCCAGTTTTGTTCCACCAATACCAAAAAAAGAATCGCCCACAAGATATTGCCCTGTATGTTGTGCTAAAAGAGATAGCAAAGGAAAAAAGAAAAGAAAAGAGAGCCGTTACATGTGTAATACTTGCAATGTTGGGCTATGTGTTGCACCTTGTGTCAAAATATATTACACAAAAGAAAATTTTGATTTATTTTATAAATACTAGTATTGTTATTATTGATGTTTTAAAAGTATAAACAAGTATTTTTACTGATAATAATGTTTATTCTGAAATGGGAATTCGAAAAGAAAAAAAAAAAAGTCTATGTGCGTATATATTACAATATTCGACTATTTTCTGAAATGTTATCAAAATCCGAAATTGCAGTAAAAATTTTGATTAATTTTGTATTTTTGTAATTTTCTTGGCGAGAGAACGCTCTAAATTGTGTTTTTTACATTAATAAAATGATTTTTTTTGGCCGGACTATTTAAAAAAACTGTGCATTAAGGGGTTAAAATTTTATCTTTATACTATTATCTGGAACTGCTTTTCTAACACGAGATGAGACTTCAGCCAACATAGGAGCTATATGTTTTTATCAAAATATTGGGCCAGTTGCTAATTCAAAAAATGAATTGTATTGTCCATGGATGATTCGTCATACACTTACTGCGAATCACTAAAAAGAATAATTAGCTATAACTGTGATGTTTTATAGCCATTCAAGATTTTATTTTGACATTTATTTTATTGCTCTTTATACTTTTATTATTCATGAGTAAATAACAATTACTAGTATTTTACCAGTTTTATAGATTTACCAGTGATTTTTTGGCGATAATTTCAAACGAATAATTCAAATATATTACTGTGTTCTATTTCCATTTGCTTGCCATATTTTAAAAATATGTTATTAAATATTTATAATTAAAGTTTAAATTTTGATAAGAGGAAAAGATATGCATATAATACCATTGATTTCATAGCAAATTAACCAGTTTATTTTTCAAATAATATATCTTTTCATATACCGTTCAGATTTATTTGCTGAAGCCATTTTTAATATTCAGTTAAAAGATAGGGAACTGTTCTATGAAACTCCAGTGTGAAATAATATCGATTCCTGTGTAATACTTGATATATTTGTGTTGTTCCATGGTAAGATCATATGTAGTGTTTGTGTCGTCAATTGTTGTGTACCAAATTATTAATAAATTTTGATGATTAAGCTGTAATAAGTTCTTAATTATTGGGAGTGTAGAAATCATTTTAAAACAATAATGTTACACTTATTTTCATACATATTTAAATATACAATAGTTACAATTATTTATACATTTTAAAGGCAGATACTAGATAAATAATTATGCGTATTGTATATATATACAAAATGTGTTAAAAATTTGTTATATTGCATACATATACACGCAAATAGCTCATGTATGTGTGTATATATTCAAATATATGCATATAAATGCACACACATATGTATATATATATACACATGTAAAGAAAAGTAAACTAGATCGGGAAACTAATGTAGGCATTTTTTATAAAACCCCAAAGATGCACCGAGAAAATTCTCCGGGGTTTTCAAACCTTAAGTCAAGGCTGTCCCTTTGCTTTAATCTTTTTAACCCCTAACCTAAATTGACCACTGGGGCTACAGTTCACGCCCTCAGAGAAGGGGTCTAACCAATTATAAATCTACATTGCCCTAGCGGACAATTTAGGAAATTTCCAAACAAAAAGGAGATGCAAGCTATCGGAGGCAGATTTTCTTAGAGATTTTCCCACAGATTTTGACTGAGATGTTGACCCAGGTGTTAAGGGCCTTTTACT
>CM063504.1:145711362-145721362 GCA_032207245.1 Pardosa pseudoannulata | reverse complement strand
ATATATAGAATAATTTTACACTAATTTCCACCAATTTGCATGCAAAAATGCGATCAATTTTAAGGCGAAAATAAAAACAGGGTACGGATTATGCACTACTAAATGTGTTAAAACTTAGGCTGTGTAGGACCCATTGAACTAGACGATTTGGGGTGACTTTTTGAAATAATAGAAGCTATTACATCCAATAATTTTTGTTCAAGAAAAATTCTTAGGAATGTATTAGACAGCACAATAATGTGTTTTTTTTTCCTTATGTACAACGGAAACTCAATTATACGTTTCTCATTCAAACATTTTTATCAGTTAGACGTTTTCTTTACTATTAATTCGTAAACACCCGCATACTAACAGAATAAAACATTGCAGAATTTAAAAGCTATCTAAAATATTTTATTAAATATTAAGGAAAATGATTTTAAGAAACAATTATTTCTGAACTTTTTCAGTCATAAATGCTATTTCTGAAATCGGTCATCTTTATCTTCATTTTGAGACACTGACACATTATATATTTCGCCTTTCTTTATTACTAACAATAAAGGTGTGGAAACACAGTAATATAGCATCGGTATTATGAGTTGGTATTGTGCAATCTACAATTTCTATGTAATATAAATTATTATACGTTATTTTTTCGATAATTGAAACACTTATCAATTGTACTATAATGTATATTTATTTGCACACTTTTTTCATTTTTACGCTTTTACCTTAACATATGAATGGGGGGGGGGACTTTACTATGTCGTTTAACAGTAAAAATTTTTGTCCTATATACCATGGGTTCTGCTAAGCACGCGAGCAGGGAAATACCCGAATGAATGACAGGACTGCATCTGGATCTAAGTTCTGTCCTACATTTCATTGATTTTCTGGATTTTTTTATCCTTTCGCCACAGCTTGATATGAATGGCATACAGTGGGAAATGTTTATCGACTTACTCGGCCGGAAATATAAATTCAGTGGCACGTAATGTTTTTTAGTTTAATGTCACGTTCTGTTGCCGGTAAATATACGTGTCATAAAAACGAAAGGATGCTTTATTGCCGGAGAGGTTATTTTGAGGAGAAAAGGGGAAAAGAAATTTTCGATGAATTCACCGAGAAACTTTATTTAGCATTCTCAAAAGACAAACAGGATAGGTTCGAAAAACAATATTTGTCATGATCGAGGAATGTTGTCCACTGTCCAGACGATCTAATCTTACGATCTTATTTTTTAAAAATCGACCAAGGCTGTTTCAGAAACAACTTGTTTAAAGAAACCCGTGTTTGATTCGCAAATATAATTAAAAGATAATTAACCATTAGTTTCTTTAATTATTTTGTTACTAATTAGACTTATAATTAAGTAATTGTACTGAGCGAGGCTACATACTAAATTGTTCTTCCATGATTGTGCCCATAAAACTCTCATTCAAATTTTGCTTATAGTTTTATTGCATTTTTAAAATTAAATTTATTTTAATATTTTCCTTTATATAAATGAACCTGTTATTAACACATTGTATTCGGGACACGTGCTAGTGCTTTTTCTGACAATTGATACTTGAGCGCGCGTCACGTATTAGTACGGGTTAGTGTAACAACATGGTTTGTTTATGGGTACAAAAATAACGGTATATAGAGGAAAACGAAGCCGAATGTTCTTGTCTATTACATAAATTCTGGAAAAATTTAGACAAATAAAAACTAGTTTTTGCATCAGTCGATGCGGAACCACAGACGGGGAAGGTTGTTTAAAAAATCAATTTAGATTTAAAATTAACTTTTTATTTTTCCTTGCGAAAATAATATTAAATATATGTATATTTAAATATTATAGATATATTTGTATTTATATATATATATTTGTTCATTTGTCTATTTATATATTTGTTTATATATTTTAATGTAAAATACTAAAAGTTGGTTAAAAAATTAAATAATTTTCGATCTATTGAGATTTAACTGAATAACTAAATTTACGCGCAAAACGCCCGCTCCAGGTACAATTCCGTTGCGAAATGTAACCTCCAACAATGTGTTAAGAGAACCAATTGGATTTTTGATTAATTCACTTCTTTGAACTTCGAATGTTTTGTAGAAAATACCGTGGACTAAGAAAAGGCGCTAGTTTTCGCAGATGAATCTCTCTCGATCATCCGGAATGTATGGGAAATGGGAAATCATGGATAACAAAATTCCTGGTTAACTCATTAAATATGCGAAATTGGAAGAATAAGCACTGTATTTTAAAAGGTGGGTGATTTTTTAAATTTAATTACTGCTTGACATAACGTGGTATGTGGACTGTTACAACTTTTCAATAGGTTTTCTCTGAATGATTGTAAGTAGATTTCTCTTACATCTTTTTAATAGGTTTTTTCTGAATAGTGCTTCTTAGATTTCTCGAGATTAATTTATCCGAACATTTACTTTGAGTTTTATTTATTCTTATTTTTTATTAAGATCTTCTAGGTATGTTGGCTCGGAACTAGGACTTACACTCTGTAAGCTCGCCGAGCAGTCTGCGAACGTTCTATTTCCGACTGTAAGTCATTTGGGTATGACTTCACGTGGGTCTCGTATAGGGAGCAGGTATGGAGACGAAATAATCAGCCGTAGATAATTTCAAACTTAACAATGTTGATTTATTACCACCAAAAAAACATTTAAAGAAAAATATAGGTAAAGTCCTCGAGAGAGGAGATCATTCTAAGCAACCTCCTCATCTGAAAGTTCCGCCGGGAGTCCCCTTCCGTCATTCCTTTTTCAAACAGGAAACCTCGGTTCCAGGGGATATCGACACCCCCCCCCAAGTTGACCTTCGTCCTTGGAGTAGCCGACGCGTTCACACAAAGAACAACTTCTCTCTGTCGGTGCGCTGACAAAACAGCAGATCTGACACCTCCAACAGTCCATGAGTGAAAAGGATCATTACTGCCGTTTTCCAATTGTTCGGCGTTTAAAATGTTCGGCGCCTTACAATGAACCAAAAGAATAAAAGTTCGCCCGACCACCGACAGAGACGGACGCGACTATTACACATTCTTTACTAGTTAGGGGAATTCCGCAGTCCCAATTATATAATTTTATAATTCTAGCATATAGCTTCACTAACTTTTATATTGTATAGTGCATATTTACTTATCATAGTAACATAAGATTCTGCTACTTTTTGTTCTTTTTCTTATAACCATTGTACTACACAAGATAAGTTTATTATATAGATCACATATTTAAGACACAATCGTTTCTGTCTAATTTGTGGTACCATTGATGAGACACAACATCAATAAACCTTTGTTTATTCTTTCAGTGTTTCCTTTTCTTTTCATTTCTCATTATCAGTTTCTACTATATATATGCATAAATGTTTCCATTTCTCATTTATATTCTAGTGTTAATCCAGAGTATTAGAAAGTAAAAAAATTTAATATATAATTTATTAAAAGGTATAGTTATTATATATTTATCATTGTAGTAGTACATGTATATCTATTTATACATTTGTGTATATAAATGAGCACATATATACAGATATATACATATAAGTATATATATATATATATATATATATATATATAATATATATATATATATATATATATATATATATATATATATATATATATATATATATATATATATATATATATATATATATATATATTTGTGTGTGTGTGCCATATTTGATTCATCTGGCTCAATGCTAACATGTGGGAAAAATAATATTTCCAACGTATTATCGTAATGATAACCATTAAATTTTCATATGTGGGGAGACATAGATTCTACATTCATTTATGCAGTTAAAAAATGTTAAACCTTTAAAAATGGATTTTTAAGATATTGTTAATTACATGTGACATAAAGTGTAGATATACTGGATTCCTTACATTAGAGTATATTGGATTCCCCTAGATCTATGTATGTGTCTTGATTAAAGACCAATATATGTCTTGATCTATAGGAAAAATAAAATTCACTCTAACCAGCGAAATCCACCTAAGTTACTGAAAGTCAAAATCGGAACACATTAATTTGTAATGTAGCAACAAACACAAGCCCAGGTTTGTGGATGCGTGTTATATTAAACCAAAATGCAATATGGGCAGATTTTAGAAAGCGAAAATGATTTAGCAAGCTGTTTGCATAGCCAAAATCAAATGAATGAACTGAGCTACTAAAGTAAGATTGCATCGTCATCAAATAAAACAGTACTTGAGAGACTACTTAATCACACTCTTTCGGATTCCTTATGAGCACAGAAAACCAATATCCTGGGTAATCGATTATTAATTCAGTTCTGTCAATTATATAACCTGACCTCGAACAATGCTCCAAACAATCCAAAACATTCAAGTTGCATCAGACTAAACGTCCTGAGCCATTTTAAATCCCCCCCGTTTCTCCGAATCTATTAAGACCGACCAATAACCTTCCACGAATTGCGCAGAAAGCGGGTCAGGTGGTGAAAAAACGGGGATAGTATCGCGGAACCGGTTTCCATAGCAACAGTGGACAGGGGAACGGTGACGGTGAGAACCGTTTCATTCAAGAAAGAAGAATGCAATTTTAAATTTTCAAATGGAGAGTTGTACTTACACTCTTCAAGTAATGCTTTTGATGGCGCGTTCAACGGCAAGTATGGAGGATGCTTGTGAATTTTTTATAGTATCGGAAATAAATAAATCGATAAAATACCAAGAAAGTTTAAATGCCTGGTAGATTTTTTCTTTCGAGAGAGAAAGATAAAAAAAGTTTTATTTAAACAAAATATTTGTCCAACAAATGTTAGTTTTAAAAACATACAAGTAAAGTCGACAACAATGTATTTGACAATTTCGCTAAATAACTTGGCACATTTAAAATTTGTTATAAAACTTTTCTCGTACTGATTTAATCTTAACAATAAAAAATTAAAAAAAATTAAAACGCTATATTAAAAATTGATTCCCCTGGTTCTTGACGCTATAGTCGAGTTTTAGAAAGCTTTTACCTTTTGAAATTTTCCTAAAATAGTGTTATTTGCTTGCTTATCATCCGGAACAGATAAAAAATGGTATACGTTGATTATTTATTATTATATTTATTGTACTGTAATGCATACAGTGATGACAATAATTTAGTAAGTTCACCCTCATAAGTCTCTGGAATCGACGGTGTTTTAATTCTGTTGTAGGGCATGCATTTCTGTGTCAAAAATGTTTTGAAGCTATATTACCTCGTCAGCAGAGTTCTATTTTAACCACAGAGGGGGTCGAAGAAACTTAACAATTTTATATATTTATGCTAGAAAAATAATTATACCATTTATCCTGATATAGAGAAATAGTTACATATTAAAGAATACTAACTATTTTCAATCATTGAAAATAGCTAGTATTCTTTAATGTCTACTTTAAAGTAATCTCATTCTTTTGATAAAATTCAGCTTGGAGATTTCCGAACATAAAGAGATGTTAGACAACTTAATATGACCTTTCAGTACCCGAATTCTTGGCTTTGAAAGCCATTGTTGTCATAAGTGTGCATATTTGTTTGAAATGGGCTAAAGAGTAGACTCCCAAGGGTACCTGTATCACCCACCCCTAAGCCTTCCAGGGAGGCGGAAGTAAATTGAGAGACAAATAGAAAGAGTTACGGTAATCAAAGGGGGTAGCCTGTAGACATAATATCTATAAAAGGTAATTAGTAAATTAATAATATTCATTTACCATAGTAAATGTTATATTTCATTCAATCACAAATTCCACTACTGACACCTGGGATTGAGTACAGAAATTTTAATTGCAATTCTTTCATGGTATATGGCTGAACGTGGGCTGAGTAGAGTAGCTAGTTGAATGCCTAAGAAAAGGTTTGGTTTCGGATCGCTACGGTCTACTTTTTGCAACATGAATGTTAATCAGACCTGGACCTACTGCTTAAAGCCGATTCCGAACGGCTACGAATATCCATTCCATAGTGGGATTCAAACCAACGAACTCCGGTTCCTAAGGCCAGCACCCTAACCATTCGGACATCGTTCGGCCCTAAGAAAAAGAACATCCCTGGACCTGGAATTTTGCGAATGAATCCGACATTCACAAATTGTTTAAAATCCCTCAACCTCAATCATCTCATTAATTATTTTTATTTACTTTTGATTTTATGCTTATTAAGTTTTAATAAACAATTTTTACAACATTTGATGGCCATTTAACTAATTTTAATACGATAAACAGGGAGAAAAAATGAGATAAAGATAATATGTAACTATTATGGAAGGGGAGCATTCTAATATTATTATCTTGTAAAGGGTGTGGTGGTCCAGAAAAAATTGGGAACCACTGGGCTCAGGAGTATGTGTATGTGGAGAGGTAGTAACGGTGCAGCACCTTCCACGGTCCAAAAGATTGAAAAAATAGGTCCTTTATAATATAAGGGCATCGACTTCACATACAATAGTCTCCAACACTTTCGTCTGCCCTTTAACTCCCCCCCCAAAAAAAAAATATACTATCTATACACGTCACTGACAATCTTAGCACAGTGAAGACTGCATATTTGGTTCCAAGGCTTCTTAATTTTTTTGGTTTTTTTGGGGGGGGGGTTTTGGAGTGCTACGGTCTACTTTTTGCAACACGAGGGCTAATGAGACGGGACCTACAGCTTAAAGCCGATTCCGAACGGCTAGGAACATCCATGCCTCTGTGGGATTCGAACCGACGGCCAGCACCCTAACCAATTGGCCATCGTTCGGCCCAAGGCTTCTTAAAGATGCATATTAACAGATTCTTCCTTCTCAAATAAAGTATGCTTTTGATAATGAGATAATTATTCTCAGTTTGTTAATTTATTTTCCTTTGCTGATAAAACAGATCAGAGTCTAAAAAGGACTTTTTAAATTATTGGTTAATTACTTAAGCCATTTAATTTTCAATTTAAAAATGAAAAAGTTTGAAGATTAGTTTGTTCTTTGAACGGTGGTTCTCAAGAAGTTCAGAAGGTTCAGAAAGAGTTTTATTTCAGTCGTTAGTTAACATTGAGCGAAAACACCAACTTAAGGCTTATTTTTAAATTCTTATACATATTTCAATTTAATTATATGAATTTTCATTACATATTTATTTCGACATTGTCTGCAGTGGTCATTCTATTAAGGGAGGTCTTCAGAGAGATATCCATTCTAGCCTGGATAACTGTAGATCTACTACTGGTCACTTTAAAATTTTTAGGATAAATCGAAATTAAATATTATTAAAATCATCAATTTCATTACGCATGTCAGTTAATTGTGTTTCCTAAGTGGTTTGTGTGATTTATATACTTAGTGTGTGCGGGTACATTTCGCAGCGGAATTGTACCGTTTTGCGCGTAAATTTAATTATTCTGTTAAATCTTAACAGATCGAAAATTATTTAATTTTTTAACCAAATTTTCTACTTTATATTGAAATATATAATCAAATATATAAGTAGACAAACAAATATATATATATGTATATATGAATACAAATATATATATAAAATATAAATATACACACATATATAAATATATATATATATATATGTATATATATTATATATATATGTATATATGTATGTATATGTATATATGTATATATATATGTATATATATATATATACATATATATATATATATATAAATATACATATATATATATATATATATAATATATACACATATATATATATATATATATATATATATATAATATCATTTTCGCAAGGATAAATAAAAAGTCAATTTTAAATCTAAATTGATTTTTTTAATCAACCTTCCCGTTCTGTGGTTCCGCATCGACTTATGTAACAACTAGTTTTTATTTGTCTAAATTTTACCAGAATCTACGTAGTAGACAAGATTATTTGGCTTCGTTTTCCTGTATATACCGTTATTTTTGTACCCACAAACAAACCATGTTGTTACACTAACCCGTACTAGTACGTGACCCTCGCTCAAGTATCAGTCGTCAGAAAACGTACTAGTACGTGTCCCACGTTCAAGTATCAATTGTCAGAAAACATACTAGTACGTGTCCCACATACAATGTGTGAAAATAAAACGTTGGCAGGCGTTAATGCACATGAACCGAAGTATAGAACCCCTTGTATTGAAATATTCTAAACATTTCTATCGTCAGGAGTTCCACATGGGGGCTCCCTTTGCAAGAATCCGATTTCCAGCGAGCCTGACAAACAGTGCAACGTCTTGTCGGAGAAGTCCCGGGTTACGCCGACCCCTTTTTGCATTGCGCCATTGTCGATTCCTGCGCACTCACACACGTGGTGTTTAAAGCGCGAACAAAAGCCCAATGGAAATAAAAAACAGATAAAAGATGAATAGGTTAAGCGGCCTTTATGTGGGCCTTTTTTAAAATGTTTTTAATTTTTTTTTCCATTTCAGAATGGAAGGAATTTGTTTTTATTTCTTCTTTTCTCATCTCTTGATACAGACGGAGGACTTGTTAAAGCTCCTATTTCTATTCGCACTTTTCTTTCTAGATATGCTTCGAGATCCAGGGACAAATTGTGGGTGTTTGTCTGATGAATGGGGGGATATGGACCCTGTTTAAAATTGGATATTTTAATGTTAAACGAAAGAATAAAATATAAAATAATACAAAAAGGTTTAAAAAATGAGAACAAAATTCACATTACACAATTCAGGATATATTTGTCGATAATTGAATGTGCATTAAAACGGAATATTATAATGTGTGTTCATTGAGTGCATATATCATGTAACCAGTGACGTGCGGTCCATATGTGCAGGATGTGCACTGCACACCCTGCACATTGTGTCTTACACCCTGTTCATTGTGTCTTAAGACAGTATATAAGTTATATCTGTAACACCATATCCCTGGTTTTGTTTTTAAAAATTGTCAAGACGTTTTTAGCAGAATATATGATTTCCAAATGTTAAAAACAATTAATAAATATAATTTATTCCACTGACCGATCAAGAAACAGTTCACTTAATTGTGCCAGCGTGCAGTGAAATCCTCTGCACGGGGAATAGATGTTCGGTTTGTCGGCACCAATGAGCATCCGGATGAGGCAAGCCAGCGGCGGGCGCCATGTGGTGCTATGTTTGCTGAACATATAAGTTTTTCGTGCAACCCCGAAGCGTTTCTTTTTCGACGCCGAAATGACACCATACAACAAAAGACATGATATTTGCTTCAGTGCTAGTAGAATTCTCATAAGTTTAGCTGTTTTTATAGTTATAACTCGACTACTCATAGGTAAATATTTTATTTATTGTATTCTTTAAATTTATATTCATAATAAATAACCCGTTTTAGAATGGAGAAATCAGATGTCTCAATAATTAAAGATTTATTGGAAAATCCATGTTCTCTGCACACCCTGCATGAAAACCTACCGCACGCCACTGCATGTAACATATATAAAAATAAATAAATATATATGTGTATATATATGTGTGTGTGGTGTGTGTGTAATGATGAAACACATTTATACAGAACTTAATGAAATGTTCAATTAACCTAAGTATTTTTCGTTCCTGAAGCGGAGATCCAATATTGTGCATGTAATAAATTATTTACTTATACGAATATTAAATTATGCGGAACATTAACTTATACGATGTAATGATCTACCCACTACGTAAATTTTGTATATATATATATATATATATATATATATATATATATATATATATATATATATATATTATATAGTGGACATTCATTTATACGAAACTCAACCGAAATATTCAATTATACGAAGTACTTATCGTTCCCCGGATGAGCTCCAGTAAGGCTCATGTAATAAATTATTCACTTACACGTATATTGAGTTATGAAAAACATTTACTTTTACAATGAAATGTTTGATAATCTACTCAAATTTTAGACCGTAAATGTTATACAGTTGTATGAAGGGAGCAAAAATGCTTAGCGAAAATTCGTGTACTGTGAATATTACTATCTCCATCTTCCTTTTGTACAGATATAGACTAAGGGAAAATAGAAATA
>CM063504.1:145671362-145701362 GCA_032207245.1 Pardosa pseudoannulata | reverse complement strand
AAACAGTTTCTCTTTAAAATTGTTGCTTTATATCTCTCCCGAATTATTTCAAGTATTATTATTTAACACTAGATTGCCCAAGGAAGTCATTTTGACTGCTTTTTAATCTCAATAAAAAAACAATTATGTATATAATGACACAATATCTTAAAATTTTGTACAACATATAAATGCGTTTATTAATATGTTGTACAAAAAGTCACAAAATTGAAAGAAATTGTGTCATTATATACATAATTGTTTTTCTAATTGAAATTAAAAAGCAGTCAAAATGACTTCTTTAGACAATCTAGGGTTAAATATTGACAAAAGGGATGTACTCGATTTTAATTCTCAGCCGACGCTGTTCTGTGGTAGCTTACAAAATAATAATATTTTATTTATATCATGTACTCTTCCTATATAATATTCAATAAATCTCAAAAAATCTATATTATATATACAAACATGATAAATGTCGCGTGTAAGAACCATACCTACTGGTTTCCTCCATAACTTTTCTTATAAAAAATAGTAATTGCCGTTGCAAGCATACCTTCGAAATTGGCCTTAAAAAGTAGATCCTTGCCTTCTTAACCTTCGTGGAACAAAAAGTAGACCACTGAACTCCTGACCATACACCGAATGCCCTTTTATGTTTGACCACAAGTCAAGAAAGGGAAAAAGAAAGTCTTAAATGAGAGACAAGTGGAAAATGAGCTTATTCTTTTCTATTTGGGAGGAGGTGTTGTCAAGTTTAATATTATTCATCATTTCTCGAGACATCAATTCCTCAATTCTGTTATTTATTTCACTCTACAGCATAAGTTGGAATACTTTCGTTAATAAATTTCTTATGTGTAACGACATATTTATTTAAAAATTTAAAAAAAAATTACTGTTTTTATTTTGAATATTCCTTTTGTTAATGCATTTTCACTTCCTTTTTAACACTGGAAGTAAAAAGATGAGATTGAAAAATAATGGAGTGAATGCAATCTTATTTTAAAAAATTTCGTTGGTTTAACTTTGTCTTTCTCCACATTCCTCATTGTGAGATCAATGCTCTTCTTAAACTTATTCATACTCACATTTTTATTAAGATTTACACCAGCTTCAGTTCTTTTTTTCTTGCAATAATCAGATGCTTCTTGAGTACCCTTCATTCTTTTAATAAGGCAGCATTTTCGTGTCGAAAACATTACGTATTATAAACTTCACAAATTGGGAATGATTAGCAGTCAAATACCCAATATCAAATTGACGACCCAGTTCTAAAGGCAAAGAGTCTATGTTTTGTGATATCACCATTTTTATCTTTAATATTGATTTGAGAATTTCAGTTTGCATTACGTGAATTTTAAATTTGTGACATAGGCTATACCTACTTCTTACAAATTTCAAATTCATGTTATGAAAACTGAACTGCGCAAATCAATATTAAACATCCAAATGCCAGTATCTCAAAATTTAAACTATTGAGCTGTTATCTTTTAAAACTGAGAATTTCAGTTAATTGCTTTTTATTATTCAACCATAGAAATATTCTAGTTTGTTTATATACGAAAGCAAATATACTGTATCTACCTCATAGGGCACTAAAAACCAATGTTTGTTGTCTCATCTTAAATTGAAATTAAACTGAAACTTAATTAAAATCTTTAAACAATGTAAATTCTGTGAAAGATAAGTGCGTTAGGATGTACACGCCTTTTTAAAACAAGTTTTATCTTCCCTTCTGTTCGTGAACAATTTTGAACATAGGTTTTCTTAGTTGTGTGCATGCCATTATATTTTTGATTGCTGTTAACGGTATATAAGATGCTCGAATTTTATTTATGATATATAATGTTTTAAACTATCGATTAATGATAAGAGAGATAAAGCTGTTAAACATTACACGAATTAATATTTATTGATTTTTCCGAAATGCATTAAAGTAATTCTAATCACTTTTGGAAACGTGCTTCCAATCATAATCATACTACCGAACTTAATGTTAGCTTTTATTCTTCTCTATTTAACAGTTTCCTCTATAGCTCTAGGTAAAGTGTTTTTCTTTTCCTACTCTACCAAGTGACTGCTGTATATTACGAAATGCGGTAAGATCAAAATGGAAATTAATAACGTTCATTAGCAGCTGATACAGAAAATGGGACATTTGTGTTTTTTATTTGGCTAGACGGGTGCACTCTAAAGTCATGAAGAAACTGGGCAAAATTAAAGTGGTATTTTTAACAGATAACCTAATCTCCCTTCTCCCTGTATTCTTAAAAAGAGTAAATAAAAAGTTTCCTTCATCACTAAAAAGCAACATTTTTCAACATTTTTTCCGTTCGAGACTATTATACTGTGAAATCTCTATCCATTGTTTTTCAAGGGGGCAAAAATGAAAGACACTGAATATGGAAGAATGATAGATGCGTAAATAAATGAAAAAAATCAATAAAACTTGTGATTTTGACTAAATAAATTATTTAAAACCTAATTAGAGGAATTTAACACTTTATTAAACATAACTTATAAATTGAATCAAAATTATCGTTTAAAAATAATTTGAAATTGGTACCTACTTTGTACAAATGGATCCCTTGATTACCAATAATGAGCTTTATATCACCTCTACCTTTTCAAATATACTGTCACTGTCGATGTTCGCGTATATTAGATTTCTTTTTAAGTTTTAGAAAGTTTTTGAATGTTTCAGAAAAATTCGGTACTAACTTAGATTCGTTTTCGTCTAAACTTCAGTTCGTTTACTCCTTTCCCTTTCTCATGAACTTTTTGGTCTGTTCATAGGTCCTTCACTGTTGTGACCCCACTAGTTGTAAAGTTTACTAACAGTCTGGTGGTTAGTAGCTTAAGAAATAGTGGAGTCACAACAGTTACTAACCCTCTGTAGGCTATCATCTTGGCAATAGTTTTTGGACTCTGTTACATCGGGTTGTGATCTTCACTACTACTACCCTAAAATTTCCCCACTACCCTTTTTGATTATTATCGAATCACATCTTTGAAAAGGGAGAATTCCTTAGGTGCAGGGCTCGTATTTCCCCCAGCCCCGCAATAAAAAATTGCAATAATTTTATTTTAAATTCGGTACTAATGAAAATTTTTGCGGTACTAATCGATACTAACGAAGTACTAACTAATGACACCTGTGAATTTACTGAATCTTGTAGGTGCAGGGCTGGGGAAATGTACATCTTTTTGATTCATTCCATTC
The DNA here is from genome assembly GCA_032207245.1 of Pardosa pseudoannulata. Classification (NCBI taxonomy): domain Eukaryota; kingdom Metazoa; phylum Arthropoda; class Arachnida; order Araneae; family Lycosidae; genus Pardosa; species Pardosa pseudoannulata. Next base: position 145,698,157 of record CM063504.1, on the reverse strand, counting down.
AAGCTGTCCATTAACAGGTCATGGTTCTTTTCCATCTTACATAGAAAGATTTAACATAACCGAAAGTTCTAATTGTGTATGTGGGAATCGAATATCTCTTCCCATTACTTGTACCATTGTTCTTTGGCAACAACTTTCATTTCCACCCTCCACCAGAAAGTAAATTGACTTAATCTAAGAAATTGAATTCAAACTGTCATTTCCTCTAAAAAGTAGGCAAATTGATCTTCTGGCTCTTGGAAAATCAAGAACATATTTTAAACGCATACTAAATATTTTATCCCTCTCAGTAAATGGCTTCGTCTGTGTTTATGGGGACTTCTGCTGAGAAACACTTTATGCGTAGCCAATGATGTACCTTTTATAAGTTAAAATTTCTCAAATAAATCTCTCTGAGATGCGTAACAGTCTTGCATCTTTCATTAGGTAAGCCACTTCCTCTTGAGTAAGCAGCATGGAACAAACCCTAAGGTGGTCTGGTAAAGCCCTTGATGAGTCAGAAATCTTTTGAGCTCCACACGACTTACATTCTTACCAGTACACAAAGAAATAATTCATTTCTCCAGTTCTTCTGAATTCCACAAAAACGATACTTCCTAGAAAAAAAGCGATGTAACTAAAATGTTTCGGTGGCTGATGCAGTAAAACGATGAATACGGGGAAGATGAATGTGGATAATATAGCATCATTTCTATAAGGATAAATTTGGAGCCAAATGAGTCCAACGATCAATGTGGGAACGGTAGATCGAAGTTCACCTATATTTATAGGTTTGGTTTAGATTGATAGATGATTTTTTTTACTACACAAGACTAATGAAACAGGGGCTTACTAATTAAAGCCTATTCTGAACGGCAACAAATATAGATTCCAGCACCGATCTCCTAAATAGTGGACTACTGTATCGAAAGGCAGTATTCTATCTATCTATTATTAAATTTTTCAAATAAATATTCAAGTTTGACATTTTAAATCATATTAAACAGTAGAAAATATTAATTAAACAGTTCTTTCATAAATTGAAAATGCAGCAGAATTAATGTAAAACTTTTATACCAATTATTTTATCCATCCCATATTAGTGTATGCATTAATACTTGATAGTAAAAGTTAATGTACATCACGCCCCTATGTAAATATGAGAAACTGTTTTAAGTTACAAATTTTATAAACCTCTAACATCGGACATAGCTATTCCAAATTTTCTGAGTTTTGCGTATAATAATTTCCTTTTATGTCATTAAATGCATTTTATAATAACTTTACATTAGAGCACTAGGAAATTGTTATGTAAACACAACGTTTCACCATACAGATAGATCACCATACAGAACTCCACATAGGGTCCATATGAGTTTGAGCAGGATGACTAGAAGATAATGACGTGCAATTCCATTTAACTGTACAAGACCATAAGTCGTTTAATAACCTTATGTATAAATAAGAAATCCTGATTTGGGGGACATCAAGTATATAATAAATGTGTTAATGTTTAGAAATATGTATACTCTAAGTAAGTTTAACCAATCGTGTTCTAGTATAATTTTGATATCCTTTCTTATTTTTCATTGTTTTTTTCACAAATGCAAACTTGCGCGTACATATTGTAATGAATAACTCCATCAATAAATATATTAGTAGTTCTTACAGAGTTTTCACCAGGGCAGAGCCTATTTAAAGCACTAGTCGACCGGGTTGTGACACTAAACACCCCTCCCCCTAATCAAAAATTTTAATTTTAGGGGTAAAATTTTAAATTTAATTTTTAAAACTTAAATTATTTAATTAACGAATTTAAAAATATCTTGAATAATATTTCATGATACTTAACACAGAAAGTCATATAAAAAGCAAAAGACAGTTTTTTTTCTTACTGTAAATTATATAAATCAAATATCATTATATAAGTAATTATATAAATCAATTTATTCTTTTTTGGTACTTATAAACTTCCTCATGGCAGTATAACGTAACGAAAGATAATATAATTTGTGCAAACTGATTGAAAGTTATACAGAACTTCAGGTGAGATGCCTCAAAGAAACACACTATGCATGGGTCCAATTTTCCTTTATTGGGTCTTGCACTAGGTCATTGTTCATTAGTAAACTATATAGTGTTTACTCAGTATTTGAAAATCTGAAACAGTGATTAAAATTTTGCTACAATTTTCCAAATTAAATATTTGAGCTGATGTTTTCAACAGGAACGAATATTAACTCTCTCCATGTGTCTCCTTTTCGATCTCCTTTTCTACTCTCTTATACACACATACGCATACTAATCAATCAAATAAATTGTTAAAATCAGACCTTTTACTTGTCTATGAATGACTCCCTCTAGTAATCAGTTGAAATAAAAGTTTTATTTTGTTTATCATTTTTTTCTTAATCTTATGATAAGAGGTTGTGCCAAATTAAACATATCAATCTTTGATGAGCTGACGCCCATGAAAACGGTTTGGTTGATGGACAGAAAGGTTACGACGGAATTAATAGTAAGAAAGGACAAAGAACCTTATTCATAAATGGCAGTAAACTCCTCGGTTGACAACGCGGTGGTTATAATTAGTCTGCATGTTGCCATTTCTGAATTTTCCTTTTATGCAGATAGTGGTCGTTTCGAAGGGTTTATGGGCAGTAAAAGACATATATAATAACTCCTTTCTGAGACTGCCCGGTGGTTTAAAATGCGTAACAGTCATTTTCTCACGACGTTAGTTAAAGATCTTGGCGTCTTGAACATGACATGCCCGAAATACTGCGTAAAAGTCATGTTATTTTCTTCCCTGCTAGCTTACTCTAAAGTTGATTTAGAACGTATATTCATCTGTTTTGCTACCCTTTCCTCACGATAAAAATTATTATATAAAGAGATACACTGTTAATATAGGAAAAATTTAATTTTGAGAAATTCTTTTTTTAACTTGTTACACTTACTGCAAAGAAAGCAATTTTTCAAACAATAGCAAGATTTGATGCAAAATCTATAGTTGAAATTAGTTTTAAAACTTCAATTGTGCTTTCTTTCTTTGCCTAATAAGGACGAAATTAACATTACTTCATCTACAAGATTAAATTCATTTGTACCCCTTTCCATCGATCAATGTTACTTCCGAATATTAAGAGAAAATCATTAATACATTTTTAGTTATATCTTTTATATTACATGTGCCCTGAAAAAAAATGGAAAATAATTGTTGCGGGTAGTTAGGTCATCATATATACATTACATATCATATATCAATTCCTCTATTGTAGAAACAAAAGAAAAATTTACGTTTTAGGTATTTAAGGTATAAAGAGTTATTTTGTAAAATATTTTCATACAACTTTTTTCCTAATAATAAAGTATGTAACAAGTCCAAGACAAATTATATTCTCTCACATAGTGTCCGGTTGGTCCGAGTCCCGTCCTACAGCTATCCTTGCATTGGGCAACGAAGAAATGAGCTTCTTTAAGAAAAAAAAATATATGGGTCTGTAACTGCCATGACTCTTTTTATTCACTGTTAACCTATGGAAAAAATACAATTTCCTTTGGCCGGTTCATATTTAAAAGATTCTCTATCTATATCTATATATATCTATCCATTTATCTATCTATCTATCTATCTATCTATCTATCTATCTATATATATATATATATATATATATATATATATATATATATATCTATATCTATATCTATCTATCTATCTCTCTCTCTCTCTCTCTCTCTCTCTCTATATATATATATATATATATATATATATATATATATATATATATATAAAATGTCAGGATTAAAAATAGGGGAATTAAGTGAGTTATAATTAAAAATAGTTAGAACTCATTAATGACAACGTAATAAGAGAAAGACACATTCTCAGGCGGAACTATACAGAGTAAAAGAGCTGATGTAAGTAAACATAGGAATTTTGCTTGGGTAGCACCGCAAATAAAGACAGTTCTGAGTAGGAACTCGGGCTGATAGCATCCTCCTAACTTGTTGCTCCAAGATGAGAACAAAGGATATATAAATGGCATAGCTATGGACAGAAGGATTACAATATATATATATATATTATATATATATATTACCTTTTTAAGAGATTCTATGGGGTATTTGATTTTTCTTACTGGGAGTTTATGTCTGCTAAATGTTCTTATTTTCATTTGAAAAAAGAGTGTGCCGAAAATTCTAGTAAAAAAATTTAAATTAAATATATTTTTCTCGGTGTTTTTTATTTTAAAGAAGAAGGTATCATCCTAGAAAATTTGTTGCTCTATCAAGCGGTATAATTTGTTTATAGAATTTTTAAAAAATGAGGCGGACAGAAGGATTTTAATTTTTTTCATTGGTTAAAATTGGAGGGAGAAATAACCAATAAGGCAGATAGAAACCCACCTTAAAAAATTATACGTTTCGGGTTTGGCCTATTTGAGCAAGTTGTCGTCTCAGTGACTTCTTGAACGGTTATGATATACTTTAGAATATGTTTCTAGTAATGAAGAGCTTTTAAGACAGGTAAGCATACTAATGCAGAAGGTTCCGACATTTCCCACTATTGCTCGAAAGAAACTAGCACACGGACTTGATCGGAAATACGGATTTAATGTCAATAAGCATTGTATATCCGAACGCAAATGACTGGGAAATGGATGTCAGCTCACACATCGCTAGAACGCAATGAAAGAGCTGTCGAAAAATATAATTGTAGAAGTTAACAGCTTAACAAAAGATACGCTTTTTTCTTCCATGCTTGGCACGTTTTTTTTTTCTTTACACCATTGTGCTGATCATAATGGAGCAGTGCCCAAACATTTCAGCATGTGTTGTAAAGCTTTTTAATTTATTTCTTTAGAGCAGCATTCCTTTAATAATGAACATTAAAAATATTTAAGGCAAATAAAAAATTATTATGTATCGTGTGCGTTCAATATATATGTACACCGACTTCCACAAAAAAAAAATCTGTTCAGAGCTTTGTTTTTTTTATGAAAATGTATGCAAGAGTTGTAATCGATACTTAATTTAATAGCAAAATCAAAATTAAAAAAAATTGACTTTGTTTTAATTTTTTACTATTCCTTTTAATATAAATAGTATATTAGTGTATTTAAGTATCTACAAAATCTTGATTTGTCACTGCTCAGACTCAAAAACTTCTTCAAATGTTTAATTACAAACGAGCCCCGTATAACTTTCTTTCCTGTCACTTTGCTAGGGTTTTTCATTCTAATTTATTCTTTTATAACGAATAACTGAAATCTTAGAAATTGAGTATGACAGTTTTTTTTAGTCGTCCATTGCATTTTGTTTATAAATTTTTGTTTTGGAACTTTGCAGCAGCTGTGAAAATAGTATTTCTAAATTAAAATTTACACATAGAACTTGTTTTTGTTTTTATTTTCCCTCTAAAAAGAAGAAAAAGTTTTCTAATCTTTTGTTATATTAGACAAAATGTCATAATTTTTTTTAATTGCATCCTGATCACAATCATTTATGCATATAATCTGTTACAGTTAAAGGTAATTTTTTCTATTGCCTTCATTTCTATTCAATTTACTTTTTGTTTCTTAACAGGCATTTAGTCTAAATTGTCTATTAAATTGATTGAAATTTTATCAATAAACGATTGTATGAGTTTAATTGACTAAAATGTAAGCTAAAATTTAATTGATTTAACCCATTTCATTTGTTAAATATCTTTATTAAATTTTAATTAGTTTTTCAGCAAAATCAGAATAAACATAGAAATAAATGATACATTTTGTTGGGTGTAACATTTTTCTTAACGGTTTGGATATAGTGAACATAATCTTTGGTTCTTTCAACTGTGTTAATATCAGGGTTCGATTTTATTAAAAGGTAAAAGTTTTTCTAAGTATATCCAAATATTTTGGAAAGTGGTAGCAGCAACAGGCCATATTGTTTCGTAACCCTAACGAGACAAGTGACGTTGACAAATGGACGTTCTTGAAACGATTTTTGTTCTGAAGATAAATAACGCAGGAAAGTGTTCTCGAATGACGGTTTAGAATCAGGGATTTTTTAACAATGTCTCCGTTAGCCCGTTAACGAGAAACCAACGAGAAAAAAGAAAAAAAAACTGTTGGTTTAGGCAAAGTGCCATTGCATTCTAAAAATAAGTGAGTGTAATTATTCTCAACAAGAACACCCTAGAATTTTGTTATTAATAGCGATTATTAAAAAGCTAGGACAAAGTCAATCTATGATTATTTCCTTTTCTATATGAGAGTGGATTCCCGACTTATGGAAAATTTATTTTGCTTAAGGTGGGTCTAAACCTGCCCCACTGGATTCTTTTCACTCATTGTTAACCTATGGAAAAAGTAAATATTTATCTAGCCTGCTCATATTTAAAGAATATTTTGAAAAAGTCATACCCCGTTATAGATCAAAAATTCTTTAGGATGCTATCTTTAACTTTTTCATTAGAGACCAAGAAGAATAGAATTTTAAATTATTTGTGAAAAGTTTTGGTATATTTTTTTTTCAAATGTAAATAAGTACATTATTGAGACATAAACTTAAAAAAAGGGAATTTGGGAGACCCTAATTTCAGTTGATCATTAAAGTATTAAATATTATAACCAAACAAAAAGACCATAGCTACTGAAAACAATTTTCTCGCAGTTTTAACAATCCTAATTAAATACATCACCATGAGTACACGACTGTTACTTGAATACTAAAGAAATCACGTGAATACAGATCAATAGAAAATAAAGGAATCGGAAAGAGACGAGAGTTCAGAGGCGCCAGGCTGTCGTAGAAACTTCTCTCTTTTGGACAAGATCTAAAAGAATCATAATAATCTTATATAAAATGTTTGCTACTAGAATTTTCGTATTTAAGGTTTTCACATCAACAACTAAGAATTTCCAAAACATTCATGTTTTATCTATCACACACATATACACACTCTTTGAGTATATACATTCACATATATATGTACATGTGTTTTTGTGTGATATCACCAAGAACACCATATGTGTTTGTGTGTGTGAGAGAGAGGGAGCGATATCTCTACTCCATATATATCATTGTGTGTGATATAACCCAGGCCAAACCGTGGCATTTGGGAGATTCCAAATGGCGCATTGCATCCTTGGGCCTAAGTATTTCTTTGAGATAGTTGCCTTAAATGCCCTTAAAATTTTCAGTATTTGAGTGACTTCGGTTCAGTTCAGACAGGCTTCTTACTCACCAGTTCGACTCATTTTCTTGACAGCTTACACATGTGTGTGTATGTGTATATATATATATATATATATATATATATATATATTATATATATATATATATATATATATTATTAGACAGACAGACATTTAGTGTAGAAAATACATAAAACAGACATTTAATGTATTTTACTAACTTCTGTAAATTGTTTAATAGTTTTACAGCCAAAAGCAAAAGCAAATATTTTTAAGAAGTTTTTCATGATAGAAAAATAATTTCTTGTTAACGAACGTATTTTGACTCACTGCTGCCTGCGAAAATGATGTAAAGAAAAGATTATTGCGAGTCACTCCCTGTTTTATAACTTAATTTTTTTAAGACACTTTTTTACTGTTTGGCCAAAATTGACGATTATAATGGATATGTTTTGAATTTTGGTGAAAGTTAGATTTCTTTTTACATGTACGAACTGTATCATTGGATAAACAGTATGTTACTTTAGATCGTTTTCATTTGACGGAGAAGAACTGAATGATCTGAAATTCAGATACCCTCACAAAATAGAGGTTCTATTTCGGTTTTATGTTAACTTAACTTTCTTCAGTTCTAAGGAGAGAAAGAGAGAGTTAAAAGTTAAATGCACAGTCAAGATACCATCGCAGTCATCGTGAAAGAAATTACAGATGAAAGGATATGGATTTTATTCCAATTTACGCTTACTAGACAGAATATTAAAAAAAAAAACACAAAAATTCCGTTTTCGAAAAACTGACCTAGTGAAATTTTTAAGTCGTTGAACTCTGGTCACAAATAAAAAAAAATAAAGAAGATATAAAAAAAAGCAGCATCAGGCCGCTCGTATATTTTCCCGCCTCATCTCCATTCGACCTTCCCTCGTGCAAGTTTTCCGTCCTTTGAGGCCACCGATGGGGGAATTTTCTTTTTCCCGTTATGTTACGCAACAGTGAAATTGTCGACTCTTGGCGCACTCTTTGAAAGCGAGCAACTTATCGATTCTGGTAGCTCTGGTGGCCGCGGCGAGTGTGTTGCGAGTTGCAGAACAAGGAACAGCTAACAACGGGCGCCACAGAGAAAATGAGACCGTGTGCGTGTGTGTGTGTACACACACCGTGTTGTTGATTTGTGTACTCACGTGTCCACTCTAAACTTCCAAACTCGGAACCTTAACAGACTTATGCTTTGAGGGCCGAGTATAATCATATAGAGTTTTCGAGAGAGTTAAAAAGTGTGCTTGGGGTGAATTCCGTTCGACGTCTGGTATCGACAAAAATTAAAAGCATTCATACTTTTTCACTGGATATAATAATCGGATTTTTCTCCAGCTAAGAGCCGAGCTCCAAAACAGTAAGTGATGTATTTAAATACTCTTTTGGTGCTCATGATTGTCTCAAAATCGCTTTAGTTTAACTTAATTTTTAAAAATGCAACAAAATATGTCAGCAAGGGAAAAATTTTCCCTTTTGAATTCACGTTACCAAAAATCAAATTTAGATATTTATATTCATCCCGTGCGTACGTGCAAAGATTTTTATGACACTTTTTTCACTGAAAAAGTTTTAATGATTCCAAAGGATAATAAATATTAAAATTACTTATAAATAATGCATTTTAAAATAATTATTTTAATTGAATTTTTAAATTGCAGTTTAACCCGAAGTGTTAAAAAATGTTTAATTTTCAATACCTGCATTTCGGTTTTATTGATTTTAATCTTTTGCAATGTACCTCAAATCTAACTATCTTTCCTTGTAACTTAAAAAATATATTATATAATAAATGCATTTTAATATTTTTAAATAGCTCATGAGAATTATAAGTTGGATGAGTTTCGCATAGAAACTAATTTGGCATTAACATATTGAAACTTAAATACAGATGTAAATTTCATTTTACGTGAAGCTTTAAAAAACTGTGAACTATAACACTGATTTTATATGATATACGAATTAGGCAATGTTATTAAAATTCCAATATACTAAATGTTTTGGGGTGACACTCCTACTTAATATCCATTACCAATAATTTATTGAGTGTGAGTAAATATTCGGTATCTTTGGGTTGAAGTCTCGTGAAAGCTGTCAAATGGAGAGTTAGAAAATGTTGACCGTAGCTTCGTAGAGCTACCAAGTAAACAAGCTTCAGTCTTTGAGATAAATTTGTTGTACATATTTAACAAAAAACGAAATATATCTTTATTCGTTATTTATATACATCAATATTCCAGTTCCCTACCATACCCAATAATATAAAATGGAATCTTAGTTCTATAAAACTAAAAGTGGTGTAAAACTGTGTACTTCATACTTTAAAGAAGTAATTAAAACAACCAGAAGACGGAACCAGTAAATCTGATGAGCAGTATTTATATGTAGCTGGAATTTTTAAATTCTCGAATTATCTCAAAATATAAAATTTTGTCTTGTTACAGTATGGCCTCGAGGTATCGACATCTAACAGTAATGGCTCGTTTAAAAGTGCCTTAAATAAGCACTTTGAACTTAAAATTAACGTCAACTCCAAACTTTATCATTTATTATTCTAACTTGATAACCGATCGGCAACGGAAGGAGTTTTATCTTGTAAACGATTGCCACGCTTGTTACGCACAGCGTTATTTTAGATTGTCTAGCTGATTATCTAAATGTGTAACGTGTTACTAATCTGAAGTTTACTTCGGTAAAATTGAGATTAACTTCGATTCACAGCATGTGAATCTAAAAAATATATTTTATGAATTAAGTAAAATTTAACCCTCTCTCTTATTTGAACCTCGTATGAGGTTCCTTATTTATGTAATTTAAAAGAAGCTTAAAAGAATTTTTTGAGAAACTTTTACCTTTGTTGATACCTTTTAGATATATATGAAACTTTACTGAGTTCGTGATAACAGTCGGTAATGCAAGACTGAGAAGTCGATGTCTGATTTGTTTAAGAAGTAAATATACAAACAAAGCAGTTTTGGTTGAACCAGATTTTGTGTCTATGCAACTAATTGTTTTTTAAATAACGCATATAACAACGTAAAATCTTAATATACGAGTAAGTATGAAGTATATCACCCAAAACAGTTGCTTTTTTTTGTCATTTTTTAAAAGTTTGTAGACACTCTTCCCTCTAGCAATCCAAACCTTTTATGAGGCTCTTCTTATAGGAATATATCCAACAAATCATTTTTTTCCCTATTTTATCTAGACTACTATTTTAAGAACTACAATTCATTTTTTTCATTTTCGTAGAAGCAAGCTAGAGGGTTAAACATGAATTTTCTCTATTCTTTAGTGCTTATGATACTAAATGTTAAATTTACGAAATGTTTATATAAGAGTACTAATGTTCATAATTCGCAATTTTTATTATAAGTATAGATTGATTATTCATTTTAATATATATATCTGTCTTAAAACTTACTTAACTTGCTATTGAAGGATTCAGTTGAGTTTAAATAATTAATTGATGGTGTATGGTATAGTTAGTTACCTTTTAACACCATAAAGTATCTGAACTGATGAAAAGCTTTATATGAATGAAATTGTATGGATGAAAACTGCTTAGCCATCTAGTAGCGAAATTGGTGTAGGTTCTTTTTATTTCGTATCTTACGCTAGCCGTTTATCAAGAATAGAGAATTGTGGTCGATAACAGTTTGATAATGATCTCTTTGTTCGTAAATAATCTTGTTGATTAGACATTGGGACAATCTTACTGAAAGATTACATTTTTAACTTATTTAACAGGACAAATTTCATATGGGATATTTCGATCTTTTACAGAAAAAGAGAAAATGCGCTTAACTGAAGAGCATTATCCTTTCGTTTCGAAGACGTTTTGTAACTAAAATAATAAGTTGTCATAAGCTAAGTATAACTTTAATGTGCAAAAAAGTATTTTTAAAAAAGGAAGCATATGTATTACTTATCTTTCCTTGCTTTAAATTAAATTCTTAGAAAATCATATCTAAAAATAGTAACTGGATAAAACGTTTGATAATCCCATAAAAGTGTTCCAGCTTTCTTAAATTGCATTGTTAGTAAATGTTTTTGCTATTCATTCCCCTAGTGTATGAAACCAGGTCTTATAGACACGGTCGCAATATGCGACTGGTACATGGTTAAGGGTAAGCTTTACTCTGAACGAGAAACCACGAGGGCTGAAGACTGATTAAACCTGAAGAAGTGGGTACTTTTAATTTAGAAGTTGAGACCAAGCAGAAGAGCCCCCAATCCCGGATATTGGCCTGCCACCTTCAGATGTATCGTTTGGGAATATTGCGACCACGAAATTATTTTATGTGCCCCAGTCGCCAATAATGAACACGGCGAATTTATGGGAGGCTCGAGCCTCGATCCCATTACATTTCGGTTACGAGATCGCTGCCTTTTGCTGACTAAGATATCCGGGCTCTTATGTATTGTTATGTAATTTCATGGTTTCGTTATCTGTAGGTATCTGCAGTAGAGTTTTAAGTAAAAAAATTTTTAGAAAAATTGCCATTACATAGAATATTAGGGATGAATCATGAGTTTCTAGATATATTACGAAATATATTGCTAGATATATACCTCTGAAAACTTCAATTTAAGTTTAATTACAAGCATTAAGACCTGACTTTTGCATAATATTACTGATAAAAAAAAGTTTAAAAAATGCAGGTAATTCGTAAAACATGATAAGTTCAAGCTCTGTCATGTATTCTGATCCTACAAACTTTTGTTGTACGACTTTAAACAACAGTATCCATAACGTTTTTTAATTCGTCGGGAGAGTAAAATACACAAAAGCGAACTTGGAATATCAATAAAAATGAAAACTTTTAAAAATTTCCTTGTATTAGAGTTCGAATTACACTGCTGGTATGGATTTTTCTCATCTTTCAGATTAGGTTTAAGCAATAGGTTCCAATTTCATTAGTCCTTCTATAGCAAAAATGCTAACCGTAGCTTTCCAAACCAAAACAACAGCTTAAGGAAATTACTAAAGAAATTTGAAGTAATTACAAAGAAAAAGTAAAGTTTTTTATAGTTTTGTTTCCATGCTATTACAAATTAACATTCTTAGTTTTCGAAGTTTTTAACTGATCACTTTTCATATACTTAATCACAGATGGCATCATTCATGTTTTACCTGGCAGCGATAGAACCGGAAGAGAATATCTATTGGCATCTGAAACAGAGCCATTAAGTTTTAATCCTAATGATAGCATTTGTATTTGGGACCGATCGGTATCACTTTTAAACAGTAGGCTCTTCTTTAAATAACTACATTGCATCCAACAAATTGACCATCTATCATTGCCTAATGTCACAAGATTTATGTATGATTAGCAGATGCTTTATAAAGCTTTTAGTTTTAAGAACTATTAAGATCATTTAAGTTAGTATTGGTTTTGCTCTTTTCGACCAACCACACTGTTTCTTATTATGGTCTTTTGATCACAGGGGCTGTCTTTATTGCGACTATCTTATAAGATCTAAATTTTATCTAAATTACTTCAGCTATTTTATGTTAAAATATAAACATTATTCTACAAATGTATAAAATAATTATTTAGTAGTCATTTCTAGAACTTTTATCGTACTAAGCATCAGCACTTTCTTAAAAACATAATAATTTTATTTCTTAATTTGATAGCTAATGCAGCACGAATATATTTGAAAATTATTTTATATTTTGAAATATGTTGAACTCAACAAAATTCTTTTTAGTTTTTAAAGTGTCTTCAGGCTATAAAAACACATTATGGAAACCACATAGGAATTTCGAGCCACCTGTTAAGTATTGATATTAATTTTTATTAATAGCAATTACCTCTATTTTAATTTTCATGGATTATTAAAGCCTAATTCCTTTGATCATGTCCTCGTGGGTTTCTTTTTCCTTAATTCATTTAATGATGCGTTTTACACAAAACTGGCGTAAAAAGTGTGTAAGTGTTAAGCTACAAAGTCGGATTGAAAGTCTGATCTGAGATAGTTTAAATGAATCAATATGATGAAGGTATTTTAACACAATCGACATTATCTGAAATTAAAGTTTCCTTTTTAAAAAATATGTATGATTTTTTTAAACTAGTAGTTGAAAGCACAATTATATAGTTAATTCATTTTACAAATAACAAGAATATATACACGTGTGCATGATTTGAGATTTATCTGTTATATATTTTTAAATACCTTCCAAAAAATGGTAAAAATTACTGCTTTTAATTAAAAGTGCACGAAGTTAAACAGGTATAATATACTTTGACTGGTTATTAAGTTTTGTATCCTGCGCGTTTTTAAAATAGGTTTAGAAAAACCCAGAAAAAGTTTCGTAATAAAAGTTAAACATTTGAGAATATCCCTTAAGACCCGCAAATCTTTATTGAAATTATATTAGTCTGTCCGTGACTAATAAAAGCAGTGAGGTAGATGGATTAAATTTGATTTGAAGTAGCCAATATTATAAACATTTGTGTATGATGAGGAGAAAGGTTTGGATTAAAGATCTGTATTTAAGATTACTTTGGAAACTTGGCATTGGTCTTAAAAACTAAGCAAGAGGACTTTTTCCATATCTTGCGCACGTGGTTGATCTCCATTGGCAATTCAAGTGAAGAACTATTATCACCTTGGGCATGCTCTCACTATAGATACCCATGGGGGAAGAAGGGCGTACCTGTTTTATGTACACCGGTGTCGCAATCTTGCAGTTCCCCATTGATTTTTATCTTCTCTATTCTCCCCTCATGTTGCAAAAAGGTTAACGGCAGTGCCTTAAATTTAACCAAACCGAACCTATTCAATTACTTTCTGCTACCTTTTCTCACTCATTAACCCTGTAAGGTTAGAATGTGCAGGAAACGTAGTCTCAAGGAGGGTTTAGCTTTTATTTCTCGTATAAAAATTTCCATAATCATTCTATCAATGTGTGAAAGACTTAATTTGTGGGTCTCTTCATCGCAATCTTTTCAGGTTTTTCAAAGATATCAGCCTTTACTACCTTATTTAACGTATATAACCACTGAATTACTCTCTATGTTACTTTTAACCTTTTTGTATAGTTACTTATTACTATCTTAAGAATATACTGCTTCCTTTACCTTTATATATGATATACATGTTTTACTGATTTAAGGTTGTCGTAACTTCTGCCGTTTAAAGAACCCTGTTTAGCACGATATCATATGTTTCAAGATGTAGTGCCGTTTATAACATCATGAAACCGACGTAGTTGAGTGGAGCTAGGCTTAAATCATATTATACATATTATTTCTTTTATAGATTCCTTTCGATTAACTGTGACCCAAACTGGTGCTAGGAAACCATAGTAATAGTTTATAATTGAGGATATATTTACCTTTAGGAGCTCCTACATTTTGTGAGTTCGATAGACAAAATGGTTAATAATATTTAGGTTATAGTTCTTGGGTTTAGGAAATACATGATACTTCGGTTACGCTGAAATTTTTAAAATAGTAACAGACTTTAGTCGAAATAAAAATTATGCGTTAATAATATAAATTTAAAGTCTTTTTTTATGGGCCACGAGCACAATTTAAGTCAACAATCATACAGCTAACGTAGAGTAAGTTTTTTTAAAAGAAATAATCAATTTCAAGTGAGAGTATTATCGCGCTATGGATTTCTAGAATTTTATAATGCGGTTAAATCAACAAAGATGCTTTCAACGCCTAGAGTCATTTTGAAACGAAACTCCATCTAGTGCTACTGAATTCAGATGGTTCACAGAATTTCATAGAGGTGAAATTTCTGTCTTGAGTGAAGAACACACTGGAAGAATCTTGTTGGAAGTAGTCTCAGAGATTGTGTCGGTCATACGAAAAATGTTAATCGAGGATAATCACTGCATTTACTAAATAATACAGAAGTAACTTAACACTGGATACGCAGCTAAACACAAAATTATTCATGAAGAACTGTATTATAAAAAAATTGTTTGTTCTTAGTTTCTCCGTAATTTAACAAAACATCAAAATGCGTATCAAAATCTTTAAATAAACCTTAAAACTATTTAACTGTGGTGGATACAGCCTTGTTTTTCAATTTTTATCTCTAAAATATAATTGGTGATAAAACGTACATATCGTTTTTCCGATATTTCAATACGTCTAAGAAGTAAAGTATGGGTCTTTGAAGATGATCGAAACCAACAATGGTGAAAAGACATCGATCAGTGAAGAAATTAATATGTAAATCGTTTTCTTTAGAAGTATGGGACTGGTCAAAGCCATCAAGCTAAAGAGACAGAAGGCAGTGCATCTAACTGGTATACTAATATTTTCCAGACATTCTTCAAAGAGTTAATATAAGAGGACTCATGCTTCACCATAACGATGCATACGGCAAGATTGACAGTTGAGTTTATTGAATAGAAACATATTGTAGTGATAACATTCACACTATTTCCCTGATCTTGCTATGTGTGACTTTTGGCTATTTTTTAATATAAAGAAAAAAATAGGTGTTTGCCATTTCCTTTCAAAAGATAAGATTGGTGAGGCTATAAAAACATGTTTTCCATCGATTTCAAGAAATGAAATGCTTGATGTTTTAAAACTTTGAAAAATTCGCCTACAAAGTACATTGATGTTAGAGAAGGTTACTCTGAACACACTTAAAATTTGATAGGTTTAATTTGTACCATTTAACCATATAAAAATTTCAGAGTGACCTTCGTATATTATGCAGTATTTCCGACTTACTAGTATCTTAAGAATTCCGGCCACACTGACTGTTTTTAAGACATTTGGGATGTCACGCCAGTGAATCTCTTCCATTTGGATGTTCTTAGGAACAAGGAGATTTATCTCCTGAATACAGATTTTTCTCCCACTTACCTACTTACTCGTGATAGGACTCCGTTCCCACACATTAATCCTGCTCCTTTTTTTCATTTATGCAGGGAAATGTTTCGAGTTTGTGCTTCAAGCCCGAGATTCTCTCTCGGCATTAAATTCACGTGATTCTATATCGTAATCTTATTTCAGGCTATATTCTACTACCGAAAGATCATGATCACGTACTCCACTTGAAATTCCATCCCATTACTACCAGGAGTTTATGAAGAGTATTTAATAGAATAAAGCAGAACAAAAGTAATCAAAAGACAATATTAGAGAATACAGTGGATGAACTTTTTGAATTTCCCTCTACTGTAGGATATTCCTTTACCCCTGCTGCAGGAATGAAATATCATTGATATTCAGCCAATGGGAGGTCTAGCATCGGCGGTTGACAAATGTTATTCGCACTCGCACATACCTTGTGTTACTTAACTTCCTTCAGGGGCTTCTGCTAGGATAGGAGTCACTCTGAAAGTCGGCGTGACCAATGGCTGTTCTTCATTGCTAAAATGCATAAAATTATTTAAAATGGTTTAACATATAAAACGAAGCATTTGGTACAAGAATTTGTGGGTTTCAATCCTCGTACTAGCACGGATGTTTTTAAAAGTTAAAAATTGGCTGTAAATAGTAAAAACTTGTTTCACTAACTTCAAAACTCACCACAGAGCTCACAACTAATTAATTAAAAAAAGACAAACCCAACGATGGCCGATTGGTTAGGGTGCTACCTTTGGTACTGGAGTTTGTGGGTTCGAATCCCACTGTGGCATGAATGTTCGTAGCCGTTCGGAATCGGCTTTAAACTGTAGATCCCGGTGTCATTAGCCGTTGTGTAGCAAAAACGTAGACCAAAGCACTCCAAACTAAACAAAATAAAAAAAGACAAAAGCGAGAAATAGATTCATTGCGCGCGCGTGTATTTGATAAGTAATAAAAGAGGGATAATTTCTAAAATCAGTCATTTTGCTGATTTACTCTTTCACGCAGTTGAGATATTTTTAAAGATTTTTTAATGGCTGACAATCGAAAGCATTTAGTTGCAGAACACATAGACACATACGTTTAAGGTAATGCGAAAAAAATGCTGATGTTGGAGTACAGAAAAAAATGAGCGATGTAATAATCTAATAAAGTATACAAAAAAAAGTTTTTTTTATTATGTGGATATACTTAAATAAAATATTTTAATACACAGCATTTTATAAATATATTTATTTGTGAAGAATTTAAATAAGTTTATATTACTACTTTATACTATTAGTTTGATTATTTCAATGATACGGCCGAACGATGGCCGGATGGTTAGGGTGCTGGTCTCCTGAACCAGAGTTCGTGGGTTCGAATCCCACTATGGCATGGATGTTCGTAGCCGTTCGGAATCGACTTTAAGCAGTAGATACTGGTCTCATTAGCCCTCGTGTTGTAAATATTAGACCGTAGCAATCCAAAACCAAACCAAATTTCAATGATACAATGGATGACTGAATGGTTAGGGCTTTGGCTTTCTATACCGGAGTTCATGAGAAATCTACAGAAGCATGAATATTCGTAGCCGCTCGGAATCGGCTTTAAACAGTAGGTCCCAGTCTCATTAACCCTTGTGCCTCAAAAAAGTAGACCGTAGCGCTCCTAACTAATCCGATGCTTTGAAATAAGAAAAAATCATGTCGCATACGCACAAAATTATTAAATAAAGAGTCAAGTTCTATTTCTAAAAATAATGCAATTTCAAGAAATATTTATCCATGTAAACAAGTAAATATACCTTGCAATAATGAAAGGAAAATCTAATCATCTATGATGGAGAGCCCCGACTTATTTTCCTTTCGAATAAAATATGTTTAAAGCTTTTCGTTGTCTTGGCAACAATTCTCAAAACTCCTTATTTGTCCCGTAAAAGATAGGATATTGAATAATTCGATGTGACTTGTTGAAATAAAGATTTTGTTTTCAAAAGTAAATTAGAATATATTTTCAGGAGATTAATGCAGAAAGGGATTGCTCATACAACGAGTGAAAAAGGTCGAACGACAAGTATTATTTTAATTGCAAATTTATTTCATTGTTTCTTTTGTCTAACAGTTAATACAAAAATTACATTAGTATGGACATTTCTTAATTAGTTTTCATAAAAGGAGCGTAATTTCTTAAATTATAATTATAGTCTGAAAATCTAGAGATTTAACATTAGAAAGCTCAGAGTATTTCTAATTCTTCTATTAAAAAGGTCAACCAGTGCATACATGTGGTATATATATATATATATATATATATATATATATATATATATATATATATATATATATATATATATATATATATATATACATACATACATACACACACACATATATATACATATACATACACATATATATATACATATACATATACACACATATATATACATATATATATATATATACATATACATATCCATACATATACATACATATACATACATATACATATACATACATATACATATATATACATATACATATACACATATATATACACATATATATACATATACATATACACATATATATACATATACATATACACATATATATACACATATATATACACATATGTATATATATATATACATATATATATACATATATACATATATATATATGTATATATATGTATGTATGTATATATATATGTGTGTGTATATGTATGTATATATATATATATATATATATATATATATATTACACATACATATACACACATATATATACATACATATATATGTGTGTGTGTGTGTGTTTGTGTGTGTGTGTGTGTGCGCGCGCGCTATACTATACTAAACTATACTTACTAGACGACCCTACTGACGTTGTACTGTTTTAACCCTGTAAATCCAAAAACTGTAAAATGTTTATAAATAAATTAGGTCTCTTACATTATCCCTCAATTGATCTTCTGCCTTTCTATTTAACCGATAGTTATGGATTGTTTGTGCATTTCGTGTACATCGGCCAATATTTCGTGCTCCTCCACGAAGACATGGCATTGTTCTGTAAGATATATGCAGTACATAGATATATTGAGATGTCTGATGGAAATTGAATTTATAAAATTGAATTAAATAATAAAGTTGAACGTCGTAAAATTAATAATTAGTGAAATTAATAATTGTTTAAATACATTAATGTTAATTTTCACTTAAGATCATTCTAAAAAATACTTCCTACTTTTTTTTTTTAATTTAAAAATTTTGAAGTTTCATAACTATGTGATAGCTGAATAACCAATGAATAAAAAAATTAAAGTACTTTAAAAAAAACTAAGTGGTAAAAATTTTAGTAGAAAATCATTTTTATAAAAAATCCTTTCATGTTGCTATTAGTAAATAGTTAAATAAAATTTTGTAAATAAAATAAATCTGATAAACCCGATATATTGAATTATTATTTTAACATCTTTACCAAATTTCCTTCCTTTTTAACATTTATTTATTTTAACATTTAAGAAATTTTAGCAAATTCTAAATTAAGAACAGTTTTAGTGAATTCGTTATGAAATTAATCATTTACAAAAATTATGACGTTGCAGAACACAAAAATCATTTTATTATGCACTCAACTTCTTAATTGACAGAATACAGAACTGACTCATAATCTGAGCTTCTTTCCTTTTTATACGGTAACGGAAGATTCTAGAGCACTGTTTCAGTAAATTAAAGTATGTTCTAGAACTTCTAGAACAAACAGAAACATAAACGTAATTAGATGAAATTAAAATTCCCACATCCCCTTTGCGGGGATTCGATCCTGGGATTTCTCGTACAGAAGCCCGTTGTTCCACAGATATGTCGGCAGTGAAGGGTTTAAAGCGGTCTTATAATAATCTCAGTAATCGAGAAATTCTGGATTTTTAATAAGAAAACATTTTCTATCGAATCAAATTGTGTATCTAAACCATTCTCGAATCAACTTACATACACAAAATTTCATCAACACCAGTCCAGCTGTTAGGAGGAGTTCTATTACAAACGCACGCACAGAAGAATTTTAAATATAAATAAATAAATATATATGTAAACAATACATACACACACACACATATATATATAGAAAGAGAGATAGAGAGATAGATAGAGAGAGGATTGATTATCTTTATGTAAGAAAGAGAAAAAAATATTCAACATGAATCAGTATCGCCCAAATTTTCCCTATGATTTGCTGTAGGGTGTATTTCTTCGAAATTGAATTGCTTACTTTGTAATTAGTTCTGGTATGTCGCATTTGATATACGCATTTTTTAAAAACATTTAAAAATGAGAGAATTCAACACATAAATTTAATCTATTTTTCTTGTTAAAAATTAATAAATTTCCTTGTTGAAAATATTTTTCGTCATGCTTCGTTTACAAACTACGACTGAAAATTTGTCTTTCGAGTGTTTGCTCTGTACCCACTTTTGCTAGTCATTTTTGACAACATAATCCCATTTCGCACTTGACATGTATATTTCAAAATATAAGTTCGTTGTCCACTTATTACATGGAAAATAATTTATACGATTATGAATAGCAGTTGAGGAATATTAAATAATACTTCAGCACTTTAGAAATGCTTTTCATTTGATTTCATTGGCGGCGTCAAAATTGACCATAGCCATCTAAATCACTGCCGTCATTTGTATCTATTTAAAACAGGGCTTCGAACCGGAACTGAACCGAAAACCGAAAACCGGAAAAAACCGTTATTTTGGTCGGAACGAAAACTGGAACTGAACCGAAAAAAATATCGGTTTATTTCGGTTCGATATATCTTTCAGTCATTTTGTTACTGTTACCAACTTATCAATATTTTCTAATTTAACGTCAACTTTATATTTACATATCCGCACTTGTATAAGATTGCAATGGTGGTTTTGGCAGCTCCAGCTACACAAGTTAGTGTTGAAAGAGCGTTTTCAGGTTTGAAATTTATTCTCCGAGACAACAGAAGTAATCTCAGGGAAACCACGTTAGAAGATATATTAATAATTAGAGCCAATTTTCATATGTTAAATAAATAATATATTTTTTACATAATTATTGCAAAGCCAAGTGCACGATGTGAGAGTCAAACGACGAATGTGGGTAATCATGAACCTAGTTGTCAAATGCGATTTTGATAATAGATAATAATGCCAATGATCGCCGCTCTTATCGTACCTGCTGTTTGTATCAATTCACATAGTTTACCAATTAAAAAAAAGAATAAAATCTTCTAAATTTTGATAGAATTACATTTTTTGTTTATGATAGAATTATATTTTTAGTACAAATAAGAATATACATAAAATGAAATTATTCATTTGGAACTGAAACGAAAACCGTTATTTTTGGCGGAGCGAAAACCGGAACTGAACCGATATTAATTTTTTAGTTGAACCGGAACAAAAAAAATTACGGTTCGAAGCCCTGATTTAAAATGAATCAAGATGTTGATCGCAGTAGTCATAGTACTTTCTCTAGCTGATAAATTTTCACAGCTAACCAGCCAAACATTTTGAATGTGTACAATATGAGAGTGAGATTTTCCATCATCTACTTTCCACTATTTTCCTTGACGTACATCTTGGCCAATCCAGTGCCCCAGAATTTTAACAGGAGTGATCCCTTATTTTTCAACTAGTAAAATCGGGGTAAGAAGTACATAAACTGTTTACAATTTTTTAAAAAGACATCAGAATATATTAAAGAATTAATTTCTTCATTAAAAATAATTTTTCTTGACTCTTACCCATACCATATTCAAAAATAGAAGCCAAACATTAAATAAAGATGTTAAAAATCGCTTTTGATATCGCGTTTTCTGTAAAGATGAAACATCTTTTATTTTGCTATCAAAAGTCTTTTTACTACCAAGACGAAATATTTTGATTGAACGTGATATTTTCACAGGCTCCGGGCTAAAAACTTCCGATCTCAGATTAAGCATCCTTAATTGAAATAGCGAACGTGTCTTATGAATGCAATTAAGAAAAAATTATTTTAATGTGTTAAAATGGAAGCTAATAAAAGGATTACGTCTGTATTTTTTAATAGCTCAGTTTCTTTTGTATTTGGAATTTCAAGTCTCTTGTACTTTAAAATAAATTCCTCGAAGGCATAACAAAGTTGTAAGTTTTCGTAGATACATAATTCGCTTTCTTTCGATAAAGCACTGGGTACTTTAACCCTTTAGCAGTTTCATTTCTTTTCCAAAATTAGATAAAAAAAGTCACATTTTTTTATTGAATTTTTTGTTCTTTTTACATTTTTAAGTAAAGATATGTTATTAAAATTAACATTTCTAATATTTTTAAGCATTTATTACAACTTTTATTCTTTCTATGAAAGCATCATAGAACTGAAGTTTACCTTTAGTCTCATCGATATCCAAGTTAATTATTGTAATTCCAGTGAAAGCAAATCTAGGAGGCGGATCCAAAGGATTGTCACAATTAATTTAAAAAAAATTGTCTTGCTTGATTGATTCCATCTGTACTACTATCAGAGTCACTACTATCCAGGTCATCTAGTAAACTTTCGCTACTATCATTTACAGATAATTCAGTTTCTGATTCCCAGTCACAGTTCGAATCACATGAAATTAGCCCCATACGCTCTGAATTATCCATTATTTAAAAGTAAAAATATGTTATTCAACCCTTTCATCAATAAAATTATCAGGCGGTTAGTAAAATATAACCAGAAGCTATTTATTGAAAGATAACATTTCGTCTTCTGGTACAAAACATGCGAAAAAACTCGCGCTTTTGAACCAATCAGTCCAAACTATCATTTACTGGACACCCATACGAATAAATTGTTACTAAAATTGGAATAAATACGGCCGAAACAGTGCAAGCGAAATAGAAATCAGATTGCCCATACACCGTACGGGCAAATCAGTAAAGGCCCGAAAGCTGTGCCCGTACGGCGTAAGGGCAAAACAGGGAAGGGGTTAAAACTAGCCTCTACCATATAGGGATTGTAACATCCCCCCACTCAATCAGCTCTAAGATCTTCCATGGAGATGGGAGCGGAGGTCAACTGGCTTTTTTCTTTGCTATGAATATATGCTAGTGGTGTCGCGGCTAAGAAAACATTTTAATAAACCGTTATCTTAAATGTTACTCAAATATTAAACAACTAATTTTTTTAACTCCTTCTCTAACTTCCTCTCCCTCTAGAACTTTTTGGGGGTTATCATTTCCCTTTAGGTGTGATGCTGAGTTTTGATCATCCTCAGGAAGGGGAATTTTTGCCTCTGATTCGTACTTCTGTCCCCTCATTCACACCTGAAACGGGTCGCTTACCCTGATGGGTGTAAAACGTTTGTGTTGTCCCACTGGAGAATTTCTCAGTTTTGACCATCATAAGGAAAGGGAATATTTGTTCCTTATTTGCTCTCCCAACTGCCGACCTCCAACGTGGGGACTACTAGACACTGACGCATAACTTGCACGTACTCTATGTGTTTATGCCATACCACAGGAAGCGTTAATAAAAGAATAAAAACGCAATCATACAACAAAGCAACGAACTAAGTCTGTTAAGAGAATGTAAATGGCGTAAAATATATGACTAAGATATATAAATGAGAGAGAACATATCATTGACGTCAACCTATTTTAATGCTCGTCATTTAAACATGATATTAGATCTACTAATTATATTTTGTATATTGGGGCAAGGCTACGTTATATGAATTCTTGATGATTAAATGCAGTATGACTAGTAACGGGGTTAGAGAAGATGGCTTCCAGGAACAGTTAAAAATTGAGTAATATGCTTCTGTTTGTACTGATCCTTATTTATGTTTTTCACTTGCTGTGTTCTGCTAATTTCGTTGAGTTGACAAGAACCCCAACAACCTTACTTACTCACTGGGTGAGGTAGCAAACCTAACCTGTCCAGCCAGGGAAGGAACAAGATAGGACGCTGGAACTCTTTGCTTTTCCAATAGCCCACTAATAGCAACGAGGACATGACTCATGTAATTCTTTGTTACAGTTCTCCAGACTTGAACTCGTCCCTCCGGTACTGTCATCCCTCGTGCTGACTTCTAGACTGCTTTGGGCCGAGGAACACCTAGTACAAAAATATTTTGTTTTTGTCTTTATTCTAAAACAAATTACACGCCAGTAAATATTACACTCAAATCACTGCTTTAACCTAAACGCTACAGTCTTTTATAATCAGATACAAAAGTGCGCCCTTACATCCTCAGCCTCCTGTCCAATCGAAGTCGACCTGCGGGAACAATTCCAGAAAAATACAAGAACCAATTTCAATGATAAATTCTTTTAGCTCAGTAGTTTTGGGTGCTAAAGAAATGCCAGACAGTCATCAAAAGTGATCCTGACTGGGTTAAAGTCCGAATAAGTCAACAAGATGCCATAAGAACAGCATTGAAATAGGGAAAAAATCGCAAGCTAATAACTTTATCCTGAGGAACGGAAATAGTTTTGTACACTGGATTTAGTATTTAATTTTCATCACGATATAGAATTAAAATTGGGGAAAATATGGAAAATAATTTAGTTTCTTTAAACACACATACATACACATACTCATATAATATATATAATATATATATAATTTATATATATATATATATATATATATATATATATTATATTTATTATTTTATATATATATATATTATATATATATATTATATATATCTACATGGTGTGTGTGTGTCAGGCTCATAGTTTGCGATAAAAAATGAGTAAAACATTCATTTCAGGGATTAAAATTTTATTCGAACAGCTACATTTGTCATTTTGTTTTCATTACAATAGTTAGTCCAACAGCAGGTTACTAGCCCACAAAATTTACCTGTTCCATGGAATTTGGTGCTCTCTGATCTTAAATAGCGTTGTATTACCTCCCTATTCTTACGCTTCATAAAGTGTTTGCACCTTTTTTATTAATTAATGCTTTAATTACTAAGTTTAAAATTCCAAACCTGACATATGTATACAATGATACGTTGCAGTTTTGAAAGTTGCGTGACTAAGTGCATTTTTCTTGTTGTTAAAAAAATAATTCTGTCAAGAAAACTTCACCACACCCATGAAGATATTTAGTATTCAAAAGTGGTGACAACGCAAACATACTTTTACAACCACGCTAATCTTTTTTTAAGTACGGAGCTTTTTAATATTTGGGTGAATATTTGAATACACAATATATTACCTGCTGAGATTAATTATGTTTACTGTTATGTTAAGAGTCGAAATACTTGAAATTTGTTGCATTGCTTGCAGAGAATTTACTAAAGGATATGAAAGTTGTTATTTTGTAACAAGAAAATAGATTTTTTTTTATGTTACATTCTAAACAGATCTTTCCATTAGTTGTAATGTCATAATAATTAAATTTAATGTTCTTTTCTAGCTTACATATAAAATATTTGAATTGCAGTTTTGAAACGTTACCATAATTTTAAACATCAGTTATAAAATATCGTACTCTCAAGCGAAGCAAGTTAACTTTATTGTTTATAATTTTTTTCATTAAGCTTTAGTACAGGATCTCATTGACGATTTTTTGCATTTGCCACAGTTTTGCATTTCTTTTTTAAGGGATATAGATTGGACAGAATTCAAAATGTTCGTGTAAATTTATCTATAACTTCTGTATCTATAGCCGAAAGATAGTCTAATGATTAGGGCGCAGAACTTCGGTACTGGATTAAGGGGGTTCGAATCCCACTGAGGCATGGATGGTCGTAGCCGTTTCAAATTAGTAGGTATCTTTAAGCAGTAGGTTCTAGTTTCATTAGGTCACATGTAGCAAAAAAGTACACTGTAGCGCTCCAAACAAAATCAAACCAGTATCTCCCTATATAATAATAGCCCTGTCCGTCTGTCCTCAAATTTATGAAGCGGTAGAACTTGGAATGGAAAGAGGCATCCATATTGGATTCTTGATGAGTTAGGGTTAGCAACGTTCGAAATCCACCCATTTCCCTCCCCCTTTTCTAGTATTTAATGCCATTGTTTCAATCCCTATTTCCCGTAGTGAAAAGCAGGTGATTAAATTTATCAATTTATCACATGATAAATAGGTAAAAATAACATTTATTTTTCAAGTTCTATGACGTCATTCCTTTAAGCATCTCATTTAATCGTTTCTTATTTTAAATTATTTAAATATCGTCTGCATTATTTTCATAATTTTATCAATGAACTTAGATATTACGTAAATGATTTTCTTTTATATTTGGTTTAAATAATAAATTAGGCACATATGTGATAATTTTAAATTTAATCATCTATTATTTATTGTTGCAATGTAAAATTTATCACATATATTAACAAAAATTCTATCTACCTTCAGGGTATAGTGGAAATGGTAGTTTGATTCCTTTACTTCCATTAATTACTGTAAAAAAAAAATTGGGAAGAACTTAACGATAATTTAAACGTAGCTAAGAAAACTTGAAATTATCTTACTAAATTAATTCAACGTGATTCTAAACTGCATTCACAGTATCGGGAGACTTTAAACGAGTATGAAGATAAAAAAATTTATTGAGTGTGTACTAGATAATTCCCAGCCAATAAACAAACCTCCATTTTTTTTATCTGCTTTATAGGGTACTTTAAAATTCTGGAAAAAATTTATTTACTGATCCCGTCATATGACGTGCTAAATGCTAGTCTATAATGTTTACTCTATTCTCCTTATTGTGTAATTGTTTTAAGTTTATATTTTGCTAAATTAACTTTT
>CM063504.1:145633862-145668862 GCA_032207245.1 Pardosa pseudoannulata | reverse complement strand
CAAAAATAATAGCTGTTTTGTTTTACACGCTACTGAGAATATTACAGAGGAATAATTATATGATTTTGGAAAAATATTTACTGCATATTAGCTTACTTTAGAAGCTCTAATAGTATTCCTATTAAAATATTTAGCCCATTATTTTAGCTCATATTTAAAATATGAATAGCAGTTTTAAAGTTTTATAAGTTTAAAGAGCTACACACAATATTTCTTTTCCAAGTGAAGCAAGTTAATTTTAATGTTTGTAAGTGTTTAATTCTATACATTTTTGCATGATTTTCTTTAACATTTTGTTAATATCACTCGAATCTAATTTGGGCATTTGAAATGTGTAAAATTTGCGATACCCGAACTGACTTGAGGCAGGAGAAAATTTTTCTATTCCGTAAAGGCTAGAGGTAATTTTTCTTTGGAGATGAAATATAATATTTAATCACTATTTTTACAATATATGGCGATATTTATTCCTTCATGTATACGTGATACGTAAAATTGATTATACTTTTTTTTTCGACTGTTATTTTCACTTGTAAATGAAGATAATAGTGGACTGTGTGGAGAGGTACATAACAGAAAACACAAAAAAAGCAATAATTTGATGGTGTTTATGAAAATATTGGAATGATTGTCTAAGTACATCGATTTTTATTACGTAATGTAAGAATTTGAAAAATACAACGTTAGAAAGAATAGATTCTAATTATCATGTTAAAGTATAGTTTGTGGGATTAAACCCTAGAGAACAAAACTTGAAAACAATACAAATTTTATATAATTCCATTATAATTAACTATATTCGTTATAACACTAGATATGTAGAACAATGAAAATACATTTTTTACATAGTATACTAAACTGTCTTTTAAAAGTTATATTAGTTCTTATTCAAGAAAAATTAACTACGAAATAATCAAAATTATGTTCTTATTGACTAATTAATTGAATGAAATAATGATTTTTCAATAAATTTCATTGTATGTTTTGATGGCCGTTTGAAACCGTTTTACGCTTCTGACTTGAAAAAGAACTTCCAAACAGATAGGTAGAGCTTCACTTTTAGACCAACCGGAATTAAAATTGGGCACTTTCCTTTAGGAAAAAGGTGACATATTTTTTAGAGTTCGAAGGAAGCTATTTCATAGATAAATATCCCCTCCATGTTAGATAACTACAATCGACCTAAAATTTATTCGTGTGTTACTAGTAACTCGCGGTTGACGGTTTTTTGATTTCTAGTGTAAAGAATTATTTTGTGAAACAATTTGATGCATTAGTAATGACTACACTCTATGCCAGGGGTGCCCAATCCAAATCGGTTGGTGGGCCAAAAAACAATTTACTGAACTGAGGTGGGCCGCACATATAAAAATAAAACAACAAATTATTCAAAATATTTTATTATCGTGCAATATTCAAAATATGCATTTTTACAGTGCCAGCTGCGACTGTACATGAAAGTTGTATTATACATATATCATAACTACAACGACAATAAACATTAACTATACTGTATTTATAATCACCCTCAACACTTTACCTTCCTTCCTAATCATGGTCGAACGCTGGCCGATTGGTTAGGGCGCTGATCGTCGGTACCGGAGTTCGTGGGTTCGTACCCCACTATGGTACGGATGTTCGTAGCCGTTCGGAATCGGCTTTAAGCAGTAGGTCCCGGTCTCATTAGCCCTCGTGTGCAAAACAGTAGACCGTAGCGCTCCAAACCAAACCAAACCAAACCAAACACCTTATCTTTCTCCCTAATCATGAGAGTTAAAATATTATTATATTTATACCATAAATATATATTGTAGTTTATTCACAAGCACTACCACATGTATTATTTTAAAATTAATGGGATATTTGTTTCTGTATTTTACTAGAGATTTTGTTATTATCAATGGATAATGTAGTCGACGAGCATCGTAGCGTCATGATTTTATCAAACAACGAGAGTTAGCTTGTTGTATAAGTAATGCTCGAATGACAGAATATTCTAGAACACTCAAATTTCAACGTAACATGTTCAACCCTATTCAATGACCAGGTTTACGTTGTTTACTATTAAGTCTTAACGTACATAATGTGGGATATTTATTATTGCAAACATTAACAACTAAAATTCTATGTTTCAACTGTATATAGTCAAAAAGACTAAAACTATATAGACAGTTGAAAACTTCAATTAGGCCGCAAAATGTTTTTAAATGGGCCGCATGCAGCCTATGGGCTGCGGGTTGGGCATGCCTGCTCTATGCTATCCGTACAGTGTCACGAAAGTTCGAGCTGTAACATATTACATATCTCTCAAGATTTCAGAGTTATATGAAGGGCACTCACACACACACATTCGTAACAGTTCCAGAACCGGTCTGCCAGCCTTATGTTCTATTCCGCCCGCGTTTAGGTGTCTCGGCCGTGTTCGTGTCCCTTTATCAATTCAGAAACTGGTTATTTACGAAATAAGCAAATTTGTTCCCTCTCTCTGTATATATATCTAATAGCGTTAGCTGCATGTGTTTCTGTATTGGGTTTAAAAAAGAACAGTTATCAAACTTTGTCGCGAAGTGTTGCGTAGGACGTTTCTAAAGCGGCTTCATTATCATTTCTGTTTTTTTTCTTCTCTCTCCCTTTCGTTTTTTTCTCTCCAATGACTGCTTCTCTCGAGGAGTTATTTATTATCTGACAAAGTGGGAAGATAGCGGTTATGTTATCAGTGAGACTTCTGGTTATTTCTTCCCTTTTATTCTAAATGCGTTACGCTAACTAATGAACCACATAAACTGCTTAAATAGAGTTGAAGTGTCGTTTCAAAAATAAACTGACTTCGAGATCATCAAGATAAGTGGTCAGAATCTGCAACGGTAAAGACAGAGAGAGGGGGTAGACTCCTTGAATGGGGAAGATTCCAATGCCTTTTCTCCTAGTTTGTGTTTGATTGATGAACTGTAATGTATATTTATGAATAAAAAAATTAAAACGAAATCAACTTGTAGACTCTTTACGAAATAAATCATGCTTATACATGACAGTTATGAGGGATTGTTGCATTTAAAAAGTAACATTTTATTAATATAAGATTCCCAGAGAAAGCAGTTTAAATTAATGGACTCAAGCAGTATTAAATTGTCAAAATTATCGTTTCAACTAAAGTACTCTGCTTGATCATATACGGTAAAAACTTTCTATCATTTTTAAAGGAGATGGAAACCGGTGATTGCTAGAAAACTATGGCTAAGTATAAAGGATGTAGAAATCCTATGAAATATGTAATTATACTTAAATTGATTATTTACAACACAAATTGAAAGTATTTTATATTTTATGAAATTGAATTTATGTTTAGAATGACTCTTGGCATTTAAAAAATATTTCGTAATTAGTACCTGCTTAGAAAAAATTGATCACTTGACTGTAAGAAGGAGTGTTTTGTTCCCTGTACCGGATCGAGTATAGTATTATATTATAATGTCTACCAATAAATATTTGGACACCTGTGATAGAAAAAAACTAACTTTATTCTAAATCAATTGTTGGTAGAGTCTCCAAGAGAAGCAATGACAGCGTGAACCCTCCGGGGCATACTTTCCACAAGTCTTTGTATCACAGCTAGTGGTATTGTCTTGGAGTAGGCATACAAATTCCTTCACCGATTTTGGACTGGTAGTGCACCCCTTAATTTGGTGATAGGTCTTCCCCTTTCGTGATCCTACTATTCGTAAACTTGCTTTCTGGTGGTCCTGGGGAAAGCCTCTGATGGAGCAGAAATCTTTTTGCTGTCCATACGACCTTGAAACTTTTTAAAAAACAAAAAAAACTCATTTTTATTGTTTTTTTACACTTTACAAAAAGGAAACTTCTAAAAAGACAAAGAGGTAGGCCCGAAACTTTTCGTCAACAGGTGCGGGAACAGAAGAATCTAGGAAAAAAATTATTGTTCCAGTGAGGATAAATTCGGGACCAAATGAATGGGATGATCTAGGCAGGAGAAAGAATAAATTTGGAACGATAGATAACTATTATTTAATTAAATAGATAGAGTGCTCCCAATTTAGTTTTTAATCAAACACTTTCATCCAAATTTGAAAAAAATTATCACTTTTTTTGTCTATGACAACGATGTATACTTTAAATTCATATTCGGTGGAATTTTTAAGCTTGCAAAATATTTTTTTCACTGTGCTGTAATTTATAGGGTAGTCATTATGCGATTAGGAAAAAAAATTAAAATCATGTAATCTAAGAGTCATTTTAGTACATTTTCATAGAATTTTTTTGGCGCTTGATTTTTTTTAAAACTTTTTAGTTCTTTTTAATATTTGGCTA
The DNA here is from genome assembly GCA_032207245.1 of Pardosa pseudoannulata. NCBI lineage: Eukaryota > Metazoa > Arthropoda > Arachnida > Araneae > Lycosidae > Pardosa > Pardosa pseudoannulata. The sequence goes on along the minus strand of CM063504.1, from coordinate 145,664,536 downwards.
TATAAATGGGGAGGTTAAATACTTTTCTGCCTTTTTTATCTTTATTTTCAATAAAATGTGAAATACCGAAGACAAAATAATTTAATGTATTATTTTTGAGGTAATTTTAAATTATTGCTTAAAAATATTCAGCATGTTGTGCTGTTATTTAACAATGATGTCGCTTTATAAATTATAAATGCAATGAAACCTCGATACTTCGTTTCTCAAGAGGTTGAATATAGAAAGCGATGGATGAACAAAAACGATGAATGCAGAAAATCGACCTAAAAGTTAGATAAATTTACTCGAGCAAGTATTTATATATTTATATTAATTAGAAATCCATTTTAAGTAAAATGTACTTTAGAATCATAATAACATATAAAGATTATTTTGTAATTGATCCAGCTTTATACAAAAATGGTAGTAGGTATAACATTCTACGTCTTTAGCGTTAAAATTAGTCTATGGTACGATACCATGGGACACTGAAATTTCCATGGAGGCAGTAGGGGGTTCAGAAGGTGTATGGGGGGCGTTAAGGTAATATGATGGGCTGAAGTGGATATATTTCTATAAAATAATCATTAAATTACTACAAGTGTATTTATATTATTACAGTATATGTATATTATACAATATCCATTTTGTAAAATTACCAATGGCTGCCGTTCGGACAGTGGTACAAAAATGTGCGGAGAGCTAAGGGTTAATAGCAATTCATTCATCGTATTTCGCTGAACGTGGGCTCAGTGAAGTAGCTAGGTGTCTAAAGAAAGCAGCATCAGTGAACTTAGAGATTCAAGAATGAGTTAACGAAATTGAAACCCCACATTAACAAATTATTAATACTCCACAAGCATCAACCATCTTATTAATTTATTTAAATTTCCTATTGACCTTAGTTTTATTTTCAAATTTTAAATAAACAATTTTTTACTTCTTTTGACAATCGTTTCAGTTAATATGTACTTTGTGATTCTTAATAGGCAAGTAGAATATGATAACATACAACAATATTTTAATATTTAGTGTAGAAAATATTATGGTTAGGGAGCGTTCAAATATTTTTTTCTTGTGAAGAGGGTGGCGGTCTGTGAAAGGTTGGGAACCTCTGCTCTACAAGTACATTCTCATTGTCAGTGTGAATCTGTTTATATGATTTCAATTTTGACAAAGTTTCATGTGAATCTGAATAATTTGGTACTGATCTTGTTTCGTTTCGTGTTCCTACTCACCTTTCTCATTCTGTTACTTCTGGAATGGGCATTAATCCTCGTGATTTGAATTTGCTGTGATCCATCTGTAGTGATTCCGTTAGTTGTTGAGTTACTAATACTCAGGAGAAGCTTTTCCCAAACTTTTTTGGCTCACGTACTACTTGGTTGTACATGATGCTAAATTGTACCACTTTGTAAAAAAGGATTGTATTTCATGAACTTTATTTCTGCGAGTATGTTTATTTATTTCTATCATGCATTTTATAGGATGCCCATCTATTCCCATAAGGAGACAAAATACATTGAAACACCTCTAAACGTCATACCGAAAGATCATGCTCAGAAACATGTTCATATTCTGTACCAATGCAATGCTTAACAAAAAATTAATTAGATTGTGTCGTTTGAATTTTACTTGTAAAGTTCTGTCTGTATGATATTTTTAATTTTTTTTATATTTTATGCCCGCCATTATTATTTTTCGAGTTCTACCAACTATTAACTCACTTAACGCCATTGATACGCGTACCACAGGTCGAGAAAGATGGGATGTAGAAAAGCCCTGGATGAGCGAGGAATCTTTTAGTCATCCGCACGACCTTAAAATATTCTTATCAATGCCTAAAAGAGAAATTCATTTCTCTAATTTTCCCAAGTTTAAAAAGAAATAAAACGGTATTTCTGGGGAGGCACATGAACGAGACTATAATTTTTCGAGGTAGAAACGGAAAAATGAAAGGAACGCGAAAGATTTATGCGAGAAATATAACATTATTTCTGTAACATTATAAAGATACATTCGGAACCATAGTATCGAATGACTAATGTGGGAAAGATAGATCAAAGTTCCGCCGCATTTAGATTCTGTTTGGATCGTCAGGCCATTTTTTTTTCTTGTTTTACTTCACGAGGGTTGATGAAACCGCATTCCAAAACCAAACTCCGAACTATCGGACTCCGGTACGGGTTCTATCTATTATTAAATCTTTCAAATAAATCTTTAAGAGTGACATTGTTAAGTAATATTAAACAGTTGCCAGTATTTGCTTTCTTGAATTTTTGCTTTTGCAAACTGAAAACACAAGCAAATTAGTATTAAACTTTTGTCCCAATTATTTTATCCATCCGATATTCGTGTGTATATTAACAATGGGCAATAAAAATTGATATGCAAACATGCACCTATGTAAATCTGATAACCTATTTCAAGTAATATATTTTCTATACCTCTAAAAAGTGAGTGGAAAAAAAACATTGGTTGTAAGGAATAAATTCGGGTTCAAATGAATAGAAGGTTTACCCCTTTGAAGAGCACTGGTATATATAATATACCGGCTCTTATAATTATTTCTTTGATTTATATAAAAAAAATTTTGATTTTCAATTTTTCATCAAACTATAGACACTTAATTTTTTCCCCTTCTTTTGATTATTCCAGTCAAAATCTTCTTTTAGAATCAAGCTCTATCAAAACCCGATCCTAAAAGAAAAATTCGATTTTTCAAAGTTAAGACTTTAAAACAAAAGTACCTATTTAAACTTCACATACAATTTTTTTATCTATTTGATTTATACACCCTTTTAATAAAAATTATTAATTATTTTTCTAATATTATTACAAAATGTGTCATTTTCATGCGCTTCCAAGGGAGGTGATTACGCAATTAAATTACCCTTTGCTTATTCCTCAAATAATATAATTTATTTTTCATATACTTCTTATTTAAAAGGTCCATAGATAACATTTATAAACTAATTTCATTGAAAACCAAAGAGTTTCTGTGGGTGCCGCTGAAAGTTTTAAAGAAGGAATGATAGATCGAGGGTACAATGTACAATAATTTTTGGGATTGATTCCTGTATTGTCACTGAAGACATAGATATCATGCAAAATTCAAAGGTCCACTTTAATGAGATTTTTAAAAATATTGATGAAATTTTTGCGTCAAACTTTCAAAACTTTGTATAGAAATATGTTTTATGCAATACATGTATGAAATTTAAACTCCCATTTTCCCAAAAGTATATTAACACTAAACATAACATAACTGGTCAAATGACCGGTAATGTATATAGTAAAAAATGCGAGGGGTAATGAATTAAAAATTCTTATTCTTTGTGTTTGTAATACATAAAAAATTTACGACATACAATTTTGTTTAATTATAATGCAGTTTATTTCCTTCCCAATATCCATATTTCATTATTTTCGATCATTTGACAGGCTATGGTAGAAATAGACATGTATTAAGTGTTGGTATGTTTAGTGTTAAAAATATACTACACTTCTTTCTAGAAAATTGTTTTGAAAAATATCGGTTACATTGTGTGCCAGCTAACATATATTTCCCTAAGGAGCGTGAAGCGTACGTGATGACATGTCAGGAAATCCCTTCACATGGGATGGGAAATTTATGTTCCCAATTCCTTATCTCTCCAAAATTTTATTGTCGGGTGTAACTTTTTTATTTCGAACGATTTTCTTTAGATTTAAGATTTCGGAAAAGGAAAGACATTTCAGTATATACCCCTGAGAGAGCCAGGGATAACTATTCATTTTAAAAGAATTCGTTACAAAATTCACACTGTCCAATTTTATGATCCCGGTTTTTCTTATTTCGTCGCGATTTCGTCGTTTAGTTCCTTTTATTGCGTAGCCATAATTACTCTGTATCCGGTGCAACGGACGATAATGGTCACGTGAGAGAGATAACTTCTGGTGCTATTCTCACGCTCGTGAGAGAAATGTCCGAGAGAGAGAGAGAGAGTGTATCTGTCTCTCTCTGGAATAGTATCCCGCAGAAAATGTAAGCCTGGAACTTTTCCAAGTCAGGGAAAAGGAGGTCAATGAATGGAGCATCGCAGATGTGGAGAATCATGCAGGTGGTTTTTTTCTGTTGCGCGTAGCATCGTAAAAAGAGAAAGTGAGAGAATAACTCTGCCATATCAAAAATTCAGTGATTGGAACTCTTGAATTCTTCAGCCAGATCATGCAGATTTTGCACGGTTCCTGGCAGGTGTGTATTTCGGGAGGAGATAAATGTTTCCGGTCTTTGTCTGCAATTTGCTATACGTTATTTAAAATATATATACAATAGCTAGGATGAATAATCATGTTACCATCAGCGATAAAAACATGGATTTTTGGGATTATGTACTTATCCGTATTTTTATACTAAGAAAGGACATATTCAGTATTATAATATTTGCCAGTTAAAGTTTCTACCACATTAGTTTTTATTCTAGTTAAATGGTAAATTACTCGTGGAGATCATTACACTTATAAATAGATAATGCTATTAGTTTAGATTTATTAGTTTAGTATAGTATCTTGATCTACTTAACCCATTAGATCAGTGGTTCTTAGTCTTTTTTGGAACACCGCCGCTTTAAAAAAATATTCGGCCACCCCCTCTTACATATTTAATTATACAAAATATTAAAATATTGTTGCATATTACCTGCATCTATATTATCTATTTATCTATCTAGTTAAAATAGAATTTGAGATATATTCATTTGAATAGACAAATTAATAAACAAATTTTTCTTAGACAATTGGACGTAGATTCCGGTATTTGTCATTTAAGAAATATAAATGGTTTTATACAGTTTTATACTGTTTTAAACACACATGAAGAAACATTTAACGATGTTAATATAATATAATTGTGCATTTGACTGTACGATCAGTTTTTTAAATATAGCTGCTTAGCACAGTGAATAATTTAAAAAGAAGAACATTTTTCAAAGGCATTTACCCCCTAAAGAGGGAATGGTGTACACTAGCATTACAAAACAGGAGATTAAGTACTTGCATGTAATTATCCTAAAAGTATATGTTTTGATTTACAAAATTCTATAGTATTTTTAAAATAAAAAAATATTGAGACCTTTTTCAAGATTTGTGTGTACTGGATACTAATTTTACTAAAATGATCTACAGTATTTTTAATACGGTACATAATTTTTGATAATTCATTTTCATTTTTATTTTCGATGGTAGGCAACAATCATTTCTATTTCTTTAAATAAAACCTTGATTTGTAACTCTGATAAAGCAGAAACGACATTAGATGATTTGATACAAATGTATCCCAACACAGTTCTATGAATTACCCGATTAAAGTGTATAAACATTTTCGGGGTCCTCTAATGGAATCTGACATTTGAAAAAGATTTACCAATCAGAAGGACGGGGAAGCAAATATTTATCGTAAGAAGCCTAAAACCAGCAATCCAAGTATAAGTGATTTAAATGATCTTTAAATATGTAATTGTAGGCATCCAATATTTTGTGGATATTTATCGATCGAATATTTTATGAGCTTAAATACTTATTAATATATCGAATAAAATTTTAAATTTATTATTGTTAAACACTGCAGTAAAATGTAATAGTTTTACCATTACAGTTCTTAATATTTTGTAGTCGAGGAATACTTAACTCTGACAATATTTAAGAAAGTTTACAATACATCATAAGCTTTAACGCTCGAATTAACTCGAGCGCCCTAAACTGGCCAAACTGTGCACACTCGAAATAATTCGAGCGGTGCTGTACTTTATGTAGTTATAATTTTTCACTCTCGAATGCAATCGAGAATTGAAAATAACAATGTGAAAGCAGAACAAAACAATCGTTTTATTGATATTTATCATTTACATGGGATTGTAAGCTATAACACTTACTTATTAAAGTATAAAATATTTTTTTTCTACTTATCACTTACGACTTATCTCTTCCTTATTTTCTGCAATGTTATCAAAATCCAAAACTGCAATAAAAATTTTGATTATTTTTTGAATTTTTGTAATTTTTTTGGCAAGACAACGTTCTAAATTATGTTTTTTACATTAAAAACTATTGATTTTTTTGGCAGGCCTTTTTAAAAAAACTGAGCATTAAGGGGTTAAACCAGAGGTCACTAATTTCTTTTTTTCATTTTAAATCAACTTTTGTTTACAAAATTTCATAAATTTGTTAATTTTTTTTCTTAGATTCTTACTAGTTTTTTACTAAACTCTCCTAATGTACATTAAATAGTTTTGTACATTCATTTAACTTTGGATTATTAAAACAATTTTAAGTTAGAGGAATGCGAAATTGTAATGGAAATTTCAGACAGTATAGATCATAAATGCATTTCCTATGCATTCAACCAATCTTCAAAATAAAAATCAAATGTGTTCAAAAATAATTTTAAGTAATGATAAAAAACATTACGAGAGAATTAAAAATTTAAAACGCAAAATTAACTGTTTTAAAAATAACAGAATTTGCATAAAATTATCTTATTTTACAAAATATTTTAATGCAATGGATTAAGTTATGTATACAAGTTTCAATATCTTATCTTGTATCGAATTTTCGCTCATCTCGAGGTTTTTTCGAAGTTCCAAATTCACTTCGATGCCACTGAGCAGAAATTTTTTCTCGGTATCTGGAAGTTTTCTTCTTTTGTCTCGGTTCTTCAGAGAGACTTTTTGTAAAGTAATAAAAAAAATAGAAGAATGAATAATTGAAAAGATTAGCGAGTGACTTTCATTTGAGTTTTGGAAGTTTAAGAATGATTTTAGAGCTTGGTGAAACGACATATCCTTATGAAATACTTCTAATCGGTTTGTTAAAATCAAATTTTATTTTACATCGTAAGCCAACTCTAAGATGAATATTTTAATGACGAGTTTTGTGATGTAATTTAACTGTTTGGGGAAGAAAATGTAGAATTTTCTGAGTTAGATTTAGGTTAAAAACTCGTCAGTTACAAAGAAATCTGAACTGAAAGCATTATCACAAAAATAACTTAAGACGGTTCTGATGAGAAAAGCATTTTTCAATTTTTAGAGATAATAAACTGGGCTATCAAATGCTGTTGTATTTATGCAATATCGATGTCATCATTAAACTGAAATCCAGTGAAGTATATTAAACATTTAACTAATGCTTTGTAAAAAAGATAATAATTTTATGCATGCTATACAGTAGAACCTCGGTATAACGACCCCTGTGGGACCAACATCATATGGTCGTTGTAACGAATTGAAAAAATAATAAAAAAAATTGAACAAAGAAATGATGCAACAGTACATGTCTAGAGAACACTTCTTTTTATTTGTATTTCCATTACTGAATTTTTGAAAAAAAAGTCTTTGATTGACGCCTGTTTCAAAGTCATTTTGGAATTTTTCACTATCCCTGATTCCATATCCGTTAGATTTTGAAGGAAATCTTCAGAATTAAATTGTCCTTCAAAATATTGACGCAAGGCATTGATTGCATTGAAGGCTTCTATTTCATTTGCTTTTCCAAAAGCTTCGACGATTTTTTTTCCGTTGTCGGAATCGCAGATTTCTTCATTTTCGGTAATACGGACAATAAAATCGTCTTCATTCAAATTTTTTCCTCAGTACTGTAAAGTTTTCGTCTACGGCAACAAACTCATCAAAAGATAATTGAAGATTTAGTTCTCCCCTTTTCATCACGCACCCTCCCCTCCTTTAAGCAAACACAAAGAGAGAAGTACAGGTTTCTTGAAGTTGCACCACAGTACAATAATTTTGAAATAGCCCACTTGCTCATGAGTTCTGCGGACTAAAATTGGCGGTCGTTCTAACGAAAAATAATACGCTTGGGGTCGTTGTAAAGATTCAAAATCAACATTATTCCTATGATAAAATAACTGGGACTTTTTAGGATGGTCGTTGTATCTTTGGGTAGTTAAAAAGAGGTTCTACTGTATAAATTTCTTAAAATAATATAAAAATTATTTATCACCTCATTCGTAATCTAAATATGGAAAAATAATTTTTATTTGTATCCCTCATTTATTAGTTTTATTCTACCACTTCTACTGTTGTAATTTTCAATTATTTGTTTGTGAGTTTATCGAAGTACTATGAAAGTGTTTTGCATTATTTTACGCTTTTATAGCATTTTTTCCTCTTATAGTTAAACATTCCGGAACAAAAAAATGCTGTATTTTTATCGATATCTTGAACTTCGGTAGTCTCGAATATTTTTCTCGATGCCGATGACTTTCAGGTATTGATAGCTGACATCAAAGTTTATCTGTAGAAAGTATGTTAGCTCTCTTAATACATTATGTGCAGGTACATTTCGCAGCGGAAATGTACCGGGAGCGGGCGTTTTGCTCATAAATTTAGTTATTCGGATAAATTTCAATACATCGAAAATTATTTGATTTTTTTAACCAACCTTTCGTATTTTATATTGAAATATATAAACAAATATATAAATAGAAATGTTGTAATGTACTTACAACACTAATACCAGTGTTCGTTTACAAAGAGGAAACACAGTAAAAATATGATACCTTATATTTAGATTAAGATATTTATTCTGTACACTATTTACAAATTGGTATACGTGATCACCATATAACATAACAAGCAATTATTTATGTTTTATATTCATATTTATACCATAATTATTACAATTATGTCCTAAATTATTAAAAATTTCTCCTACAGCTGTACATGCACCATCGTGGGAAAGTACCTCGGTACAAGAAATACATAAATAACAACCATAAGATTTTTGTAAATAAAAAATATATATTTTTAGTGGATAAATTTATAATAGTATCGTAAAAATGAAAAATCGAATAGAAATAGTAGTATATAGTTTTAATTTTTTCGAATGTTATATATAAATATTTTTACATTATAAAAAATGAAAAGAGCAATCATAAAACTAATAATGTAAAAACTAGTTTTTATTTGTCTAATTTTTTTCCAGAACCTATGTAGTAGACCAGAACATTCGGCTTCGTTTTCCTGTATATACCGTTGTTTTTGTACCCACAAATAAACCATGTTGTTACACTAACCCGTACTAGTTAGTACGTGACCAGAGCTCAAGCATTAATCGCCAGAAAACGTACTAATACGTGTCCCGCGCTCAAGTATCAATCGCCAGAAAACGTACTAGTACGTGTCCCGCATACAATGTGTTAATTATTTTCGCTTTTTAAAATTCAATGTCTCCTTGGTCAACTCCTATAAACAGTATTAAAAGAAAATGAGAATTTATTTTAAGCATCAGTGCTTCTAATATAAACAGCAATACTTCAGTAAGAAAACACTTTTCGGTCCGATTGAATAAAAATTTTTCACATAATAGAAATTGTAGTGTTGGAGTTATTTAGATAGAATACGCTCCTTTTCAGAGAACTTTCTTTAATTTTTACGGCATTAAAGTCTCAAAATAATAAATATAAAAATATAATGATTTCATTCAGATTAAAAATGGGTAGGAAAGGAATTTGAGCTCTTGTTATCTCGGCTTCGTAATTTTGAACGAGTCTTTAAAAAAATTTCTCTTTTTTCTAATGACGATTCTGTAAGCGCATTTTTTGACTCTCTTGCGTAACTTCGTTAAAAATGAGATGTTTGCACCAAGCTCTGGTTTCATTTGATGAATGTTCACAACATCTTTTAAATTTTTACGCTGATCCATAAATAAGATATTTTTTAAGCTTTTATTCTCGACTGATTGATGTTAAAAAGGTTTTTTCTCTTTCTGGTTTTTGAAAGGTCAGAAGAGAAAGTTTATTTGTATCACGCTTTTAAAGAAAATAATGATTTTTACATTGTAACATAAATAAACCTAGTGAGAAATACAAATAATGAGAAAGTATTATCAAGATTTTTTATTAGAAAGTGGAAAATATAAGATATTATTTTTTAATTACCATCATGTTGTACTTAGGATTTTTATATTATTAAAAAACTAATTTGGGAACTGTATTTGCTTAAGACAGTTTAGAATGCTTAATTATAGACACTACTTTATGGTATTTGAGATCGTTTCGTTTAGTTACAGTTTCTAATAATCCCTGTGTAGCATACCAGTATGAAAATAGTATCTGATTTTAATATTTATTTGTTCTTCTCGTTTAAAGTTTAGGTTATAATTTTTGCCATTGTTTCTTTCATGCTTCATTGCCCTCATTGAAGTCGGTCAAAAAGAGAGAGGAGGGGTTTATGTAATTATTTTACCATGTCTGGAACTCAGATCTTTATTTTATAACCTGTAACCACGCTGTTTGTAGCCGTTAAGTGTTCTAACCGTTGTCTCTTTCTTCTCTTCATTGCTGTTCTCGGCTGATAAGTCAAAGTGGAGGGATTGCGATTGATTTCAAGGTGAGCAGAAAAGTTCTTTGTGAAAAGAGACGATTATAGATTTTCGTAGAGCAAGTATGAGCAGTACAAATGTGTATATACTGTAAACGATAAAACTTTTATTTTAATCCTTTATATCCTGAATTAATTTACCATCAACTTTCTTACTGCATTTTTACATCATTATATAAGTTTTAATGGAGAATAATCATAGAAAAAAAGTTAATTTTTACTGTATTTTAGTAGTTAATTTTGCAGCTGGTACTTCCTAGTGTATATTTTTGACTTTATGATAGAAAATAAAACATTAAATTATGAATAAAACAAATGAAATATTTACCTGAGAAGTATAGAAATCTCTAAAAAATAATAGTACCAAATAACTGGTAATAAACCACTAAATTTACTCAATTGAGCAACAAGTGTATCAACTCTACCACAAAAGGACCTTCGAATGCAGCATGCCAGTTATAAAAAGGATTCCTGATTGGTGCTGTCATTTCTTTTCTGCTGTAGGAACTGCATTATGTCTTTTTGAATACAGTCATGAAAAACGGCTTTATTAGGAATATATAGGTGTTTGATTGAAGCGGTACTTATAGGTACCATCAAGATAAAAAGGGTTAAAAATTGCGTTTTCTCTGAGGTCGTATTAATCATGGAGTATTTCAAGTATCACCACTCTACTGTTACCAAATTAGTCACTATTTTAAAGCTGTAAAGTTACACCTGCAAAATTGATCAATTTGCATGGTTTTTTGTTTGTTTGTTTCATTAAACTTTAAAGTAAATGTTGACTCTAGCTTTACAAGTCCTCTAACGAGTAATCTCAATCAGTGCCAAATGTATTTTTTAATTGTGATCCTACCATTTCATTTAAAATTTTGTCATGACCTGTGGATAGAAAAGATATAATTCTAGTTCAATAAATAATGTTATTTTATATGATAGGTTCCCAACGAGGTACCACCTTCTAGTCGGCGCTGAAGACTTTCATTGGGATAGTAGCGAGGTCTGATTCACATGTGGGGTGATAAGTCTGTCAAGGGAGCGGCCAGTACCTAGATATATAAAAACATACCAGTATATAAAATAATTTAAAAAAATAATTAATATTAATTTTTTAATAATATTATATTCTATTATAATTCCAGTTATAAATTTCATTAATTCGATTACTGGCTACCGTTTCGCCAACTTTGGGCCAAAGTACAGAAATTTAAATTGCACATCCGTACTCCACTGATTACTGCAGCTCGATTACTATTTTAGAATAGGAACATTACTGAATGAATTTAAGATTCCTGTTAACAAGATTGGTATTTTTATCCGACATTAAAATTTTTTAAAAACTCCAGCAGCCTCAGTTATATTATTTTTTTATAGTTTTTATAGATTTTATGATATTTTTTTTAGGTTTTTATTGAACACATTTTTTTAATACAGTTGATGGTCATTTTATATAATTTCTGCTTTGTGATTCTTAATAGATAGACATATTACAGATATACAACAGTATTTTAATATTTGTTGTAATAAACAATTTGGGTGAGGAAGCGTACGAATATTTTTCCTTGTAAGGGTGGTCCAGAAAAGGTTGCGAACCTCTGTTTTATATCACTATTTCATTGACTAGCATATAGCCCGTCATATGACGGGATCAGTAAAATTTTTAATTTTCCACAATTGTAAAGTACCCTATGAGGTAGATAAAAAAAATGGTTTGTTTTTTGGTTGAGAATTTTCATTGCAACAAAAAATAATCGATGATTAATTTAAAAATATCACATAGGTACCTAATCTATTATTTAAGACTAATATAAAAGAAAATTATTTACGTAATATATAAGTTCAGAGATAAAACGTATGAAAATAATTCCGATGATATTTAAATAATTTAAAATAAGAAATGATTAAATAAGATGGTTAAAGGAATGTTGTCATAATTCTAAAAAAAATGTTATTTTTACCTATATATTATGTGATAAATTTAATCACATGGGAATTAATCTTAACTGGGAAAAATAGGGCTTGAAATAATGACATTAAATGCTCGAAAACGGGGGAATGGGTGGATTTCGAATGTTTTAAAACGACAGTATATTTCACTGTGATATGAAACGTATTTGTGCCAACTTATAGAATCGGATTGATAGTTTAAGAGAAAATAAACTTTGCTCGCTTTGAATTTTGCTAACCCTAAGTCACCAAGATCCAATATGGATGCCTCAATCCAAGTTCAACCGTTTCATAAATTCGAAGACAGATGGACAGATAACTTAAGCTATTATTGTATAGTTATGCTTGAGAGTTGTGACAGATATATCTTACATTTTTAATGTCAAATAAATATATTTAAATTTAGTGTCCCATTCATCTAAGAATCCTTCCTTTAACAAATCGCCTTCAAAACCTTCATTGATGTATGCGTTCGCCTTCAAGTAAATGTGAATATTTACCTCTTTTACGTTTATACTGTACAATTCAGGCCCTCCTGATTTTTAATAGAATGGACGGACAGTAAAATAGGGACTTTTTTAAAAATGAGATAGTTTTTTCAAAATAAATATTACTTTTGTTACTTTTCACATATGAGCAATAATATGAATTTAAATTAAAAATGTAGAGTCAAACTTCATGCCTTACAAAAACGTTAAGTTTTCCTTACTTGTAAGTGTGTAAGAGATAGTGTCAGGCGAAATAAGTGAAGCAGCACTTCTTTTATTCAACTGAACAGGTTTGAAAAATCTATATAATACACGGTTTTCAGTTACACAGACGGATAAGAAATAATTCACCAAAATAGACTTCATGGATTTAAACTGATAACCGTGACATATTATTTTTGACAAGAATTACGAAGTGTCAAGACAAAACAAATATAAGCATTGATTGTAAATAATGAAAAATTAACAAAAATGTGTAATTAATTGTAAACTTACTTCGCTTGAACTACTAATTGTAAAGTTACTTCGCTTGAATTGGTATGTTATGCTAGAAAAACCTCGAACTCTCGAGTCACATTCCTTAAAATAATAATAAAAAAAATCTCTACTGCTTTTAGAGCTTTTCTGTTTCCACTCATTTTCAAATTGGGTAAAATGGCAATTCATATTCTTATTCTATCACTTATCTTCAAAGGGTTTTTTTTCCCCATCATGTCAAATGTTAGGTAATGTAGATATCTTTCCGAAACGTGCATTAAAACCGTATTTTTAAACTCTCGTCTTTCTATTCGCTTGTATCTTGCCAGAATGACAACATGTATTTTTCTTTTGGAACAATGCGATATCTGTCAGGACAAAGTCGTAAACAAAAAACTTACCCTTACCAGTCAGCCTGTTCAAAACTAATGTAACCAAATTTATTACGCAGAGAACTATATTGCGCCGGGGCTTAAAACTCAGATTTTCTAAATTGTGTGACATATGTTTATTAAGTTGGTTTTAAAATTAAAAACATGCAAGTGTGTGCTTTTATTATTTTACAGGAAAGCTCATATTTTAATACGCTTTTTAACATTTATTTACTAACAACATATTTGATCCGCAGATTTTTCTCGAGTTTTAGGATGTATCTTTTACTATTATTGTATCTCAACACTTATATTGTCGTAATTTTGACTCTCGCTGGGTTTGGTTTGGTTTTGGAGCGCTACGGTCTACTGTTTTGTACACGGGGGCTAGTGAGACCGGGACCTACTGCTTAAAGCCGATTCCGAACGGCTACGAACATCCACGCCATAGTGGGATTCGAACCCTCGAACTCCGGTACCAACATTCAGCGCCCTAACTAATCGGCCAGCGTTCGGCACTCTCGCTGGGAATAGAATGTATTGACAGTGGGACATAAACCAAAAATTTAACCAGTGCGTATTTAGGCGGCAAATGTCTATGAAGATGAAATTCTAAAAATGACACAAGCGCCTTTATATAAAAGAAAATTATGTTGAAAAGTAGATTAAAGTAAAGGATTTCGTGTAAAAAAAATAATTGATAAAGAAAGCACACTTTTGTGTTTTCAATTTCCAAATGATAGTTTTTTAAAAACTAATACTTTTAAAACTGTAGTAAGCTCTAAAAGTATCTTTCGTAATAATTATGTTACGTTTTTAGAAATTAGAACTACGAACAATCGTTTTTTCAGCATATGTATATATATATATATATATATATATATATATATATATATATATATATATATATATATATATATATATATATGAGTGTTTATGTAATACATAAAAATTTATTACCCCTAAAGTTCCTCAGGATTCTCATAATTCAAGTTCTGTTTTTAAATATCTGCTTTCCCATCCATTCAGATTAAATCTTGATTAACAGTACCTAATCGAATGTATAGAAACGTATGAATAAAGGAATATTAAATTAATGAAAAATATTATTTCGAGCGTTAAAATAAATGGCTATTTTTTGGTTTCAGAAATAATTAAATGAGTAACAAAACTACCATTGGTCTTGAGTGTTTCTGTTAAAAATGAAAACAAGCTCGTTTTAAACAGGAAATTATGCATAAAATGTGCCTTAACATAACTTCAAAGTAGAACGTTTCTTTAGCATATTTAAGTTTGGTAAGAAAATATAGCTCCATCTTTGAAATAACAGGATCCAATTTCACAAAGTGTTCGCGCTATACGAAATTCGAAATTGAAAAAGGCGATATACTTACACACTTAGTACCCCGAGGGTACAACAAGACTTTTATATTCGCAAAGATTTAATGCCTAAAAGATACAAGATAAGGGATAAAAGATATCTGAATGTATAGCACTTTAAGAATAAATTTAAATTCATTCAGACAACTCTTTTTGCAAGATCTGAGAAATACATAAATTAAATTTTAGAATTTTTTGCTAAGCCTATATAAAAAAACTGATAGAAACTAGTGACGTTTATTGCTTTTTATATATTAACTGCCATTTGAAACGAGTTGGAGAATTCTAATACCGCTGTTAACATTGATTTTTTATCCATTTAGAACGAACTTTACACAGTAAGCCCCGATCTGATTAACTTTTGAATAGTAATAAACAATCCTATGTAAAGCTTCAAAGCAAACGCATACGTATGTGTAAACATTATGTATATATGTATATCGGCAGGGACTGGGCTAATATGTGTACAAGCTAACAGCCAAATATCTAGAGCGGATGATGAAATAAACAGTATTAAAATAAACTAACAGAAGCTTTTTTATATTTAAAAAAAAGGGATTTTGCTGAAAATATTTAATGTGAAATACTATTTTTTTCTTCCTTTTCACTCCTGGGAATACATGCCGTCATAAGACTAGGTTAGTTTTTAAAGATAACTTCTTCACATACATTGTTATGTAAATATAGATTTGTTTTTAATATATTAAGTAATTTTAAAGAATTCTTTCTTGAAATTCAGAAATAGCTAATACTTATTTGTAACAAGGGGTAAAATGTTAGTGTATAATTTTGATACCAAAGTGTACAGTTACTTCAACACTTTATATAATAGTAATACGAATTCATGCGAACTCCATGTATGTGTAAATTGTGTTTAATTCTTTAACGTCTAGAGTTTCATTTTAGATACTAATAAAATCATAGCATGTAGAATTTTTACGATATCTTAATAGGAGGTTTTTTTACTCGTAATTTTACGTAGCTCTTTACTTAGATTTTTTATGTTATAGCTGATGTCTCAGTTTGTCCGGTTCCCTATAATGTAGTGGGAACCCGTAAACCTGACGCTCTGATACTAAAGGTCTTGTGTGACTAAATCAGTATCTTGTTTCTGGCCATGACTGCAAAACCTCCGTCATTTGCTCCGTCTTATAAATATACATACTCACACGCATACATACATGTATATACTACTATATAACTACATATATACATGTATGCATGCATAAAACTCTCATTCAAATGTAAATGAGGAAGCATAAACTAACATTTATATCTACATATCAAACATGGATATATAAAATCTTTATACACACCTACAAACATGCATATATATATATATATATATATATATGTGTGATATATATATGTGTGTGTATGTATATATATATATGTATGTATATGTATGTATGTATGTAACGATGCCGAAATTGGGACACTAATTATGTTTAATTACATGACTATTTAGACTAGATTTAAAATTAATTATCCATTCTGTTGATCCATTAGAAATAAAAACACAAGTAAATACTTCGGACAGTCGAGGCAAAATCCCATTAATTATCTGGACAAGTCAAAGACTGCCATTTTAATTTTATCAGACACGCTACACGAGTGGTGCTGAAAATACAGTCATGCATAAATTAAACAAAGGGGGAGGGTTCTCACAGCCTTTAGGGCTCCAATATATAAAAAGGGTCTGACATAAAATTTAGTAAGTTACACGTGTGCGATCTCGCAGTCAAAGTCTACGTTTTTCTGCGCTTTAAGTACGTTTCCCCAAGTTATGTATATTTTGTATAAATATATATATGTATATATATGTATATATGTATATAAATGTGTATATATGTATATTGTATATATGATATATATATATGTATATGTATATATGTATATATATAGTATGTATATGTATATATGTATATATGTATATATATGTATATATATTTGTATATGTATATATATATGTATATGTATATGTATATGTATATATATATATATGTATATATATATGTATGTATATATATATATATATATTTATTTATTTATTTATTTATTTATATGTGTACATACTAGGCCACCCGAAAGACGTTGTCTGTTTTAACGCTATAAATCCAAAAATTGTAAAATGTTAAATAAATTATAAATTGGACCATTTTGATGGAAAAGTAAGGAAAAAATTATTCTAAAAATACTTGATGTCACCACGTGTACACTCATCACAAACGTAATTAGATGAAATTAAAATTCCCACATTGCCTGCACGGGGATTCGATCCTGGAACTTCTCGAACTGAAACCTGTTGTGCTGATCACTGCGCCACATATATATTGGCTGTGAAGGGCTCACGCGGCATTATAATAATCTCAATAAGCGCGCAATTCTGGATTTTTAATTAAAAAAAATTCTATTGGTTCCAATTGTGAATCTAAACAATTCTGGATTCAATTTAATTACTTACAGAAAGTTTCATCAAAATCAGTCCAGCCGTTTAGGAGGAGTTCTATTACAAACACCCGGAGTGAAGAATTTCATATAGAAAGATATGTAGATAGATAGGATTACAGCAGTTCTTCTGCATCATCTCTTTTGTGTATGCAGTTGAAAACTGCAAAATGTCATCTTATCCTTTCCGGAAACATTTCTCTGCTTAAAATCTCAGTCATATTAAATCGATATGCGGACTGTGTAGATTCGCTGCACTCAGATCTCATTCCGTATTCTTGTCTGCTCTTTTCGCGCAACAGACACCCAATCGAATGTCTCTGGGTGAAAATATCATTTTTCTTCTTATTAGAATAATAAATGAAGTTTCTATCCCATTACTCAAGGCGTGCGAACGTAATGGAATCAGGTTGAATTGCTAGACTCTATCCTTGTCGCGGAAGAGTCTATTAATTAATTTTAGGATTGTATTTGGAAAACAAATTCAGTTACGCTTTCCAATTTGATATTTTCGTTTGCAACAAGTCTTTTTTTTTCGCTATTTACAATTTATGATTTTATTGCAATATGTCATTAACAATCTTTCGCGTTACTAAAATAATCTAAATATATGAATGAGTAATTGGCAAAAGTATAATATTCCAATTGTGCTTTTTTTTGTTGAACATTGGACCTTTTTACTGCGAAACTATAAAGGTTTGAAAAATATTTAGTAGAATCACAGTTCCGGGAGCCGGTCGCTATGTTTTTGGTTCTATTTTTTACAAGTGATAGCCAAATTGTCGCCAAGTGATGATTACAATTTGTGCTTCATTTTGTATTAAGTTTATACCCAATTTCAAATCATATTTTGGAACAAAAAAAGGTTTGAATTTTTCTTAAAATGCTTAATTTACTATGATTAATTAGATGCTTTATTAAAATTTGGTGGCATCGTCCACGCTTGGCGTGCACACTGAACTGGGATACAGCCAAATGGGTAGTTTGGCAGTGTGTAATACAACAGTATTACATACTGTTAGTTTAATACAACAATACAAAGAGTTTTTAATACAACATTACGGATGTGAAATATTTTTAACAATTAATAACCCATTAGTATTTTAAAAGTAGAGGCATTAGCTCATGTTCTTTAGAAATCTTATCCTTTTGACAAATCCTTAATAAGTAAATGTTAACGAATTTTTGTTAGTTTCTTTACTTTAACACTACGTTGTCGTAAAATCACGGTACACGTTTAACTGATGATTTTCTGTATAAGACGATCAGAATCCCATGTGATTAAATCCATTTTTTGGTATTTCTACTATTTGTGAAGTGAAATGGAATAAATAATATTCCTAGCTATTACAGAGCTTACTTTTTGTTTCAACGGTAATTATTACTGTTTGTTCTTCAAATTTTCAGTAAAGCAAAAATTTAAAAAATTAAATATTCAAAAAGCATTAATTTTTTAATTTTCTCAAGTTTTCTCTTAGGATGAATTGCAATAGTTACAAATGGAATCTTATAAGCACGATGACGTCGTTTAAGAGAACAATTCTGGAACTTCTCGAACTGAAACCTGTTGCGCTGATCACTGCGCCACATATATATTGGTTGTGAAGGGTTTCAAGCGGCATTATAATAATCTCAATAAACGCGCAATTCTGGATTTTTAATTAAAAAAATTTCTATCAGTTCCAAATTGTGAATCTAAACAATTCTGGATTCAATTTAATTACATACAGAAAGTTTCATCAAAATCAGTCCAGCCGTTTAGGAGGAGTTCTATTACAAACACCCGGACGGAAGAATTTTATATAGAAAGATACGTAGATAGATAGGATTATTGCAAATTCTTCTGCGTCACCTCTTGTGTGTATGCAGTTGAAAACTGCAAAATGTCATCTTATCCTTTCCGGAAACATTTCGCTGCTTAAAATCTCAGTCATATTAAATCGATATGCGGACTGTGTAGATTCGCTGCACTCAGATCTCATTCCGTATTCTTGTCTGCTCTTTTCGCGCAACAGACACCCAATCGAATGTCTCTGGGTGAAAATATCATTTTTCTTCTGATTAGAATAATAAATGAAGTTTCTATCCCATTACTCAAGGCGTGCGAACTTAATGGAATCAGGTTGAATTGCCAGACTCTATTCTTGAAGCGGAAGAGTCTATTAATTAATTTTACTATTGTATTTGGAAAACAAATTCAGTTACGCTTTCCAATCAGATATTTTCGTTTGCCGTAAACAAGTCTTCCCTTTTTTCGCTATTTACAATTTATGATTTTATTGCAATATATCATTAACAATCTTTCGAGTTACTAAAATAATGTAAATATTTGAATGAGTAATTGGTAAAAGCATAATATTCCAATTGTGCTTTTTTTTTACTTGAACATTGGACCTTTTTACTGCGAAATTGTAAAGGTTTGAAAAATATTTAGTAGAATCCCAGTTCCGGGAGCCGGTCGCTATGTTTTTGGTTCTATTTTTTTACAAGTGATCGCCAAATTGTCGCCAAGTGATGATTACAATTTGAGCTTCGTTTTTTATTAAGTTTATATCCAATTTGAAATCATATTTTGAACAACAACAAAAAAAAAAGGTTTGAAATTTTTTTAAAATGCTTAATTTGCTATGATTAATTAGATGCTTTATTAAAATTTGGTGGCATCGCCCACGCTTGGCGTGCACACTGAACTGGGATACAACTAAATTAGTAGTTTGGCAGTGTGTAATACAACAGTATTACATACTGTTAGTTTAATACAACAATACAAAAAGTTTTTAATACAACATTACGGATGTGAAATATTTTTAACAATTAATAACACATTAGTATTTTAAACGTAGAGGCATTAGCTCATGTTCTTTAGAAATCTTATCCTTTTGACAAATCCTTAATAAGTAAATGTTAACGAATTTTTGTTAGTTTCTTTACTTTAACACTACGTTGTCGTAAAATCACGGTACACGTTTAACTGATGATTTTCTGTATAAGACGATCAGAATCCCATGTGATTAAGTCCATTTTTTGGTATTTCTACTATTTGTGAAGTGAAATGGAATGAATAATATTCCTAGCTATTACAGAGCTTACTTTTTGTTTCAACGGTAATTATTACTGTTTGTTCTTCAAATTTTCAGTAAAGCAAAAATTTAAAAAATTAATGTATTCAAAAAGCATTAATTTTTTAATTTTCTCAAGTTTTCTCTTAGGATGAATTGCAATGGTTACAAATGGAATCTTATAAGCACGATGACGTCGTTTAAAAGAACAATTTTTAATTTCACTACTATGTCCTCTCACTTTATTTTCTAAAATATGCGTTTGGTCCTTTATTTTGTAAGTTTAAATTTTTTTTGTTAATAATATAATGAACAAGTTTGTTCCCTGTGCAAAGAGTGATTTTTGAGTTAGAAAATTCAGAATAGGAGAATAATTTAGTGATGTGGATTACGCATTTTATGAAACGTGCATAGAATATCTAAATAATTTAGACATACGTTCTTTTGGCTTGCAGCTTTACGGTCTACTTTTTTTTGCAAAACGAAGGCAAATGAAACCGGATCTAATGCTTAAAATCGATTCAAATACTTACAAACAACTATGCTACACTGGGCTTCGAACCCACAAACTACTGAAGATCAGCGTCCTAACCATTCGGCATACGGTCCTTTAAAAAAGAAGTGATTGAGTGAGTCATATTAAGCGAAATACCTGTATGGGTGAAGGTATAGGAAAATAGGTATATTTATAGGAATATAGGTATTTTTTTATTCCGAATCTCTGGTCTGTAAATATACTCAACATAAATATACTGAGTTTTGTGTGTCAAGGAAGAAAAGAGAAAAAAAAATTGTCACAAACAAAAAGATTGATAAATGGCGGCAGAAAAAGAAAACCTGCCTTTAAAGGTGGGTTGAGTTTTTGGAAAATTTACAGCAAAAGAAATTGTTTTATAAACATTTGTAATCTCTTATAATTTCCTATGTCTCCCTGAATATTATCCCAGAGTCGAACAAATATTTTCATTGGTGAATAATATGTAGAACAATAAAAAGAACTAGTTCAAGTCATCAAATTAGAAGCATCTATTTCCGTTAAATACAACTTCCAAATAATCTGTAAGGAATTTCATGACTATTTAAAGAGGGAACCGGAGCTATTAACACATTGTATGTGGGACACGTACTAGTACGGGTTAGTGTAACAACATGGTTTGTTTGTGGGTACAAAAATAACTGTATATACAGAAAAACGAAGCCGAACGTTCTTGTCAACTACATAGATTCTGGAATAATTTATACAAATAAAAACTAGTTTTTACATTATTAGTTTTATGACTGCTCTTTTCATTATTTTATAATGTAAAAATGTTTATATATAACATATTTCGAAAAAATTAAAACTATAAACAACTATTTCTATTTGATTTTTTATATTTATGATACTATTATAAATTTATCCACTAAAAATATATTTTCTAACTAGTTTTTCAGTCGATGGATCAGTCGATGGATGCGGAACCACAGAACGGGGGGAAGGTTAATTAAAAAAATCAATTTAGATTTAACTTTTTATTTATTCTTTCGAAATTGATATGTATATTTATATATACATATAATTTATGTATACATGTATATTTATATATTATATTTATATATTATATATATATTTGCATTCATATATGTGTTTGTTTATTTGTATATTTATATATTTGTTTATATGTTTTAATATAAAATACAAAAAGTCGGTTAAAACATTAAATAATTTTCGATCTATTGAGATTTAACTGAATAACTAAATGTACAGGCTAAACGCCCGCTCCCGGTACAATTCTGCTGAGAAATGACCCCACACACTATGTGTTAAAAAATTAAGTCTAATAAAAAACATCAAATTAATGTTATTTAAATTTTTGCAATGTGTTTGTATGTATAATACTTACGATTGTTTAATATTAAAATATGTGCATATTAACATGAATTTAATGAATTTTTTTTGTTTTCTTCGATATGTATTTCATCCTCCTCATCAAAAAAATAGAGTTGCCGTAAATATAAGATCTAATTAAACATTATAGTTTGTACAACAGACAGTCAGCGTTGAAATTTATTGAATTTCTATGATTTTTTTTTGCGAGTGATATTAAAATACTTAAATAACCGTTTTATCAAAATGTCCTCCCGTGGTAATTGTAATTATAACAAAAAAATTGCAGTGATAATGGCAAGATTATGTCCTTTTAGGCTTTTTCATATACGTGTATTGAATAATTAGAGTGCTTTATGAAAGGAAATAACTTCAAAGTACTTAGGAATGGAGGGAAAATTGAGAAAATAATACTTTAAAATATAGAACCGAAGGATTTCTAAAGAACGAAACCGAGAGTCCTTGATCACGTTTTTTTATTTGAAAATTTAAGTAGAATCTGTAGAGAATTTCGTACCAGCAAAATCATGATAAAGATGCGCACGTGTTCCGGATGTTGTCTAGGGTATTGGCCTCTGCCAGACAACTCTTACGTGTTCATTTGGCAGATGTGGAGAGGATTTTGCGTAATTATTATCTTTTAACAAAAGAGCACCTTGCTACATGTTATTCCTTAGAATAGAGATGGGTGTGTGTATATATATATATATATATATATATATATATATATATATATATATGTATATATGTGTGTGTGTGTGTGTGTGCATATGTATGAATATGTATATATGTATGTATATGTATGTATATGTATGTGTATATATATGCATATGTATGTGTATGTATATATATGTATATATATATATATATGTATATATATATGTATATATATGTATGTATATATATGTATATATTATATATGTATGTATATATATGTATGTATATATATGTATGTATATATATATATGTATGTATGTATGTGTATATATATATATATATATATATATATGTGTGTGTGTGTGTGTGTGTATATGTAATCTTAGTTGGAACTGATATTTCTTTGATATATCCCTTATATAATAATAGCCTAAGTTATTTGTCCGTCTGTAACAGAATTTATGAAGCGGTTGTACCTGGAATGGATAGAGGCATCCATATTGGATTCTTGATGAGTTAGGGTTAACAACGTTCGAAATCCACCCCTCGCCCTCCTTTTCTAGCATTTAATGCCATTATTTCAAGCCCTATTTTCCCCGGTTAAGAGCAGGTGATTAAATTTATCAATTTATTACATAAGAAATAGGTAAAAATAACAATTTTTTGTCTAGCATTGTGACGTCATTCCTTTAACTATCTCATTTAATCATTTACCTTAAATGATTTAAATATCGTCTGCACTATTTCCATACGTTTTACCACTCAACTTAGATATTACGTAAATAATTTTATTTTATATTAGGCTTAAATAATAGATTAGGTACATATGTGATAATTTTCCCATCTGCGATTTCATTATTTTCCCTGAAAGAAGGAAGCTCTTCTTTTCGCTCGGTCATCAGGGTTAGAATTGTGGAAAGCATAGTAATCTGCAACATTTCCAGAATTCCATTTAAAAAAATGACCTAAAATCTACTCTTCTGGAGAGCCTTTATTTAGGGTTGTTCTACACATTCTTGAAATGACCCCCAGGACTCTAGATGCATTTAATTGGCCTAGGTCTCGGCTATTGCATGACCTGGAATACGAGGGGTAGCTTCAGGACTGCGGTTAAAAGAAGGAGGATATAGGAATGCAAGGGGGGTTTTCACCCGTTTCCTTAATTTGAATGTTCAGGGCGGTGATCGATCTGAGATTTACCCATAGACTTTGGTCGGAGGATTTATTTTCTCGTATTACCGGGATGAACTCATTTATTCAGTTGGAGATCATATGAGGAACTTTTAACTTAGCTTGGTATTGAAGTTTTTAGGTTTATAAATTTATTACGTAGCATTTGTTCTTTATATATGCATATGTATATATATATATATATATATATATATATATATATATATATATATATATATATATATATATATATATATATATATATATATATATATATATATATATATATATATATATATATATATATATATATATATATATATATATTGTTGCAATATGATTTTGCTACAAAATGGGAATGAATTCAAGTGGACTATAAAAAATACAATGCATTGTGAGGAGTAAACTTATAAAAAAAACATCACGCTATGGTAAATATATACCAACCCAAAAGGACAGACTCAGGGAGAGAAATAAAAATGAAAGTATTTTTTTGAACATAAATGCGTTGGTCAAATTAATATATTAAGATTATATATACTCTCATACCATCAGGGGTCATAACTGCAAACTGCCTGTTCAAGGTGAGGTCATTTTAAGCTCAGTCGCACTCTCTGCTTCAACCCAAAAAATGCGCGTCCTTAAATAGGTGCACTCATTTTCGCCACCGGGATTGCCAAGGCAAAACCGTGTAGTGAAACAGTGCCATTTGTGGACTCGACAGCTGTGTCATGTAGCTGCAGAGACATTCCTTAGAGTACCCCTAAAGGGGACACTATATATATATATATATATATATATATATATATATATATATATATATATAAATAATTCATATAAATATTACTAATCGAACAGCACTGTAATTTTGCTTTTGCAGTAATTACGTTTCATTCTCTACCTAGTTCTGTGATTGAGGGATTTGTAAAGCGGTATTTTCTTTAGTCTGAAAAATTTTCATTGGCCCGGGGGGATGGGTTCTCTATTTTCAGCTTATATGACAATGTAAAAAATCCCATAAAAGTTAATATAGTAGTCATGACATACATAATATTTATATAAAGCATGGGGGTTACATTCCCACATTCCCCCCTCTCAACGTTAACCTCTTTAGTTCATACTCACAAAGCCTAGAAATAATTTTCTGCTACACAGAATATTTTCTGTCCGCTCTAAGGGTTTTGAGAGAGTAATCAGCAACAAAAAAATTCACCTTTGACATTTTCTTTGAATTTCTTGAATAAATGTTAAATAATTTAACTTAAGAAATTCTAGCTTATAAATGGAGAGTATTTTCTAAAATGTTTGTTTAGGAGATAAATGTTAAGAAAACGTCTTATTCAGTTAAAAGTATATTTTACGAGGATATAAAAGATAAGAAAAAACGTTCTTTGAAAAGGATATAAAAGCGACACAGTTATTTTCCTTTGCGCCGTCATAAATATATTTTAAGAACAGCTTATACAATTGGAAAAGATTAGAAAGCCGTCACGAAAAAGTGTTGACAATTTTTTTTGTCTAGATCGTTTCAAAAGATAAAATTAAAATTTTGTTTGTTAATTTAAAGTAAGCAACCACGTTTAAATAGCGAATTTAATGAAAAATATCGAAAAAAAATATTCATTTTATTTTAAAGATCAGTCTTTTAGCTTTCGAAAACAGTTTTCATCTTGTTTCTAGGATGATTAGAAGTCATGACACAGCTGTTTAATCCTCACCGGAAGTGTCGAAAAGATACTAGAAGTGAGCAGTTAAAGTGCTTGACTTTGAGTGTTAGCATGTAAAACGTCGTAAATAGCTTCTAAATAAATAAATAAATTACTCCATATTTTTGTACGTTTATCAAATTATAAAACACTTAATGAATTCATCCAATAAAATCTTTAAATTGAATTTCTGAAAAACCATGATTTTTGCTACACTACCACACCTCAACAGTTGTAACTGCTAAAATAATGTTTAGAATCTAATTAGAACTTAACTGTATGTTTTTAATGATGTTATGTATGCATTGAATTTCAGATTATAAATATATTCATTTTGAGATTAGTTATGGGCATTAATGTCAGAAACTTCATTATTTTTTCCTTCAATTTTTGCTCTAAATTACTTGATTGGTTATAACTCATTTATACTTTAGAATATTTTCATTCTGGAGGTTCAATAATAATGGATAATAAACCAATAAACAATTTTAATGGCTTTCATAATGGATATATATCTACATTTATCCAAGCAAAAGTGATATGTTTTGCGTATTTTTTTAGTTAGGAGTGTTGGTGTAAAATCAAAAAATGCTTGTTTTTTCTTTCGCTATTTTTCCCAATTGTTAAGACAATATATATGTATCTATGTTTATTTTCCTATTTTTCTATGTTATATAACATAGTACTGCAATAACTAAAAAACATTTCCATAAAAATCTTATTTAAAAATTTTGGTTCTGAACGTGGTCGGTTACCTTAAGAAAGGCAGATTTGTGGTTGTTAATTTGCAGATATTTAATTCTTAAAATTATCAGAATTAGTTATTTAAGTTTAAGTTAATAATACGATGAAAAGTGAAAAATTTTCGTATATCTGCAAAAGATGAATATGTTGTTGTTAATGCCACTTGGACAAGCACGTGAGGTAGAGGCCACACGAATTAAGTCGAACTGGGGTGCCGTTTGACTAGCACCGTTAGGATAAAAGAACGTCTTAGCTCAAGGATGTTCTCGTAATTTAGAAGAAGGGACATAGTAGAAAACCCATAGGCTTAGCCTACCCCTTTCAGAGGTATCGTTTGACAGTTTGAAGAACATTGTGATCACAAAAATGTTTTATGTACCCCAGTCACCATTAATAAACATGGCGGTAGACGGACTCAAGCCTTGAACCCGCAACCTTCCAGTTGACCGAGACCGTTGCCTTTGCCGACTGAACTACCTCGGCTCGTGATGTATTTGTTAGTATACTTAATCAATAGATTAAAGCTATTAAAATGTGGTGTATATCAATATTATATTCATTAAGATTATATAAAATTTTGAAATTCATAATTTTCAATTTAATATTTTATAATAACTTAAAGAAACTAATTTTTGAATTCAATTGCTAATTAAAATTCTCTCTCTTTTTTTGCAGGTAAGTGAATCATTCAACTTAGTTTCTATGTAAGGTTTGTTGGCTTTCATTTCCGTCATTTTTTATTTTAATTACGATTCAGTTTTTTTAAATTTATTAATTTTTATACAGTGAGCCCTTAGTATAAGGCAATTAGTAGCAACGTCACAAACTACTATAATGCCCTTTAAATTCATTTTCATGATTACAAGAGCCAATAGGCAAACAATAAACTGCCCTTCCTTTGAAACTTAAGCCAGAATTGTCATAATTTGAGTATTTACCCTACTGCGTGAAATCGCCTTATTGCGACTCTTAAATTTAAATATTACCCTGTAGCTGTGATGAAAATTATATGAAGCTCTAACTTTAAATTATAAAAAAAATAGAATAAATAATTTGTTTACTATATTTTATCTTAAGTGATAGACTACAGACACTTCTTATACTTTTAGACTTATATTTTCATGGAGTTTTGAACAACAGGTTGATATACAAGATTTAAGAGGTGCTGACTCAGATATGTCAAAAAATGAATTCGGAAAGAAATTTTTCTATTTGTATTTAATTTTTACCTCTTTACTATTATTAATATTTTAAAGCACGATTTATAACACTATAAAATTTTAATATCAATATAAAATGAATCATCTAAATTAATGGTTCCCAAACTTTTCAGGTCCAGGAACCTCCTCTTTATAGCTATCACTTGATCATGAACTCCTAAGGGAAATATATACTGTGAAAACCGAATTCGTATAATTAGTATGAGTATAATTAATATTTTATATCATAGGTAAATATCATAAGTACATCAAAATATTTTATATGATAAATAATTTATATTTACAGCACCCACTTTAAGTTTATCCAGTTTAAAATAAATAGTTAAATAAATTACATAACTATACATGCATTAACATACATGGGAATTTAAAACGAGGGAACGCTGATTTTCTGCCATATTTATGTATAGTGAAACAATCTACGCGTACCTTCTAAGTAAGTGCGAGTTTTATTCTCTGATTCGGTTGATGAGATTCAGCTGGCTAGAAGATGAAGTAATTCTTGGATTATGGCATGGAGAATACAATTTTTGCATTTAACATTTCGGTAACACGTTCTGGTGAATACAGCCTTGCCGTCGGTATCTTAAAATTAGAACAAATATGGATCTTACTCTAGTATCTATTTCTTAATGAAAATTTGAAAAATATTACTACTTTGAAAATTAAAATGTATATGTTACTACTAATATTATTCCATTCCGAGTGACTATCGTATATTTAAGTATAATTAATATTTTATACCATAGGTACTGCATAAATAATTTATTTTTTACAGCACCCCAGTTTAAATTTAATCAGTTTAAAATAAATAGTTAAATAAATTATATAACTATACATGCATTAACATACATCGGAATTTAAAACGAGTGAACGCTGATTTTTCTCCATATTTATGTACAGTGAAACAATCTACGCCTTATAAGTAAATCATGCAAGTAAAAGCAAGCATGCCTTATACGTAAGTTCGAGTTGTATTCGCCGATAAGGTGGATTAGATTCAGCTGGCTAGAAGATAAGTAATTCTCAAATTATGGCATGGTGAATACAATTTTTGCATTTAACATTTGGGTAACAAGTTCTGGTGAATACAGCTGTCGGTATCTTAAAACAAGAACAAGTATGGATCACATGCTAGTACATATCTCTCAATGAAAATTCAAAAACATATTAGTTTGAAAGTCAAAATATATATGATACTACTAACATTATTCCATTCGGAGTGAATATCGTATATTTAAGTTGTTGGAGCTATATATTTAATCTGCCTTAAGAGTAAGTAAATAAAATAAACAGTCTCATAACGGACTAACGGCTTAAAAAAGATTTTTCTTCTGCGTAACCCTGAAAGTATAAGCCTCGGCTTTTAGGAGATTAAAATGTGATAAGTTCTTAACAGCTGCTTTCATTACACAGCTTGTTTAGTGGTATTTGTATTTTTTTCTTAGAATGTAACATTAAAATTGTATTTTGGTTCTTAAAATGTTTTTGAAACAACTGTTCTTAAATTCAATTTCACTGTTTAAAATCTACTTCCCTAAGCTATATTTAATTTTTGACAAAAGGTACCAACCTGTCATAGAATGATTTTTATGATATTTAATTCTGACTGTTTCGTTTTTAAAATATTCAACTTTTTACTGTACTCTTATAATAAGCGAAAAATGTTGGCTGAATGGGTAGGACGCTGCTTTTAGGAAGCTACTCTCAATAGTCCTCCATAGAGCTTTAATCCAAACCAAATGTATAATAACTATAGATAATGATGCTACATAAAACACACAAGACACTAAAATCTTCATATAAGCAATTTTTGAATAAAATACAAAACATAAAATAATAGAATTCTACAGCTTTCTTTAAAAAAAGTTCCTACTGTACCAATTTCCATTTTTTTTTCATCATATATTTAGCATTTGCAGAAATAAAAGAGGAAATAAACGATAATTAATATTGAGTCTTGAATATAATTTACATAAATATTTATTTCAAACTATCCGTTTCTCTTCATTCTTCGGTCTGTGAATACATAATTAGTGACGCCACATGATCTTTTGAAAACACTTTTGCGGGCTATTTTAATTTTAAATAAATTATGACAGACAAACAGGAATTTATCCACGCATTTGAGTAAAGGAAAGTATAATTAGAGTTATTAATTATAAGTATAATATATATTGTAATATATATACTTACTACTAATATATACTTATATATATATATATAATATTATAATATATATTATAAGTATAGATTTATTAATTATAAGTATAATTAATAAGTATAATTAGAGAAAGTATAATTTAACAAATATATATATATTATAATTACAGTTAAATCCTAAAAGAAAATTAAAAGTTCAACACAAGGCTTTATTAATTCGTAATAAAATAATGAAACATTTGCCGAATAATGGTTCCAAAATGAAGCAATAATGAGGAAGAACTTGGAGTGCTAACTTCTAATTAAGAAGTTATTTTGACACTATTATCATTATATTTTTAAGTGGAACTTTCTTCACTAACTTATTTATATCTTAATTTCAAAAAAAAATATTCCAAAGCACATTGTAAAAGGTTTTACCTACAAATACATTACTGATTTCTAAGTTACCAATAGCTAACATTTTTAGTGTTTTAAAATACAGCAATAGCTTTTATATTCTGGCATCTGTCATCGACTGGCAGTGTTAATTTCCGTTATACTTCCATATCACTAATAAGATTTGTGGAAGACGTTTTAATAATGACTATGACCATCTATTTGTATCAAAGAATAT
>CM063504.1:145623862-145626362 GCA_032207245.1 Pardosa pseudoannulata | reverse complement strand
AATAATAAATGCTGACTATGCTTGAAGATAATAAAGCTTTATTCAGACAATCCATCTTTGGAGCTCTCTTATCAAAGCATTTAATATTTGCTTATTGTAGTGCTATGAGAGCGTAATTGAGCAAGTCATTCAAGAATGTTAATAGTAATCATATGATGGCACTAGAAGGGAAACGCAAAGTTACGCAAACGAGCAATAAAATATTAGTTGAGCCATGGAGAAATTAATTTTGAAGTTCTCGAAGGCTCGAAAAGTTACTACAATTAAAGGAGAACAAAGGCATTTCGTCAAAATATGTTTAGGTATAAAATCTCTACATTGCATGTATATATGTGTGTATGTGTAATATATCAAAATTATTACACTTTAATATCTCATAAAAATATCCTCATCTCTCCCTCTACTTCCTTAACATCTATTTTCCCCAGCCATAAAATGTGTTAATTTGTCTATTCCTAATTCTTCTAACACATTTAAAGTTTTTTTTCTGTAATAGATAGCAATATATTTTATACACTGACAAATGTACTCAATTTTCCTAACCGATCTACGTTCAATTATCTTGTTAATAAATTCAACTAAACTAATTTTTCTTGGGAATTGTTCTCTGCGTCTCGCTCTGGGGACCGACCCTGTTCCAGCCTGTGTTTTAATGTTCATTCTATCTTCTGCTTTTCACTGTGAAACACATGATATTCTCTTAACTAAAATAAAATTTAAGTTCTACTACGGCTTGTGCTTCTTTTCTTTGTGGCCCGACTGCAGCAGTTTCAATTAGTCTAGCTGCTTAGGCTTCTCCGTACCCAGCAAGCCCGGGCAAGTAAATACAATAGGGTCTTAATATTTTGTATTAATTTTATGTTAATATATATATAATATATATATATATATATATATATATTATATATATATATTATATATATTATAATATATATTTTATATATATGTATATATATATCACATATGTTTAAAAATATATAGTTAAATTAGTTTATATTATATATATTTTACGATTTAAAACTTCTGTATAATAAATATGAAAAAATATTGTATTTTATATGGTCTTTACATTTTATTTTTATAATTTAACAGTATAAGTTTATAATACATAGCTAATATTTATATATAGAACAATAAATATTTATGTTTTAAATATATTTAATAAAATTATTATTATAATAATTTTTATATTATATATATTTATATATATATATATATTATATATATATATATATATATATATATATATATAATTATAGATTATAGAATGTTTATATAATATATTTTTATTAAAATATCGTTTCTTTTAAAATAAATATGTATTTTATTGTATTATATAAGAATGTATATGTATGTATTATAAATTATTGTTAGCAATCATAAATATAAAATATGTTAAATATATATACAAAAGCTTAATATATTTTTCATTTATTTTATTTATATATAAATTATATTATAAATCGTTTTATATTATATATATATATATGTTTTATATCGTTTTTTTATAAATATTGTTGTAATTATAATATTTTTTAGATATATATGTATATATATGTATATATATATATATATATATATATATATATATATATATATATATATATATTATATATTATATTTATATATTATATTATATATATGTTATTTATATATATATATGTTTATATATATATATATTTATATTTATATATATATTATATATATATATATATATATATATATATATTAATATTAATGTAATACTTGATTTGATTGATCATTTTTGACACATTTCCTAACAAACACACTTACACACATAGACATATCATATGTATTATATTTTCTACTTTACAGAAGTATGTAAATATAATTATTTCTTTTTACCAAAAGTCTTAGGCTTCTTTGGCGTAAAACTTACTGCATAACATATAAGGATTAATCACTATCTTGCTTTATTGCTATTAAATTTATAATTACCAAATTACGAATTCAGCTTCACAAATACTAGAAGCTGAATTCGTACTTTGGTAAACAGTGTAACAGTGGTCGTAAAGTTTAATACATATTTAAAGGGAGGTACGCATTTTTATAATTTTTGTTATTTTAAAATAAATACAAAATTTTACACATAGTTATTCTTGTTGCTGTTTAACGCAGCAAATATTGCATATGAAATGAACTTTCTGAGGCTATTCTCATTAGGAATATGAAATTAATCTGAAAGATTAAAAATTCAATCGTAATTTCTTTTATTAATTAATATGTATTAATAGGATGTTCTGAATTTAGTAAACAAAATTTAGATTTGTTCCTGACTAAAGAACTCTCATCTTGAATATGTGTTTAAAAAACACCGTAAAAGATAAGCCGTTAATGTGAATAACCTAAAATTATATTTTAATGTCATATTTAGGTAACGTTTAGATAATTTTTTTTTCTTTAACTATTTGTAGAAAATTAAATGTTGAAAAGTAGAGAAGCTATCAGGGGAAATATATATTTTAATATTGTAGTTTGC
>CM063504.1:145601362-145606362 GCA_032207245.1 Pardosa pseudoannulata | reverse complement strand
TAACTGCGAGGGTAAAAATATCAGATGAGTAGTTACTTTGTTATTATAGAAGGGAAATTATCGGATTTTGGAACTTAGCGTGCTTTTCCTGTCTTACTAGATATAATTGTAAAAAGAGAGATAGTTTCCGTTGAAATCAATACAGGCTGATGTCATCGGGCTATTAATATAAACCTGATGACATTTTTAATATGTGAGTTAATTTCACTTTCTGTTCAAAGATGCCCTTTGTACAACTTCGCTTAGTCCGTGGGTCACTTTAATTACAACAATAATTCCGGTTCTAGAAGGAAGATAATAATTAAAAGTTGTGATAAATAGAGATGCTCAGGGTTAATTTAACAAAATTTCCTTCCACGAAACATCAACATTTACACACAAAACAGAAATACAAACATAATGCGACAGAAAATCTACAGTACACGACCATACCGGTTGACAGCAAGCCTCAAACTCAAAGGCGCTAAGAACAGACGCCATTTTTTAAAAAGATATTATGTTCTGAGAGACAGATATTTACTATTTCAGGATAAGCAGAATACTATTCAAAACAAATCAAATACTACACTTGTTATATATAATTAACACAATCATTGAAAGCTGTTTAAGTTCCTTTTTATAAATCGCTTAACTATTAATTTATATAGATTTAAATCAAAATAAAGAATCAAACCTATTAAAAAAGAACACGACAGTTATCTGAAATAATTTCTTAAGGCCGATCTAGGTTTAGATCACTGCAAGGAAGAAATAGTCCAGGTTTGCTTAATACAACATCCTTCAGAATCACCTGAAAACGAAATCGGAATTTGAAGCGTGCTGCTTTCGTACTGTTGCCGCGAGTTGGGCTCCACGTTTGGGATAAATACAGATGCCGAGAGTTAATTTAACAAAATTTACTTCCACGAAACATCAATATTTACACACAAAACAGAAATACAAACATAATGGGACATAATTCTACAGTACACAACCATACCGGTCGACAGCAAGCCTCGAACTCAAAGGCGTGAAGAACACACCCCATTTTCTTTAAAGATATTATGTTCTCGTCGACAGATTATTACTATATTCAGGATAAGCAGAATACTATTCAAAACAAATCAAATACTACACTTGTTATATATAACTAACACAATCATTCAAAGCTACTTGTCTTATGAATCGAGCGACAATTGTGTGTGCCACTTTCGATGAAAACTTTTCTCATGCGTCGTGACCAGAAGCAGTTTCATCACTAACTAAATTTTGCACATGTTTTTATACATAAAATCTACAATGCTATCTTCAGATGTATCCAAATTGGTATCTGTTTCAGTTTCTAAGGTGTAATCAGGACACTTTCCAGCACCGTTATTAGTATCAATTTTCCTTTTTGCCATTAGGTTAAATTTTTAGATTTTTAAAGAATTTTTTAAGCACTAACAGTTAATTATTTATTGCATATAATATAATACTCTATTGCAATTACGCCTAAGAATAAATGACCAACTCTTATATTGCAACTGTAACAAACAATAACGCAAAAACAAAAACTTTATCACCTAAAAACAATAACATGTCTGATACGAGATTTTCACTTTTGGCCAGACAGAATCATCACGTGTGTGATACGAGGTTCTCATTTTAGGCACAACAGTACGATCACGTCTCCCATACGTTGTTTTAAGGCAAAGGGTTAAGGTCCTTTTTATAAATCGCTTAACTATTAATTTATATAGATTTGAACCAAAATAAAGAATCAAACTTATTCAAAAGAAAACACGACACTTATCTGGAATAACTTCTTAAGGCCGGTCTAGGTTTAGATCACTGCAAGGAAGAAATAGTCCAGGTTTGCTTAATACAACATCCTTCAGAATCACCTGAAAACGAAATCGGAATTTGAAGCGTGCTGCTTTCGTACTGTTGCCGCGAGTTGGGCACCACGTTTCTAATAAATAAAGATGCCCAGGGTTAATTTAACAAAATTTACTTCTACGAAACTCCACATTTACACGCAAAACAGAAATACAAACATAATGGTACATAATTCTACAGTACACAACCATACCGGTCGACAGCAAGACTCTAACTCAGTTCCTTTTTGTTAAACTCCATAGAGGGCGCTGATCGTCGGTACCGGAGTTTGTGAGTTCGAATCCCACTATGGCATGGATGTTCGTAGCCGTTCGGAGTCGGCTTTAAGCAGTAGGTCCTGGTCTCATTAGCCCTCGTGTTCAAAACGGTAGACCGTAGAGCACCAAACCAAACCAAACCACTGAGGGCGCTGTAAACTGCGTCACAGTCTAGATTTATTTGTTACAAAACTCAGTTTTTATAATTAGTGTAGTTCCATTAAGAAAATGCCTGAAAATAACGTTCTTAAAAATGTCATAAGCAAAATCTCAATGAGAAATTTGTGGGGGTAATTTTTGGTCAAGATTTTTTTTAGGATCATATTGATAATAGCACATTTCAGTTCTTTGCCCCTTTGTATAGTATTATTAAGAGTAGTTAATAGCATAAAAATTAAATGAACTAATAGTTAAATATTTTTTAAGTTTTGCTTGTTTATCGGGTGTTAGTTTCTATGAAGTAAACAAGTGAAGTGGGTTCCCAAATAGTTTTTGTCGAATTTAAAGGGATCTTAAAATTTAGATTGACCATGCATTTTATGACCTTTGAGTCATCGGAAAATGTGTTTGTCCTATTTAGCAAATAGATATATTACTTTGTTTTTATTTGCCACGTCCTGTATAAGACTAAGATCCCTACATTTGAATGAGCCAAATAATTAAAAAATGTGCGTATTTGTAAAGAATTTCGTAATTGAAATTTTTTTTAAGAAAATTGATTACCTTAGTGAGCAGCAATATCAGAAGACTGCCAGTTTTATAACGCTGTTGTAGATTTTGTAAAGCCGTTAATATAAATTGAGCATATTTTTATTGACTCATTATAACAAAAGCACATTCCATAGCATTATTTCATTCAGAAATATTGCTGACATAGCACAGTTGATTTTCTTGAAGTAGGAGATAGTCATACTTCTTACCTAATTTCGGGTATAAAAATGCTGTGCTTAATCATTGCATTACTTTTTCCTGTTTTTAGAAAGAAGCTGAAACGCACATGTAAAAATATTTTTCTGTTTATTTCAAATATTGTGTTCATTTAGTCAAACAGTGTTATTTCACATTTGAGATTATGCAGCTACTCGTATCTAGTAAAAAATAGTGAGTCACACTAGAAGAAAGATACAAATAAAATGAAAGTAGACGAAAACATGTTTATGCCTTTTAACAGAAGTTTTCCGTTTTCTAAAAAAAAATATTGAAAAATTACTCTGAATTTTTGTCAAAATCTTTTCGTAATAGTTTTTTAACGTATATAAGAGGGTTGGACAGACCCCACCTGTTTGCACACAGTTGTGATTTTAACAGCTTGAGGCTTCACCCATATGTACTGCAAGTTGTGTAACACCTGTGGCCTGGAGAACCGCATGCAGCTGAAAGCAAGTATCAAAGCGGTCCAAGAGGCAAGAATAAAGAGTGACAAAATTTCACTTCGGTGATAGATTTTGGAGGTCATATACTGCCACTGGCTTGAAAAATAGCTTATATTGCCCAAAATAGCTTGTCTTCTTCTAATTTCGCCCAGAAAAATGTAAATACCTCTGATATATTGTATAAATACTGTTTATAAAAAAGCATATATTATATACAAATGTAAATATAGTATATGCAAATCCCTCTAGAAAATCTGTTGGTCTCAGGTCAATACCGAAAATGTTATTTTAATGAATTTTAAAGAAATATACTTGAAACATAAACATAAGTAAATCAAATTTAAACAAATATATCTTAATGTTTAAAAAGTCGGTATTTCAATTTTAAACGTAACTAAACAAATGCTGTGGGTCAAATTTTTATAAAATTTTTATTATTTCTGTCTTTTTAGTATCATTTTTCTAATTACAGTACCATTTATTTTTTATATTTTTATTCTTCAGCATTATAAAAGATATATTAATGTCACTCTAATCATGAATCTCACTAGAGAATATTTTTGAGTAAAAAGGTAAACAAACAAATTAACTTAAATGCTACTCTTTTTCATGCTCCTGAAACTCTAGTAAAAGTTTCAGAGCCAGATATTCTCTGACAATCACGAGAAAAAATATTTTATGCATTATTATTATTTTTAACATTTATAACGGAGTTGTAAAAACTGCTTTTTGTAAATATTCTTAAGGATTACGGTGAAATTTTTATGATTTTAAGCTTAAAAGATTAAAATCTGTCTAAAATTTACTGTCAGTTTTTCCGATAGCTTCAATTTGTCTTGTGTTGTCTACTTTTTAATTATGTCACAGTTAACTGTTTGGGAGCGTTAAGCAGATTCGTTAAAAGTTAAAAAAATTTAAATATTACATCGATTTAATAATTCAATCAGCGAAATTTTTAAATGCTTCTACACTCAAAATGCAATAACAAATTGCATAAACACACTAGAAGCCTTTAGTTAGCGAGGTCTAACTTACATTAAAGCATCAAATACTGATTATTAGTCAGCCAAGAATAAACTACTAAGAAACAGAAATATACATAAACATATAATGAAGTCTTAAATATTTTTATTTCATCTCTCAACTTGCGTGTATAATTATTTAGAACAAGAATTAAAATTATTAGGTATTGATAAAGAATATAATTTATATAGAGGGTTTTATATGTTAGGTATTTCGGGTCCTTATTATAATGCAATTTATTATTACTGTCTGGATTATTTTCACATTTTTTCTGGAAATATTTTGCTTATTAATGGAATTGAAATCAAAAAACGTTGCATTCCATTTTCTAAAATAAAGCTTACATAGATTTATTTCTTTGTATAATAAAAGAAAACTGTTAATATCTCAGCGCGTTAGCTTTTTTGAACTTTTCTTCTTACCATACCAAGATTGTAAACGAAAGAAATATCTGTATAGAAATAGTAAATGAGAGATTAGAATAAAA
>CM063504.1:145586362-145596362 GCA_032207245.1 Pardosa pseudoannulata | reverse complement strand
TGTATTTCCCATATTGGATTCCTCCGCTCAATGTTAACCCAATGAGAAAAATAAAATTCCTTCTGTCTCGATTGCATTTTAATTCCTTAATAAAATTATACCATCTGATAGAACAGCAAATCTTCTAGAATGCGATCTTTCTCATTTTTAAGAAACATTAAGAACAAGAATATTTTTTTCCAATGCAGTAGGCGATAGACACTATCCAAACGCCTTAACAAGGTTGCGAACCTGTTACTCATTTAGCAAAACCCGGGAAGCAGGTGTAAATTAACATATTGTGTGCTGGTATATTTTGCAGCGGAATTGTACAGAGAGAGTGCGTTTTGTTATTTAGTTGTTCAGTTAAATCTCAATAGATCGAAAATTGTTTAATTTTTTTAACCAACTTTTCGTATTTTATACCGAAATATATAAACAAATATATAAATACACAAATAAACATATATATATATATATATATATATATATATATATACACACACATATATATATATATATAATATAAATATACACGTACATATAATATCATTTTCGCAAGGATAAATAAAACGTTAATTTTAAATCAAAATTGATTTTTTTAATCAACTTTCCCGTTCTGTGGTTCCGCATCAACTGATGTAAAAACTAGTTTTTATTTGTCTAATTTTTTCCAGAATCTAGGTAGTAGACAAGAACATTCGGCTTCGTTTTCCTATATATACCGTTATTTTCGTACCCACAAACAAAAGAGTTGTTACACTAACCCGTACTAGTACGTGACCCGCGCTCAAATATCAATCGTAAGAAAACGTACTAGTACGTGTCCCGCTCTCAAGTCAATCGTCAGAAAACGTACTAGTACGTGTCCCGCATACAATCTGTTAAGGTATGCTACGGACGCGAGTAACACTACCCCGCTGGATCCTCGTAATTCAAAGCAGAAAATCCCCAGTCTTGGCCTGTCACCCCCAGAGGTATCGTTTGAGAACTTGGAGGACTTTGTGACCACGAACTATTTTACGGGCCTCAGTCACTTTTAGCGAACACGGCAGATCTTAGGCCGGCTCCATCTTTGAACACGCAACTTTTCAGTTACGAGAACGCTGCTTTTGTCGACTGATCTATTGCTGTTTGAGATTAAGAATATAAAATGTATTTTTTAAATCCGTTTTATTTAATAAGAAAAGCAGTAAAACATACACTGCAAGGTGAATCTTGTTTAAAACCGCTGCCATTGGGATTCCAAGTACGTTGAATAGCTTTCTGCATATACTAAACTGATTTTATTTTTTTTCTCCAATCTTTTTTGTTATTGTTATTGAACATTGCATTGTTACCGAAATTGAACCTATGTGCAAATTTTCTGATCTCTAGATAACCAGGAAGGTAGTTAAAAATTGATTTCAAAATTTAAACTGACACAATTGAAGTTGAGTAAAAAGGATTACAAATATATTTAATATATTTTATTTGTGAGTAATTTTGGTACACTCTTTTTCAAACGGAAATAAGTAAATTTAACAAGCAGATATTCA
Source organism: Pardosa pseudoannulata (assembly GCA_032207245.1). Classification (NCBI taxonomy): domain Eukaryota; kingdom Metazoa; phylum Arthropoda; class Arachnida; order Araneae; family Lycosidae; genus Pardosa; species Pardosa pseudoannulata. The sequence goes on along the minus strand of CM063504.1, from coordinate 145,594,845 downwards.
AAAATAAGAAAAGATAGCATACAAAAGAATTCGCTATTCTATCAAGTCGTATAATTATTTTAAAAATCTTAAAATACAAGACTGTCAACTGGTATTTTATTTTTCCAATGGGAGACATATAAAGAGACATATAGTACATGTTGTCAAATGAAACAAGTTGGTTTGTTCACTCATACACAAACTACTAGTCAAAAGTACGTGTCTTAATCTAACCTTTGGCCAGGCCGACTTCTCAACTCCATAAAATAGTCAGCTTCTAATTGGGTAAGGGAAATTTATCCCAACGAATTTAATAATACAAGTTATGTATGTTACTTAGCGGCTCATGCGTAATGAGGGGTGCAAAACAACTTCGCTTTATGAGGTTCTGCTCGTGCCTGGTTCTGGGTTAGCCTAAGTTTTAGTAAGGTCAAATGTATTAATTTTTTGTAATCGTTTTCAATGTTTTTCTTTTACTAGTAGTAATATTGTTTAACAGTTTAAGTTACCAGTTTAAAGGATTCTATACCATGTTTATTTACCTTAAACCTTTTCTTTGTATGTTTTAAGTAAATTAAACGTTAGTTTTATTTTTAAAAGTTTGTTTATGTTCATTTGCATTTAAAACAAATTGCTCATACTCTGCAATGATAACTTTTACAATTCCATTTTTTTACAATTTAAGACTGTTTAAGAAGTCTGTTTAATTTTTAGTTTGACTAAATTAGATTGACTATCAGTACAAACCTCCTTATCACTATTTAGTTTTGGTTATCTTTTGATACTTTTAAATTTAAGTTTCTTAAAGCGGGAAAATACATATTATTTTGCTTCTGTTCATAAATTTATGAAAATCATAGTAATAAACGGTATTTATTGAATACTTCTTAAACTTATAAAACTTATATAAATATTTATCTTAAATTCATTTCACTCTAATCTTTGCGTCTGAAGATAAAAATAGTATTATAAATCATTTAAAACAAAGCTGTAACATACAGGGAATCATCTTATGGTATATATCTCCCATAATGATATCAGTATTTCTGAATTCACCAATAAATTATTAACGTAATCCTTATAGATTTTATAATATTTAAAATGATCAAATATTCTTAACTCTTGTACAGTATAAAAGAGCTAGTGAATCCCTGAGCTAAAACTTATATTGAAAGTAAAAACAATAGCAGGTCATTATAGAGGGAGGAAGCAGACAGGTTTGACATCTGTTTTCCCTTTTCTGAGAAAAATTAATCTTTTACGCACCGTCGACTTTCGTATTCAGATAACCTTAGCATGCTCATTCATAAATTTGGAGTAATTTTCTTATCCTAAGTATGTATGCAGGTATATATATATACATATATATATATATATATATATATATATATATATATATATATATATATATATATATATATGCACCTACATATACATGAGTGACCACCCACTTATAACGAAATTTCTAGTGTGTTTACTGATAGCAAGTGTAATTGTTGTCTTAGTACTTTTAGTTCCCTAAAGGTTGTTTGAAGAAATAATTTTACTTTTTACTTTTGATTAATTTTTAAAGTCATGTTAGTCATAAATAAGAACTGTTCATCTAAACTTTGGTTTAGATCTTTTGGTATCTCGTAAAAATATCTCATAAGAATCTCCTAAAATTACTTTTTTTCAAATGTAATAATTAACATTTCATGTTTTTAGAATTAATTATTCGTTACACCAGATGGCAGCACTACTCAAAATTTGTTACTCTCTGACATCGAAAGCCAGTGATTTATTGTTATTCATCTCAGCGTGCATCGAAAGCATTTTATTTACATCGACTGTATCTTCCATGAATTTTTTTTAGCCTACTGTGCCAGAATAAAATTCTAGTTATAAGTAGTTAGATTTCGTGGACAGAATGTTTGTCTACGAATTTAATCGTCTTTGCATTATTTGGCATAAATGGCCTGATTATCACACGGATAAGCAGAACAATAGCTCTCCCCCTCATCTTCCATAGATTGTTGCTTTTCGGTGCCAGAGTTCATGGGTTCAAACTCCTCTGTTTTCAAGGAGGTTTTGTAGGCATTGAAAATTAACTTTAAGCAGTAGTTTCTGGTCTCATTAGCTTTCGTGTAGTACATTAGTAGAACCTAGCACTCCAAATCTTCCCGAAAAATTAAGGTTTACAGATATGCAACATTTATACATTAGAACTTAATTCACTGAGTGAAAAAATAATTTCAAATTAAAAACTAAATTTCCGTTTCAATTTCTTTTTATATTCGGAAAAGAGATAAAGAGCTCGTAAAGAGAAAGTTTTTTAAAGCTCGCGTAGACATTTCAATAACTCCTCCTCGTGTTAGTCTTATCATCACCTAATCTTAATTCAATCATTGGAAAAATCCCACATCCAGGCTTATTCCCATTTCTTCGCTGTACTGGCTTGTACTTTGAAATCTGATTTGTTTTTTTTCTCACTTTTAATGTTCAATTTTGTAATATTTAATTCTCAATTTTTAATTTTTTTTCAATTTTGAATTATTTTTTAATCTTTGTAAATTAATAAATTTCATTGTGGTATTGTACTTTTTTCAATTTCCCATTTTCTGTTTTAAATTTTTAAAAAATTAATTTTTAACTAAACTTTGCTGATTATCGTGTTGTTCTGTTTGTCTTTCTAAATTTTCTACTTGTGTATTTGTTTTTAAATGTTTTTCTTTGGTTTGGGGCATCTTTCATTTTTACGGTTCATCAAAATTTTTCAAAATTGTGTTGTTCTTTTGAGTTTTTCGTCTTGTTTGGCGCAGTTTGTCCCTTGAGGAATTAGCGCCACTAAATTTCAACCAACCAATCAACCAACCTCGTGTTAGTCTAGATATCATATGGTTAACTTCATAGCGACCAACGTCTCGTATACTCGACGGAGCAATTCCACTCCTATCAGCCCAGTGTCGCCTCCACGCGATGAACTCCGGTTTATATTGACATACCAGCGTCGCGTATGCCTAATCGGAGATCAGAATGTTTTATTTTAATTATTAAATGCTAGATTAAATTACTATATGGCATTAAACAGCAAATGTTTTACACGACGGTCAACTTGTACAGCATTTAAGTGCGGTCCTCAAGGGATTGAAAACATTAAAAAAGGGTAAAGTTGTAGTTAGGAATCTAGCTGCTGAAAATTAACAAGAAGATAAAGCCATCAACGAGCGAATCGATTCTGTTTATTATACATCTATTAATGAATATCTTAAATAGAAATTACTTTGAACAGCCCGAGAGTGAAAATAAATATGAAAAACTAATAAATTTGAATACTACAGCCTGTCGTTATTCGTAATGAGTTTTCATTATAAACATAGTAGGATATCCTTTATTTTATCCTTAATAAAATTTCCTTTGTAATAAATATATTTATCATATGTAAACATTGTAATAAAATGGCGTAACCAAAAATTTTGCCTAGATTGGGGGCTTATTTAAAAATGACGTATAACATCGTATAATTCACACCTATTCGAGTCTCTGATGAGATTCATCGGATTATAAATTTATTTCTATGTATAATAAACGAAAACTGTTAGTATTTCAGCTCATTAGATGTTTTGAAATTCTCTTTGTACCAGATTGTAAACTAAAGAAATATCTGTACAAAAATAGTGAGAGATTAGAGTAAACGCACAAATGAAAGAAATTAATTCTTCTGTACTATTTACTTCTTTCTCCATTTTGTGTATCTCTTTTTCACCATGAGAAAGAAACTTTAAATTTGAAACCTCAGTCTGGTTTGCTTTATCTTTTTATTTGTAAAATATTTACTTTATTCTCTTATTCAACAACCGTATTTCAGGTTCGTAACTGTATCATTAGTTTAAATATCACTCTCTTTAAAATTGTTTTGAATTTAGTTGCTTCAATATTTAATATTGTTTCTTATGGGTAAATTTCTGTTGCTTTCACTCCAATTAAAACTGTCAACCTCCTAATATAATGGCAAACTCCTCGATCATCAATAAATTTGAAAATGTCAAGGAAAGTGGGAGTATGAAATTCAAACGAGTTCAGAGCAAATTCATGTTTTTTCTCGATGTCTTGCTCAGTTGCATTTATAAATTTAATTTCTATGTATAATAAACGAAAACTGTTAGTATCTCAGCTCATTAGTTGTTTTGAAATTCTCTTCTTACCGTACCAAGATTGTAAACTAAAGTAATCTTTCAGAAATAGTTGAGAGATTAGAATAAAAACGCACAAATGAAAGAAAGTTAAAATAACCAATTAATTCTTCTGTACTATTTACTTTTTTTCTATTTTTGCATTTTTTTCACCATGAGAAAGAAGCTTTAAATTTGAAACCCCAGTCTGCTTTGCTTTATACATTTTATTTGTTCAATATTTATTTTATTCTCTTATTCACCAACCGTATTTCACGGGTTCTGAACTGTATCATTAGTTTAAATATCACTCATAAAATTTGTTTTAGTCGTTTCATATTTAATATTTTTCTTATGTAAATTTATTGCTTTCATTCCAATGAATTCTTTTAGAATTACGTAAAACAAAATAATGCACAGCTATTCCAGTGTCTGATGAGAGTCATCGGATTTTACAATACCATTTCTAAGCATATTATTACTAGCATATAGCCCGTCATATGACGGGATCAGTAAATTTTCAATTTTTAAGAATTGTAAAGTACCCTATGAAGTAGGTAAAAAAATTGTTATTTTTTTGGCTAAGAATTATCTTCCGACAACAAATAATAGATGATTCAATTTAAAATTATCACATATCTACTTAATCTGTTATTTAAGCCAAATATAAAATAAAAGTATTTACGTAATATCTAAGTTCAGTGATAAAATATATGAAAATAATGCAGACATTTATATAATTTAATATAAAAAAATGATTAAATGAGATAGTATGAGTAATGACGTCAAAATGCTAGAAAAAAATGTTATTTTTACCTATTTATTTTGAGATAAATTGATAAATTTAATCGCTTTTAGTAGACAAACTACAGCCCTTGTGCCAGAGGCAGAGTTTCTATCCCGCCCGCCAAAGATTTTGAAATAGTTATTTCGAAAATTTGCAGTACCAGTATTTAAAATAGATAATACAAGAGCGCATTTTATTTTTGATTATGCACAAATTTCTTTAGAAATAAAAATGATTTGTTTATTGTTTCTCAAGTAAAATTTAGTTCTGAAAATTTTTATTTAAAATAGTGTTATGCTTCTTCATATGCTAAAAGAAAAGGAACACGATGTAGTAAGTTTGTATAAAATCATAAAACTGTATTACTTTTTTAATGTTTTTGGAAATTTGAAAACTAAAACCAAAATTTTGAGAAAAGAATTATAATTTATTAGTAGCGAATTTATATTAAGTGCAACAAAAGCGCTGATAGTTGTAAACTTAGTATAATGTGAGGCTTCAGAAATGTGCGAAAATTGGAAAACAATTGTTTATTTGAAATGTGGCAGAACTTAGTTATGGACAGTCTTAATAATAATAGCATAAGAATTTTTAAAGTATAATATTTCTTTTAGTTTTATTGAGATTTATAATCAATAATTTTGGCCAGCTAACTCTTTGCTGCTTTTTATTCAACTTTTAAAAAGTTTTGCCCATTACTGTTCGAATATTCTTAAATTTATCAAAACAAAATTGTTAAACTCAGTTACTCAAAACGATGCTTTACTATAAATTTGCAAGTAAACCCTAATATTGTAAAGTCGAATACTTTAAGGTCTTTCGATCTTAAAATTGTCTATTTCAGAGATATATTTTACCTAAAAACTTTCAGGCGAAAAAAACAATCCCTCTCTCTTTTTATTCCCCAGAATCTTTCTCTATGTTGACAATTCAAAGGGGTATTAGAGTATTCCTTCTAAGTGCAGAAAGAGAATATTTCCATTGGGATGTTATTTTTATTCCTGTATTAGAGGAAGGATATTGCATCCAGGAAAGCATTTTCCTGAATGCAATTTCCCTAAATGCATTACGCAATGCACTAAAAGCCATATTAATGCAATTTATAACAGACTCAGTGATAAAGGCTTTGTTTCCCGCTTGGATTATGGACTTCCCCGTAATAACCGGCAGTATGAGATTTTACTGCAGTAAAATAATTTTTCATTCGCTACTGGCCTTCTAGGCGCAGTAAAAAAATCGATATTTTTCTCCTAGAATTATTAAAAGCTCTCTGGTGGCTATTTTCCATTATTGGTGTCTTCCAATTGAGTCAAATGTAAAAAAAGCGATAAATAAATCAAAATTCTATTATTATTTCAGGGTTGTGTAAAAATGTATGTGAAACTCAACTGAATGATAACTACTGTAATATTAACCTTTAAAAAATATTACATTATTTTTTACAGGCACTTGATTAAATTTATTTTTTACAGGATTTTATTTTTTACAGAAACATGTTTAACGAGACTACTATTAATTATTATTTTATGTCATAAAACTGATAAGAAATTTTGCTTCTAAAGTTAAAATTGACCCTATATATATTTGCATTATAGGGTCAAATAAATTTAAGAAGCGATGACATAAAATTTTGTAAAGTTTTTTGAAAAACATGGTTAAAAATTTTTTTGTCCATCTGTCAAATCAAATATAATTTCCTAGAATTAAAGATCCTGTATGTTTTTACCTCACTTCTAATAGTTTGGTTTTGTTTGGTTTGGAGCACTGCGGTCAACTGTTTTGCACACGAGGGATAATGAGACCGGGACCTACAGTTTAAAGCCGATTCCGAACGGCTAGAAACATCCAAGCCATCAGCGGGATTCGAACCCGCGAGCTCCAGTTCCGAAGAGCAGCGCTCTACCAATCAGCCATCGTCTGCCCCCCCTCCTAATGGGGATGTTCTTAGTAGTTCAGAATCCACTATCAGAACTGTTAAACATAAAGATACCATGATTTTGTTACTACTTTTCGAAATTCCCTAACTGCTCTCTATTACACCAAATTATCTGAATTTATTTTGTAAAAATCTCCTATATATGTCTTTAATAGACAAATCTTAAATACTGATAAAAATAATAAAAAATATTTTTTAAAATATATATTTATAACTTAATTTTTTGATCGTTAAAGCTGTTTTCACTTGCGCTCATGTTAATAAAAAATATGTTGCACACAAATATTAAAAGTTTTAATAAATAACATACTTTCTCATAGCAAAAAAATTGAATCTAACTAAAAAAAACCCTAAATTTTTTGCAATTTTATATTTTTAAAACGTGTTTATAATTTTACAACTTTTTTTTTGGGGGGAGGGGGTATTTTTGGTATTTTTGACACGTATTTTCCTGTCTAAAACAAAAAATATTACTCTCGTAGAAATAATTTTCGTTGAATTATAAGAAAATATGATATTTAAATGCTGAAAAATTTGTGCAAAAATATTAAATAGGTTTTGAGAAATCTTGCACACAACATTAAAAATTAACATTCTGTGAAAAATCAAATTAATATGTAAATAATTGCCGAGCCCTTTGACAATCACAGAAATCCCTAGAGTGACTTTTATATTTTTAATCATAACTTTTAAACTGAGAGGAATTTCTTTTGTGTGTTATTTTTAAAAGCGTAAAACATTTCAATCTATAACATACATATGTTGTTTTTGAAAAATCGAAAATTTTGAAGGTTGAAGGGTCTTGAAACCTCTTTAAATATAGGTCTTTTCTCATTAGCCCTTGTCGCATAAATATATATCCTAGAATATCAAAAAAGCCTTTCTTTCGAATTATTCTTATAGCTCTACGCTATTTTTTCTTAATGAGAGTGATGGTCGATCAGGTGAGAATCTATCTAATGCTATTGAAATCCGTGAATTCGAATTCCATTGTCATAGTCGGAATAGTTCAGAATCGGCTTCGATTCTTAGGTCCCAATCATGGAGAATCTTATAGAAATAACTGACATGAGTTTAGAAACGACCACTGAAATTTTATATTGTCATATTAGTGAATGTACATTTTAAGGTAATATTTGAATGCACATTTTTTTGTTATTTTTTTCAAAATTTGAATATTTTTGTAGTTTGTTTCTATATTATTCTAATTTCTATATTCTATATTATTACAGAAATAGTTTTCAGGTGAAATATATTATAACATTATAATTACTTATGATTTTATATAATTTTGAGCCATATAACTGCGTTTATACTTTATGATATCCTTATCCAAAAACGTATTCATATGTATGTAGGAAAAAATATAAGATGATATTCAAAATTTGATTTTAAACATATAATAATTACTTTTATCTTTTATTTATCTACGTAATATTTTACAGGACCTTAGTGTTTTATATTCGTATCCATATTTCATCTCTTAAAATGCCTGTCTTTCCTTGCATCAATATTGAAAATAAATTAAAAATTTACAACGAAAGCACAAAGCCTAAAAAAATTTCGTGTATGGTAAAATAAGTAATTGCCAACTTAATGGTTTCTTCTTTCAATATTAATGGTTTAAAAA
>CM063504.1:145573862-145578862 GCA_032207245.1 Pardosa pseudoannulata | reverse complement strand
TTTAGACATTGTGACTTCTTCCTTTGGATGTATCTCCATCAAAGTATGTCTCCATCTGACATATTACGTATCTTTTACTCCAGGTTAACCTAAGGGAGACTAAAATTTCCTCTGTCCTCTCGTATTTAAAGAATTCTTTAAAAAATGTATACCACGTAATAAAAAAATCAGCATAACGTATTATTAAACAATCAATATATTTCAGTACATTAATGTCGCCCATACGACACCAGTTTAGTTTTAAGTACTTTAAATATTTAATCAATGAAGCATTTGTGCATTATGTTCAAAAGTAAATTTTATTTCATTAATACTACTTGAATTTTCTTGTAATTTATATTATTAACACATTGTGTGCGGGTACATTTCGCAGCGGAATCGTACCGGGAGCGGCCGTTTTTCGTGTCAATTTAGTTATTCAGTTAAATCTCGATAGATCGAAAATTATTTCATTTTTTAACCAACTTTTCGTATTTTATGCTGAAATATATAGACAAATATATAAGAAGAAATATATAAATAGCAACCATAAGATTTTTGTAAACAAAATATATTTTTTGGATAAATTTATAACATTATCGTAAATATGAAAAATCAAATGGAAATAGTAGCATATAGTTTTAATTTTTTCTAATTATGTTATATATGAACATTTTTACATTATAACAAAAATGAAAAGAGCAATCATAAAACTAATAATGTAAAAACTAGTTTTTATTTGTCTAAATTTTTCCAGAATCTATATAGTAGACAAGAACATTCGGCTTCGTTTTCCTGTATATATCGTTATTTTTGTACCCACAAACAAACCATGTTGTTACACTAACCCGTACTAGTACGTGCCCCCTCTCGAGTATCAATTGTCAAAAAACGTATTAGTACATGCCCCGCGCTCAAGTATCAATCGGCAGAATATGTACTTGTACGTGTGCCGCATACAATGTGTTAAAATAAGTTTTTGACAAATAATCTATTTCTTCAAATACCTTGGGAATATCTCTTTTAATTTTGCATTTAATTTTCATCCTTGTTGAGCAAGGCAGGTTAATATGACTACCTTCTATTTCATTTTTTATGCACATTTCATAATTCCGTTTCTGGGAAAGTCGTGTCGAGAATCAAATGTTTTGGACTTACATGTAAAATGATCTGAGTGAAATAAAGAGAATAAAGCAACATCGTCATGTTTCAGGTTAGAAAAAATAATAATATTAATAATAAATGACTTCATCGAATAAGCTGAAAGATTTGTGTATTCGGTGAAATAAAAAACTCTGTATTTTGTTTTAACTGATGTACCATTTCACTTTGTCTTCCATTCATGTAATTTCCGTTCTTCAATTTTTATTTACTAGTTGAAATGCATTTAGATCTTGGAGAAATTTTTAAGAATAGATCCTGTTGTGTATGCATTTTATCCGTTCTCTTTTCAAAGGATTGGGATTTCAAATTTACTTCGCGTTTTTCTTGCGATTTCGTGGATTATATATTTTTCTTAAACAGCGTATTGATTTTTTTTCCAAATTGCTCTATTCTATTGAGAAGGTAGGAGGTTTTCGTCAGAATTTTAGAATTTTAATTTAATTTATTCTGCGTTACTTTACAAAAATAAGTATTGATTTTTCAAGTGTGAATTCTCTCAATTTTTTTAGCTGCAGTTTAAAAGTTCAAAAATATGTCATTGCAGTCACAATGTTATTTCGTATGTGTAGATAAATGCCACATTTTTAAGTATATATGTATTAAGTATTAAGTAAATATGAAAACAGGGCTTCCCATATTGTTGATGGCATTCTAAACCTTCTGTAAGTATAATTACAAAAACTTTCAAAAGATAAAAAGGAAAATATAAAAATGAGTTTTGGATATGGGTTATTTTTTATTACAATGAACAGTAATTTTTTTTTCTTAACCAGTATTTTAGGCAATATTAACAATTAGCCTTGATTAGAATATTGTTTTCAAGATTTTAGATCAGCAAATGATTTTATGCTACTTTATGTACTTAAAACTACTGCAGTATCATTTTCTACAGATAAAGTTAGCAAACAGTACATTCTATGTAAAAATACGAATGATCATCAGTATGTCTTTATAAGTCGTAGGTAACTAAACCACATCTAGCTTTTAGCTAATGTAATTGGTTTATCGCAAGCAATGTTCTTAATGCAAACCACAGATTTAACATTATACCATGTAACTTTTTAATGCTTATGAATCTATTATCGACGGGAATGAAAAAAGAAAACATTTAAGAATAAAACACCACAATCTTGTGAGTTCTATTATGTTATTTCAAAACACCATTTCTCTTCTCTATTGTGTGCTCGGCCATCTTCTCATAGTTAAGTACTTGTTTCTCTACAAAACCGTTACACCACAAATACAACAAAATTATTAAGTTTAAAAATAAAAACAGAAAAATTAGAACATTTAACATAAAATAGAAATAGAACAAAAATTGTATTTGACCACAAAAAATGACATTAATAAAGAAATATAAGTCAAACTAATAATCCAAACACCTAACGGCTTTTATTGGGAGCTTCACATCTTCAGGTAGTAATTGTTTAGCTATACATAATTCAATTTAAGAGATTGAAATATCCTATTTAGTATTTTTATAATTTTCATTGCGGGAGGGGGGAGATCGTTGATGCTGCCTTGGTCAACTGGATATGTTGCCGGTATCTTGCGACGGCCCTGCATGAAGAATTTCGATAACAATGCAAAACATAATATACTGTATATAGAATACATAATATTAGTTTCATAGGAATATAAGAGCCAGAAATGCATGTAAAACATTTCTGAATTACATGATATACGCAAATTTTACACTGTTTTTATTGTTAATTCAGAAAATCGAATTTAGCATTGTGTCTTATACATAATACAGCTAATAACTATAATAACTATATAATAACTCATAACTATATAACTATAATAACTCATAAATATATAACTATAATAACTCATAACTATATAATTATAATAACTCATAACTGTATAACTACAGTAACTCATCACTACAGTATTTATACACAACTTAAAGTATTAATAACTAAAAATAATTTTATCGAGTATAATATACAGTTAAACTGTATGCAATTTAATTTAGACTTCTGTAGTGGTAAAATTACAAAATGTAAAATTGGTTCAATTATGAGAAAAATAATTTTTTTTTATATACAACTTGTAATTTTATTTTGCACTTTCCTTTATGCCACGACGACAAATATTTATTCAGTCCTCGAAGATCATTTTCTGAAGCAAGGTTTTTTTTTTATTATTTCACAATTTTTGTATAAACAAGATGTAAATATAAAAGAGTGAAAATCTAATGAGTAAGTAAATTCGGATTTACGAATTCCTGGCTTCGATGAATTAAATTTTTTACTGTTATTTACTTTTAGTTTTTTTAATTTTACCAGTAGTTACATAGTTTTTTTAATTTTTTAAATTTTCTCTCGTTTAATAATTTATTTTTCAGCATCAGCTCATTTTAGAATTGTTTAAATCAAGGAATGTTTTTTCAACAAAATGCTTCTGTGGCATTTTTATAAAAGGGCGAATTTTTGATCTGATTTATGTTCTCGCTTACGGCAAGAACTTTTTTCACGTAATATTTGAAAAAAAATTTGATAAATAGTTTATTGTATTTTTGCTTATGGCTATGGAGGTAAAATTGAAGAAATTATTGTAATAGTAAAAAAAAAATTCGAGATTTGGATAAATATTGCCGTTTTAGATATTACTTTATTCGAATAAATTTTTAAAGCATTTTTAAAAATGTCTTTGTGCAAGCGAAACTCAAAAACGATAAAAGCTATATGTATGTGGATTTTACACCAAAAAGATGGATCTGTCGATAATCTTGGTCAAAATAGATCGATCGGAAGAGGTATCCACAGAGTCCGTCGATGGATCTTTAGATCTAAACATATTTGAAAAAGTCAAGTCTCTGTAGATGATAGGAAAGCCTGATACCCCCGTTGTGTTTATAAAATATCTACATTCACGTGATTCCTTAGAGTGTATAATTTTAAATAAAATATTGAATAATGTTTTAAATTCTCGTCTCTCACAATAATGTTTTACAAAGTGCGAAAATATATAAGTGAAAGCGAAAGAAATACGATCAAAAGGCGAATGAAAATGCAGAGGAGGAACAAATCAAATTTTCCTCCATTTTTCCTCCATACTTTGCTACCTATATCAGCGGTTGGCTAACTTTAGCACTTTAAGGACCACTATATATATATAACTTTTATTTGGCGGACCACCAATTATAGGAATTTAATATATTTATATAATAATTATCAGGAACTTTTATTTGTTGTTAAAAATGCACATATTAGCGTAATATTGTAATTAAAGAAACTTTACTAAAGCATTACACATTTTTAAAGTAATTATATATCTTTTTATTTATTTTGTCACGAAGATTCGAATGAACTAACCGTTTAACGTAACAGAAGAATTTATTGAAGCTAAGTAGCAACTCCCAACTTTACAAGACCGAGAAGTTACCTAGTAACCTACAACTATTGCGTATCAGCTTTTATACCCGAACAGAATATTCGAGAAATAACTAATTTACATATTAAAGAAAGATCTAGAATGTTCAAGAGCATAAAGAAACACAAGGAAACAGCAAATAACATTTTAAAATTAAAAATCCGTACTTTGGATAAACAGCCATGGCAAGCATCGAACCCACATCTTCGGGTCTGGATCGCGTGATTTGACCATTCGGCCACTTAGCTCGGTGGCTAAGCTTTTTTATGCGGCAATTTAACGTTCCTATGTGGCGTTTTTGTTCCAATGACGCCACTGCAAGACGGAGATCTGGGCTATTGAGTTAACAGCCGTAATAGTAGAAAATGTTTTTTCAATCAACAATGTTGTTGAAAATTAAATTAAAATTTTCATCGCTTTTTCACTTAGGGATGAGTATTCCTTTTTTTTTATAGAAAGCCAAAAAAAATATCTTTACA
>CM063504.1:145548862-145568862 GCA_032207245.1 Pardosa pseudoannulata | reverse complement strand
AAAATAATATTCGATATGTTCAAAATATATTTCTAACATACCTGACCATAAAGCGAAATTGAAATAATTTGAAAATTAAAACGAAAAAAAAAATCATTATTATAAAATTAAATAAAAAATATTTGTTTGAATTTAGAAATTTTTAATTGAAATAGGTTTAGTTGTTTATGAATTTATATGTCATTAAAATTTCATGCATCTGAGGTTATTAAAAATTTAATAATACACTTTTTAACATCACTGTTCTCTCGAATATAATGTGAAATATTTGCATAAAATAGAGCTGGAGATCTTTATTTCGTACTTATCATTAAAAACCTGGTTAAATAAATTATTTGTTCTTTAAAATTTCTCTAATCTAAGTTTTTATTTAGAAAACAGAAATTTGCTGCAATTTTTCCTTGTAGAAATGGTATTGAAAAAAATAGCTTCGATGAATAAATAATGTTTAATTTATAATATCACATTTGGTATTAAGGCAGTAAAAATAATGCACGGAAACTAAAATAAGTAACAATTGTGTGCAACAGGTATTGAAAACCATTGTTAAAAATTGCATTACTAGAAGTATCATGAATGAGTGATGAAGAAGTCCTTAGTATATGTTTTCGTTTAAGCTCCTTCAATAATGTTATTGAGGGAGTTATTGAAGGTATTCATTTGTGTTTTACTAATTTTGCTCATCGGTCGTTAAAACGATTTTTTCGATTGAATTTCAAGTATTTTAGAAATTTTTCCTATACCTCAGAAATATGTATGTATATATATATATATATATATATATATATATATATATATGTAATATTAAAATCCCTTATTTACAAATTTTAATATTAATTTAACCCATTGACATATAATGACGTCTGGGAGACGTCATTCTTCTCATGTGCCAAAGTAGATTTTGACGTCGATAGCTGTCTCCGACAGATGTCGTGCAGCATTATATTAAATCATAATTTCATACTGCTATTAAATTATTGTACATTTGTATCATATACAAAACTCATTAAATGTTTCATAGCAATGGAAATTTCAAAATAAAATGTCCTCTTTTTCAACTTGCACAAAATTGTTCAAATGAGCCAAAACCAAATGGTATTTTTCGCGTACATCAGATTCCGTTTTACTTGTATGTCAAGGGGTTAATAACTTCTGTTTATAAATTACGTTATTAGGGCTTGCGTGGTAATTCTGATTTTTCCTCCAGATTCTTTATAGTCAATTTTATAGACTTCATCCAACCTCTATCTGTACTTTGTTAACCAATAGTAAACGCCTTCTTTTTAGACATGGGTATTTTTATCACAAAATCATATGTGCTTAGGGATTATTCATAGTCTTTTTACCTGAGAAATCCCTACTTAAAAAGAGTGCATGAACCATGTTCTCAAAGTTCTTGCCTGTTGTATTGAGGGATGAATTGTCACCAGAAACATTTTTTTAGATGAATTTCGCCCATATTACATATATGTAATAATATTTTTATTGCTTTTGGTTCCGATTCTGTTTTTCCGATAATTACTTTCTAGCAACCCTAGCGAATGTTTTTGAATGTTCCCTAGTAAAATCATTCCAACTGCACATCTGAAAATAGAGTTCTGACGCGTAAGTTGCGTCATCCACGTGACTTGTATTGATCACTATTTGGTTGGCACAAAAACTATAAAAGCAGATGTATGGTATTTTGAAAATAGTTTCAGTAAAAGTCTATTGAGAGTTTTTTCGAGTGTTCCAGCAGTTCCGATAGTTTCGACATGAATAAACCACGATAGTTTTTTAAATTCCATTACCTTTATTTCGCTATTATTCTCGTCGCAGGTTCTACAACTGCGGGATGGAGATAACCGCCAGAAATTCCACTTCGAGATGAGGCAAAAAGCCTAAATTCATACATATATAATCTGTAATATCAAGATTATTACACGTAAAATACCTCCCTAATTTTCTTATTTCCCCCCTCTCAGTCTTTCTTTTCTATTTTCCCAACCACGTAATATCTTAAAAAGAGTGTTCGAATTAAAAGAGTGTTCGATGACTTAAAATTATTTTAGCTGCCTCCGAAAGCTAATTTTTCAAATAAATGCTAAATTTCTGTTCACTCGTAACATTTTTCAGCTGTTCACTTTTCCAATGATCTAATTTCATTTCTAACTGTTGATAACGCTGATTAAGCTGCTCTCTCTTGAGAAAAAATTCGTCTCATTTCTCGCTGTCTGGCGAACTTTCTAATCGAAAAGGAATTTCATGTATCATTCTATGCTTTGCTCTTGTCAGAGTAACATGTTATTGGTTAATCATAAAAAAACGTTAAGTTCCACCCCGGATTTCGCTGCTTCCTCATAATGGAGTCACGACGGCGTGTAACTTATTACTCATTGCCTGGTAAGCGGTGGAAATTAATAATAATAGGAACTTGTAACCGGCGGATTAATTTGGCTACGGTACATATATGTATATGTGTGTGTGTGTGTGTCAATATTATTACCTATAAAATAGCTACAAGAAATTATCATCTTCAAAATTTTAATGTATAATTTCCTAGTCATAAAATGTGAGATATATTCAGCTATTCCAGGGAAATGGTATTGCATTTACAATAATAAAATTGCTAAATGTGGGTTTTCGAGTTGTTTTAAATGTTCATGGTTCCCTCATTCCTCACAAATTTGCTGATCTAGATTGATTCTCATGAGCACAAAATCCTGTGACTCACCATGGGGTCGAAATCGGTCGAAATTGTGTATATTCTTGAAATGTTCTACTTAGAGCTTTTGCACTGTAAAGACGATCAGTTGACAGATGTGGCTTTTATATTAAGAACATGTGAAGTTCCCCGATTTTTTGTAGCTAGTTTTTTCTAATTTCACGGCTGCCATTTGATTACAACTTGAATATACCCAGCAAGCCCTGACAAATTATATATAATTTGGATAATCGAGTGTAAAATATTAAATTAAACTCAAATTCTCAGTTTACCTCTACTTTTGTCATGTAATGAAAAAGCACTTGTCAATATACATGTATGTAAAATCGTCGATCTGTTCTTCGGTTTTCGGATTGCCACCCGTGCACCACATGAGTGGATCAACATTCGTATTTGTTTTAAAAAGAGTTATACTTAATGTCCTTTTATGTGTCAAAGACCTGAGTGTACACATGAAAACTAAAAAATCCAAAAGCAGCTAACTCAGTCAAAAGTCAGTAAAAGTTTCAGTAAGCGGTTCAGTCAGTAGCAGAGCCGCGTTGGCAGTGGGTCGCTTTCGATGTTTAAGGAAACACATAACACATTGCATGCGCAACATGTACTAGCACTTTTTCTGACGATTGACACTTTATCACAGGTCACGTACTAATACACGGGTTAGTGTAACAACATGGTTTGTTTGTGGGTACAAAAATAACTGTATATACAGGAAAAAGAAGCCGAATGTTTTAGTGTTTCAATTTTTTGTACTGTAAAAATATTTATATATGATATAATTCGAAGAAATTAAAACTATATACTACTATTTCTATTTGATTTTTCATATTTACGATACTATTATAAATTTATCCACTAAAAAATATTTTTTTACAAAAATCTTCTAGTTGTTATTTATAAATTTTTATTGATATATTTGCTTATATGTTTCAATATAAAATACGAAAAGTTTATTAAAAAATTAAATAATTTTCGATCTATTGAGATTTAACTGAATAACTAAATTAACACGCAAAACTCCCGCTCCCGGTACAATACCCCTGCTAAATGTACCCACACACAATGTGTTAAAAATCCTGTTTTATAAACTGAGTATTTCTCATTTTGAAACTTATTATCTTTAATTCTTCTTATGTAATTATCTGGTCAATTACATGAACAGATAATTATTGGACCTCTATTATCCACCTCAAAGTGTATTATAGTTTATGAATTTATTATACACCTATCAGAAAGTGTTGCTGCTATAAAGGTATTCTAATGGTAGCATCATCATTTTTGTTTATGCATAATGTTTTTAACAAACTTTCAAGTACCTTTTGTTGTTATTTGCCATCGTATTTTTTAAAAACTTTTTTTCACCCTCGATGGTAAACAACCCTAAATCTACCCTCTCAAGAACTTTAATTTGTCAAAAGAATAAACTTCCGTGTGTTTTACATAAAAAATGTTTTATGGATGGCTTCGGCCGGTTCATAGTTTCAACATACTTGCATAAAAAAATTCATAAAACAACTTATTTTTTGGCACAGTAATAAATTTATGTTCTCCTCAACGGAATTTTTTGTAAACATCTAAATATTCATCATAACACGCTGTCGTGATATTTAAACGCAAATGTGATTTAAAAAATAGTACCATCTCGAATTTTCTAATGAAACTCATGTAAAAACTTTTTTCATTTCCGTTACTGCCACTGCTGATGTGATTGGATTAACTTTGCTTTTCCAAACCACCTGTTGCTTGTTAAACTTTCCCCGTGAATAAGTATCGACCGCTTTCCTTGAATCTCTAACGGTGTTTGTTTTTTGTGCTCGCTATTATATTAATGATGTACTAGTTTATGTAAGATGTCTGGGACAGCATCTTGCGTTGATTTTTGTTGTGGAATTTAACTTAATTTAATTTTGTAGAGTGCAATTCTAGTTCCCTACTATAAAGTTACGATTATATTTAACATTTTTACTTACATTTTGAACTTTTAACCAGCAGTACAATAGTGGATTCTTTCACTTTTGCTTTTTAATATTTTGTTACATGTGTATTACTTTTATATTTTTGTGTTTATATATTTTTTCTAATTTTCTTTTCATTGTGTAGAAATTTTGATTTATGCATGTAATGAGACGGACTTCTCGATGGGGAGTTGCAGTCATGGCCATAAAAATGATACCGTTTCTGCTAAAGACCTTTATTAAGATAACTAAGATAAAGTTGAAGGACGGGTTCCCACTGCATCATAGGGACAGGACAAACTAAAGTGTCAGCTAACATGAAGTTCTATGTACAAGACATGTAACACCTGGGTCGACATCTGTGGGAAAACATCTAGAAAAATCTGTCTCCGCTATCGTGTATCTCCTTTTTATTTAGAAATTTCCTAAATTGTCCACTAGGGCCATGTAGGTTTATAATTGGTCAGGCCCCTTCTCTGAGAACGTAACCTGTGTTAAAAAGGGGAATGGAAAATGACGCGTGTATTTTTACCCTTGATTTAAGTTTTGAAAACCTCTGATAATTTTCCTTCTCAGAGGTTTTCAAAACTTAAATCAAGGGTAAAAATCCCCGAGTCATTTTCCCCTTTTTAACACAGGTTACGCCCTCAGAGAAGGGGAATGGAAAATGACGCGGGAATTTTTACCCTTGATTTAAGTTTTGAAAACCTCTGAGAATTTTCCTTACATACATATATATATCAAAATTATTACACTTAAAATATCTGTCTAAGATTTTCATTTTTTCCTTCTCATTCTTTCTATTTTCCCAGACTCAAAATCTCAGAATTAAAATGTGTGTTCACGTCTTGATTTTTTTCAACCCATTTCCCAAAGCTAACTCTGAAATAAATGCCAATTTTCTGTCCACTCGCCACATTTTTTAGCTGACTCAATAAAATAGTTCCCTTTTCCAATGATCCAAGTTCTTTTCTGAGAGTTAATATCGCTAACTAAGCTCCTCTCTTTTGGGAATATCTCTGGGTCATCTCTCGTTCTGGGGACAACAATAAAAATTATTTTCAGGTATCATTAATTGTTCTGCTCCTTTAAACAATGAGTTAACCTACTGTACATCGCGAGCGCGGGAGACTGACCGAAGGACGAAAGCGATGTCAGTGATCCCCCCCCCCTTCGACCTCATTGGATAAGAGGGGTTGCTAACGCGAGTCAGTCGTCTTTGGCTCTGGCAACAGTAGTCATTGGATTTTGATCGGTAGATTTGAAGTCCCCCTTCAGAGAAAAAGTAGGCCAAGACGGAGTGAACAGATAACTTCATTAGAGGCAGGGAGTGCTCTACCATATTTTTACCTGAACAGATAGCGTCATCAGAGGCAGGGAGATGTTCCAACATTTAAAGCAGTATATGGAGACTCCATATTGATGCTTAATTTGTTTTATTTGTGTCACCAGATTGTTCTTCATCAAAATTAGAATTCTAAAATAAAGAGTCTACAAAAGGGTAAATCTCCGCTCATTTATATCGGGTGTCTTATTCCTTGTGTTATCTCAGCAGGCCACGTATACGTCATTGGAACGTAATACTCCTGTCGGAGGAAGATGTATTTTCGTAATCCAGGATAAAGTCAAAGTTCCACCACTCTGTTTTATTCTCTAAATGAAATAGTCTTTGGGAGAGCTTTTTTGTAGAGTTTATTCACAAGACGTATACATACATATATTTCGATGACCAGAACCTGGGATCGATTTCGATTCTAAAGGCTTTTATTCTTCGAAAACAATTTATTCGACATCGTCGGCAACAACCTCCACTCCATTTCTTACTACGTTGCCAATCACGGAAAACTAAAAACAGCCAAATCAATCTCGAACTCGCGATAATCGCTGTTTCCATGTAATGAAGTAACGACTGCAATATAATTAGGCTCACTCATTGCCCAGTAAGCGCGAAGAATAAAAAATAATAGGGGACGGACAAAATTTCAATTGTAACCGGTGGAGTAATTTCGCCGTTTTTTGTTTGTTTTTTCTATGTTTTTTACCCCGGTCGAGAACATAGAGAAAATTTACAAATGATAATCATTTCAAAACAAGAAAAATAACCTAGTGTATCAAAAACATATTAGAAACTAAACCCGACAAGTGTGCTGGCATGGATGTCTGTAGCCTTCCAAAATCATTTTAATTAAATTTATCAATTTATCCCGTAATATTTAGGTAAAAATAACATTTTTTTCTACCATTATGACGTCATTCCTTTAACCATCTTATTTAATCATTTCTTATTTTAAATTATTTAAATAGTGTCTACTTTATTTTCATACGTTTTATCACTGAACTTAGGTATTACTTAAATAATTATCTTTGCTATTTGGCTTAAATGATAGAATGTGTATATATGTGATAATTTAAATTTAATCATCGATTATTTTTTGTTGCAAGATAATTCTCAGCTAAAAAACAAACCATATTTTTACCTACCTCATACGGTACTTTACAATTATGGAAAATTAAAAATTGTACTGATCTCGTCATATGACGGGCTATATGTTAGTATTATCTAATTAAAGTGTGGTTTTTTATTACAAAAGAACAGAAAATGCGCACTTCGTTTATTTCATACTTGACCACTTCTGGACTCTAATACTTTTCTTGCATTATAATCAGAATAATCTTGTTTCTAATCATTATCATAATAACTGATAATTAAATAAACACTATTAACTTAGTTCGCTCCGTGTGTACCGAGATAACGATTTTTGTTCAAGAATAAATCTTTTTAATATATTCTTTCTCTAAAGGGTAAACATTCAGCAAATGAAATTAATCTTCCTAGCACTCTATTCAGTTGCGTTCAAAGAGATGCTTGTGAAGTGCAAATTAATTTCGGGAGCAGTTCATGAAGTATTTACTTCATAATGTAAACAGATAGTAGTCGTTGAAGAGAGAGTAAGTTATGCAAAGAAGTCATTTAGTTTTCATTGCGTAAATGATTGGTGACGGCAGTTGTCAAAGTGGTTACAATTTTTCTTCTTCGATATCATTAGAGAGAATTTTTCAAATTGGTGCTTGAGATAATTTTTAATTTGAAATAGAGAGAACATAAATATTTAAATTATTTAATGCTCCAGATACTAATTTAATCAATGTAGCAGGTCCAAATTTATATCGGGGCGAGTGTAAAATATTTACCAGAATTACATCTATAAAATTATACTCCAAACACTACGCTAAATTGTGTTATTACATAACAGTAGCTAATCATTTATTCTAACGATTTGATTTCAGTTATTTCAAGTGTACTCGACAAAATTTAAGAACTGTAGTTGTCACTTTATATCCCCTATATATTAATAGCCTTAGTTATCTATGTTTCGAATTGCGATTTCTGTAGCTTATAAGAACAATTTACAGGTATATGTGCATATTAGTTCTTAGACAGATAATCTACGTAATGTCTTACGCAATTTAACTCCTAATATTTATTTAATATAGTGTGAAAGATTTACAAATACTCCCCTTTCTTATTTATCTCCTATATAATAATAGCTTAAGTTATCTGTACTTCTGTCCTCGAATTTATGACCTAAACCTAAACCTAAAATGGATAGAGGCATCCATATTGGAATCTTGATAAGTTAGGGAGCAAAATTCAAAGAAAGTAAAATTTATCTTCTCCTATACTATCGATTCTATTCTAAAATAAATTGGCATAAATATGCTTCATATCACAGATAAAGTACTATTGCCTTTAAAATGTTCGAAATCAAACCCCTTTCCCCCTTTTCGAACGTTTAATGTTATTATTTCAAGCACTTTTTCTCCTATTAAAAGCAGGGGATTAAATTAATCAATTTATCACATAATAAATAGGTAAAAATACCATTTTATTCTAGCATTATGAAGTCATTCCTTTAACCATCTCATCCATTCATTTCCTTTTTTAAATTATTAAATATCGTCTGCATTATATTCATACATTTTATTACTGAACTTAAGTATTACGTAAATAACTTCTCATGGGGCACTTTACAATTCTGGAAAATTAGAAATTTTATTGATCCCGTCATATGATGGGATGTATGCTAGTATTATCTAATTATAGTGTGGTTTTTTATGACAAATGAAAAGAAAATGCGCACTTCGTTTATTTCATACGTGACCACTTCTGGACTCTAATACTTTCCTTGCCTTATAATCAGAATAATCTTGTTTCTAATCCTTATTATAATAACTGATAATTAAATAAGCACTAGTAACTTAGTTCGCTCCGTGTGTACCGAGATAACGATTTTTGTTCAAGAATAAATCTTTTTAATATATTCTTTTTCTAAAGAGTAAACATTCAGCAAATGAAATTAATCTTCCTAGCACTCTATTCAGTTTCGTTCAAAGAGATTCTTGTGAAGTGCAAATTAATTTCGGGAGCAGTTTATGAAGTATTTACTTCATAACGTAAACAGACATTAGTATTTGAAGAGTGAGCAAGTTATGCAAAGAAGTCATTTAGTTTTCATTGCGTAAATGATTGGTGACGGCAGTTGTCAAAGTGGTTATTTTTCTTCATCGCTATCATTATAGAAACTTTTTCAAATTGGTGCTTCAGATAATTTTTAATTTGAAATAGAGCGAACATAAATATTTAAATTATTAATGCTCCAGATACTAATTTAATCAATGTAGTATTTCGAAAATTATATCGGGGTGAGTGTAAAATATGGACCAAAATTACATTTATAAAATTTTATTCCAAACACTATGCTAAATTGTGTTATTACATAATTGCGGCTAATCATTTATTCTAACTATTTGGTTTCAGTTATTTCAAGTGTACTCGACAAAATTTAAGCACTGTAGTTGTCACTTTATATCCCCTATATAATAATAGCCTTAGTTATCTATGTTTCGAATTGCAGTTTCTGGAGCTTATAAGAACAACTTACAAGTATATATGCATATTAATTCTTAGATAGTTTACATAATGTATTACGCAGTTTAACAATTAATATTTCTTTAATATAGTTTAAGTGATTTGCAAATATTCCCTTTCCTATGTATTTCCTATATAATAATAGCCTAAGTTATTTGTCCGCCTGTCCTCGATTTTATGAAGCGGTTGGACCTGGAATGGATAGAGGCATCCATATAGGAATCTTGACGTATTAGTGTTTGCAAAATTCAAAGCGAGTAATGTTTATCTACTACTATACTGTAGATCTGATTCTAAAATAAATTGGTATAAATATGCTTCATATCACAGCGTAAAATACTGTAGTCTTTAAAACGTTCGAAAACCACCCTTTCCCCCCTTTCGTGCGTTTAATACCATTATTTCGAGCCATATTTTCTCCGGTTAAAAGAGCAGGCGATTTAATTTATCAGTTTATCAGATACTAAAAAGGTAAAAATAACATTTTATTATAGCATTATGGCGTCATTCCTTTAACCATCTCATTCAATTATTTCTTATTTTAAGTTATTTAAATATCGTCTGCATAATTCAAACTTTTTATGCCTGAACTGATATACTAAGTAAATAATTTTCTTTTATATTTGGCTTAAATAATACACTAGGTACATATGTGATAATATTAAATTTAATCGTCGATTACTTTCGTTGCAATGAAAATTTTATCATCATTATTAACAACAAATTCTTTTCATAAAAGTCTAGGAGTCTATTTCCCGGACTAATAAATATCTAGAGTATAAATTATATATCTTTGAAATTAAGAAGTTTTTTCGTTTGTGTGTTTGTTTTTTATACATAACCACACGGTTTGACTAAATGAATTCAATGTGATTCTAAACTGCATTCACAGTATCGGGAGACTTTAGATGAGTTTGAAGATAAACAAATTAATGAGTGTGTACCAAATAATTGTCAGTCAAAGAAAACAAACCGTTTTTTTACCTGCATCATATGGTAATTTACAATTCTGGAAAATTAAAAATTTTACTGATCCCGTCATATGACTGGCTATATGCTAGTTTTATATTATTAGTGGTATTCAAAGCATTCATTTCTTGCTCTTTTAATCTGTTCTCTCACCTTAATATAAGCCTTATATAAGCCTTTAAAATAGATAATAAAAGTACTTTAATTTTTATCTATAAACTTCTACTTTCCTAATACCAGTTCTATATCTACATCACATGTGTCACTTTAAATTTGATTGAGTGCTTGATAATCTTTGACATCACAAACTTTAAAAGTTTTAGATTTGTCTAAGAAATATTTTGTTTGAGTATAATATTTTATACTTATGTTTTTATTTAAAAATATATTTTATAGCAATGTAAAATGTTAATATAAGTATAAAATTTATCATTTAAATACATTGTTAGTTTAATTTTTCTGTTTTACTTAAACTGCAACCTCCATTTCTTTTTCTAGTCTTCCCTAGAATTTTAAATAATTTCACTTTTATTCTTAAATAAACAAAGTAATCGAAATATTCCTAGTTTAAAAATAGTGTGAAGTTTTAAAAGGCAGTTATTTTATGTTCCTACATAGTTGCTGCATATATTACTTTTAGGAATTAGTTGTTTAATTGAGACAAATGAGTTTATTATGAATTTGATACATAAGCAAATATTCACATGACATTGTTTCAATTACTTAAAGAAAAATTACGATCAGATACTTTTCAATTAACCAAATTACTAAATAATACTCGTCCCAAATTCTCATTAAGTTTGGAAATTAAAACAATGTCATGAAGTAATTGAGATCTAAAATTTTACTCTGTACAACTGTTAGTCTCTAGAAGAAGATATTGATTTAAAATAAATCAATTTATACATTCGTTTTATTTCAATAGTTATTTTTAGAAGTCATTTAATGAAATACTCGTTCAGAAAAGTGCATTCTAATATTTTTCTAATTCGCAAAGACAGATTATATACTTAATAGAAAATTCCACACATTTAACTCCGATATTTTCTATGCTAGTAAAGAATACTTGTGTTTATTTTAATTTATAATTTTAAATTAAAGTATGAAATCCTTGATTAAGAAGTCATTTAGTGTGTGCCTTAAATGAATTATTTTTTTATTAAATTTCATCATCCCCCCCCCTTATAGAAGAAGAAAAAATATTAATTTCTTTCTAGACTCTAAACCGAAAATCCTATCGATTTTTCAGGTGTTTTTTTTAAATTTTCTTTCTTTTTTGCATGTTATTTAATGGAATACTTTGTGTTTTCTCTGAACTATATATAAAACTTATTTGAAACTGAGCTGTAGCTGAATGTATATCACATCTAATTTGTCGCCGAACGATGGCCTATTGGTTAGGGTGCTGGCCTTCGTTTCCAGATTTCGTGGATTCGAAACCCACTGTAGCATGGATGTTCGTAGCCGTTCGGAATCAGCTTTAAGCTGTAGGTCCCGGTCTATTAAATGAATAGATATGTTTGATAATATTGTTTATCTTAGTAATTTCAGATAGGACAATGATATAAATATTATGATTAATATTTTTATAAAAAATATTGCAACTATAATTTTACTTTGAATTTTAAGTTTATAACATAACAATCGTTATAACTACATTACTGTTATGAAATAATATCTAAACTATTACATGGACGATACTACTATATATAACATTTTTTAATCTGTATTGTCCTATATAATTTGTTGTAACTGTAATTTTAGGTGTAATTATATTACATATTTCCATAGTTTTGGGGGGTAGAATTATAACAGTGTTGCCTTTTGGTTAACGATGGACCAAACATGCAACTTTAGGGAAAAATATTAAATATGTAGTAAATCCCTGTAGTTTATTATATTTTTAAATGATTGCAATGTTAACTTCAGTATTTTTTAGCAATAAATATTTTAGGATAAATAAAAACCAAGCCGAGTATATTTAGTGTCTACTACATATTATATTTTTAAATAATTGCAACGATACTTTATTATTTAATTGGCAATAAATATTTCATTATTTATTTTGCAATAAATATTTCATTATTTATTTTGCAATAAATATTTCAGTATTTATTTTACAATAAATATTTCAGTATTTATTTTGCAATAAATTACATGCGTGCATTTGCTAAAAGCATTCTAGAGTCAATAATTTTGCTCTCGTATAATTTATATAAATACAAATTGCGGCAACAATCTTTTTTGTGTCGGTACGATTCTTTTTGTCTGCATATATGACTGTCTCTTGCATTCTGATATATAACTCAATAACTATCTATCTATTTTGGCCGTTTTAATAGAGTTATACCTATAGGTGTTCCACGTAGTTACCCGAAAGGATGATGTGAACAAAGAAAACCTACATTTTGATTATCCACAGAAATGATTTCATTTTCCTCTGATCCCGTGCTTCTCTTCCACGCTTAGAGAGGATTTCGTATCCACAGATAGATTTTCATACTTTGCACTACATTTACGATTTTTTCGGTCGTTTGGAATTCTAGCTTATCATGTTATACGCAGGCTCGTATTGGGCGTATGGTATAGTTTAAATTTTCGGATTCTCGGATACGTTCAAATGTGCTACTCATTTTCAAATTTTGAAGATTTTTGTAGCTATATCAGTATAAAAAAGTATCTTTCACTTTCGGGATTAATAGCCCTTTATAGAAAGGAGTTTTTCCTTAAGGATAAAACTAATTTATTTAAATAGCTTGCATATTTAGTTCTTATGTGAAACACATTCCTCATGTGAACCCATATTTACGATTTTTTTCGGTTTTTGGGAATTGTATCCTGTCATGTGATCCACTGGCTCGTATTGAGAATATGGTATAGTTTAAACTTTCGGATTCTGGGATGTGTTCAAGTATGCTACTCATTTTCAAATTTTGGAGTTGCTTTGTAGCTGTATCAGTATATATTTCTTCTAAGAAAGGATCGTTCGATTTCGGGGATGGATAGCACTTCATAGAAAGGAGTGTTTTCGTAAGTGTAAAACTAATTAATTTAAATAGCTGCCGTATTTAGTTCTCCTCATGTGAACCACATTCCTCATGAGAACCTTTTAGAAATTCTAAAGCGTTAGGAAATATTAAGGCACTTTTTTTATTTGCTTCTGCCACAGACACTGTCATAGACACTCTGCTAGACTGCATATTAATAACAGTTACTGAGCAATTAGAAAAGTCTCATTTCTCTGTCAACAGGTGGTAAATAATCATTAAGGTCCTAAACAATGGCGTAGTGAAGGGAGGGGGTTATAATACCCCCATAATGACATGTAAACATATATATATATATATATATATATATATATAATATATATATATATATATATATATATATATATATAAGGATTACTATATTAATCGAGATAGAACGGGAACATTCATCCATGGTTGAAGGGGGAAATGCAACCATAGAAATCTTTTTGCCACGTCCTTGGCTCTTGTAAATAAAAGAGGTATTCTTAAAAGGGGTTTCTTAACAGACATTTCTGACGTGAATTTTCATTTCGTTGTTTGTCATCATGGCTAAAGTTTAATATAATTAAATCTGAAGCGATTTAATTTTAAAGATACTTGTTTTAGACTTGTTGGTCTATAAAAAACGTGTACATGCTTCAGAAAAATTCGTTTTTATGGTAGAGGAGAGCAAAAAATTTAATTTTATATCAGCGTTTGCACACCTAATAAAATGTGTCAATTCTTAAAATATATATTTAAAAATTCCTTCTGAGCAGGTTCTCTTCTGTAGCTAGCGTTCTCCGGAAAAGATATTAAGTAGATATTATAAAAAGAAATTTTTCTTTCTCTGATAAGCTATATTAGAATTAGAAAAAACTACTTAAAAATGGTTTTGTTAGTACATACAATTTGCTATTCATGTTTAACATCATATCAAAGAATTAAAATAAATACATGGTCTGAAATTTAACACTTGTTTTAGTGTATGCTAAAAAGTTTAACGAGTAATCTTTGTAGCAACATTCTTGATCATAATTATTTTCAATGTACATTCAGTTATTTTGCTGATTATATGTCGAAAAACGTTTGATATAATTGAGAGCAGTTATGTAACATGCACCGAGGCTTGATGTTATTGCTTCTAACTCGCGTGTAAGTAAAAACTGTGCATTGGTTCTTATTATAAAACATCGGAAAAACTTCACTTTTGATTTATAATAAATATTCGTTAGCGCTTTCGATGTTTTAGATATTAAATTTTTTAAATCAGTTATAATTGGGTTCTAAAATTGGGATGGATATATATATATATATATTATATATATATATATATATATATATTATATATATAAGCATTTATCTATTTATCTATCTATCTATCCATTTATTTATCTATCTATCTATTTATTTACCTATCTATCTATTAATCTATTAAGAAAAGTTGATAAATTTTCGTAATACTCTAAACCAAGCTAGCAGTATATATTGCTAAAATCATGTTCTGAAATTTTAATATACATACCAAATAATTTAATGCGTTGTGAAGGAAAAATATCAGAGTATTTTATTTCCAAGCAGCAGGCGATACAGACATTATCCTAACGCCTTAACAAGGCTGCGAACCTGTTACTCATTTATCAGCAGCAGGAGAGCACGTGTAGCTTAAGGTATGTTGCGGACGCAAGTAACATTACCCCCGCTGGGTAATCGTAATTTAGAAGCATGGTCCAAGCAGAAGACCCCCAGACTTTGGCCTGCCACCCCCAGAGGTATCGTTTCAAAACTTGAAGGACTTTGTGACCACGAACATATGTTACATGCCCCAGTCATCTTTAGCGAACACGGCGGTTCTTAGGCCGGCTCCAGCCTCGAACTTGCAACCTTTCAGTTATGAGAACGCTGCCTTTTCCGACTGAGGCACTGCGGCTCAAATTATAGAGTTTTCACTCTAAAATATTATAAACTCTTTTGATAGAAGCTGTAAGAAGTACTTTTCTATCATGCAAATGATATGAAGAATTCATAACATTCTTCAGGAGACATATTATATCATTTTTTAATTTACGTCATATTTCCGATAATTATTTCTAATAACAAAACAGGAAGAATGTCTTACAAAAGCTTGATTTTATTTGATTTGATAATTCTCTACGTACCGCTTGTTCTGATGAACTTAAGGCGTTCCTGATGCCAATGGGAAGATTTATATCAATTTTGATAATCATCTAGAGCACGGAGTTTTTTTTTCATTTCTACACCTCTTTTCCAATTAATGTACTTTCTGTAGCTCTTTTCCCCTTGATATTTTCTCACGAGATGACATGGAATTTGACATATTTAGACTGCTCAAAAACTTTTACCTTGTGATATTTGAACTGCAAAAAACATTCTGTTTAATTTTTCTCATTTTTTTTCTAAACGCCGGTAACTTTGACCATCAGTTTTTGTGTTTCGAATAGAAAGCGATTGTATAATAGAAAAGACTGATGATGGTTAATATTATTAATGTAAAAGTTCTATATATTTCTTATATAGGGACAAAAATGCACCTGTTATTTCCACTATCGGCACGCACCGTCAAGCGTAAGCTCTTCATTCTATTGAATAAAAGGTTGACAGGTTTCTTTTCATTACTAAAAGAAAAAATACTTCGTTGCTGTCATTCCACTCAGCAATTGCCCTCATCGGATAGTACCCACACGAACACTGCCAGAATAAACAGGACGTGTGAATATTTCTTAATTTTCTCACTCAAGCCGCCAAGATTACAGCTATCAAAATTCATTGAGCTAATTAACAAGGGAAATGAACATGGTGAAGGTCATACAGGGTAAGTAAAAATAGACTGATACAATATCTGATTATCAATACAATAGAGAATATGTCTTGAGTGAGAATCAACATGACAATCATTACCTGTGAGGGGACAGCACAGGCACACCCAAGCCTTTTTCAACTATCGAACACAGATCCACTTGGGAGAGGACATCTAACGCTCATTATCGAATATATTTCGCCATCCATTTCAAAATGAATCTTTTGTGTGTGTCTTTTTGTGAGCTAAATGTATTTGAAATTCTAACTTGTCCTTAATTGTTTGATTCCTTCGTGTTATTATTTAGAAATATGAAAGAAAGTTTTACATTTTACACTACACGATTTTTTGTATCACATTAAGCCATTCTTCCGTAACACTTTAAAGATTACGATTAAAAATTCTTTCAGATTTAACAGCATTAGGTTATAAACGTTGTCTGTGAACCTTTTAAATAGGAAACATGTGAAAACAAATTTTACATTTCTTTGGGAGGTGGGAATTTATTTATTTATTTATTTTTGAGGGGGCTTATTGTGAAATCTTTCCCTTGCAGAGCATGAAAACAAAAGTTTTTTTAAACTAATTATATTGTGGAAGAATAATGTATAATTATCATCAAAATGATGTAATAAATAGATAACTACTCAATTTTTCATTGTTGTTTTGGGTAGGTGTTTTTATTTGATGTCGTAAAAAGAAAAATTAAATTCTAGATTTTACATGTAAAGCAATTTTAAACAAATATATTTTAAAGACAAAAATATATTATGCAAAAATCTATTATCTGTTGCTATGTCAAAGAGTCAATAACATAGAAAATCGTAAAAAAAAAATCTATGTTTTTAAAAGAAGAGAGAAAAGTATTAACAGGTGGTTTCACAGCGAAACCACTCTCCGTCAAAGGGTTAAATCGTTCTCCTATCCATATAGCTTTTTTAAAGTTGGATTTGTTAAAAAAAATAAAACAAACCGACATTACTACACAGCAATTGAACCACTTCCCAAATACTTTTCCTTAGCTGGAAATTGAAGAGTAATCCGCATTTAGGAGATGGTTAACCACTATATGCTCTGACCACTGCATTTAGAAATGTTTTTAACTGCGAGAAAAACTTAAAAATATCTTCCGTATTTATTTTTGGTGCCGTTTTGTCAAAAGCGTATGAGTGTAACATAAAAAGAAATCTCAATTCTTGGTAAAGAATAAAATTATGCAATTTCCGTGATACGTGAGAATGACACTTTTTTGGTGAGAATACTGACTTTTTCCCTTTTTACGAGGGTTCTGGAGTTATATTTAACCTTCGCTCGGGGCAACGAGTCATTTGAGTCGTTTCACATTATTGTTTATCCGAGTGGATTTGTAGATAGGCAACGCAAAATTTTCCCCCATTTCTCCGTGCAAACGACTTGCTGCTACTTACCTATCCACCTGTTGAAGGGTTCGGAGACTTTCTCAAAATAGATATCGACCCATAATTCTCAGTGTTGGAGTGCTCTGTCAACGAAAAAGCGTTGCTCGTTTTTTATGCCCTTTGTTTAAGAAGTAATTTTATCGGTAGGCACTTTGCTACTTAATGTTTGAAGGATATGTTTTTACAGGGAAAAAATAAAAGAATTAAATGCTAGTTTCTTTAGCACTTAAGTCGACACATTTATGTAATATTTTCGCACGTTTCTTTGCCTATAAATAGTGCACCACTTTTAATGCGGTAATTGTATTTTAATGTACTTCAATAACGGAGTTCAGGAAGACTATTTTAAAGAACATTTAAGTAAAAACAAAATTTCTAAACTGACATATTGTCAAATTTAAAGTTGCCAAACCTAAAATTTGACAAAGCAAAGCTTACATATTGTCAAATTTAAAGTTCAAAGGAAATTTACGTTTGTTAATGTTTTATTTTATTATGTCAGTGGGATTGTAATATGTTTTATGTTTAATTCAATCCTTGTGGCATTATTATATATAACGTCTGGTCATTTTATCATCATTCAAATTTATTATATTATTTAAAGTTTTACCTTGTTGGAAATTTTTATTTACCAGAGTAAATATACGTTATAGGTTATTGAATAAATGGTCTATACTATTAGTATGATTAATCTCTATTCAAAAGAATTGATGTTTACGGTAATTGTATTTAAAATTAAAACACACACACACAAACATATATATATATATATATATATGTGTGTGTGTAATATTAAAATCCTTTATTTATGTATTTTAATATTAATTTAATAACTTTTCTTCATAAAGTACGTTCGGGGTTTGCGCGGTCATTCTGATTTTTTCCTCCAGACACGCTATAGACTTAATTCAACCTCTGTCTGTACTACTTTAGCCAATAGTTAGCGCGTTCTCTTTAAACATGGGTATTTTGTATCACGTGATCAATTGCGCTTAGGTATTATTCGCAATCTTTTTATCTTAGGAATCCCTACTTGAAAAGTGTATGTGTGGGATCACATTGTCTGTGTGCACGAAGTTGTAATGGTGTTTGCCTGTAGTACGGATATCATGTTTCTTACCAGAAATAAACTGTGCTGTGCTTTTCAATGAGTCCCACTCATATTGCATATATATATATATATATATATATATATATATATATATATATATATATATATATATATATATATATATATATATATATATATATATATATATATATATATATATATAATGATAAAAACTGGTGAGATAAATTAGAAAAATCTAACGTTCATAATCTTTAAATTGGGGGACACATCGCCTGTAAGGCCACAATCGTGTATAACCTATGTGTATTTGAATTTAATGCTAGGTGATCAGTTTTTAGAGAAGTCTGTATTAAAGTCGTGATAATTTTTCTTCCCTTCATACTTTTACCATGGTTGTGGCGGATGCGCTAAGCACTTTGATGCTTGAAATGGATAAATTTTATGCTCCAGAAAATAAAAATTAATTGGATCCGACTGTCCAAATTTGATTGTGCCTCGTGGATTGTTTACATTTTTGGTCTAAATCTTGTATAATTTATACAAATTTTTCTTCCAGTCTTTCTGCTTTTTCTCTGTGAATTTTAGCATAACGAATGTATTACTGACATAGGTGCATTACGCATGCCCTGTTTTTTAAAGATGAAAATGCTAAAAGTTTTTATCTCTTATAGAACACACACCATGACTTTGGCATGAAAATGTCTTTACAGATTGTAAACCAGTTACCACGGTAGCCAAAAGAATCGAAGTCTGTTTGAATCTAATTCTTAAAGTGACTTCCTTTTTTTAACTCGAATTAAAGTTTCGTAACTTCTTTTTTCTTAACTCCATATTTCAAAAACTGGGCTGAACGGTAGTCGAATCGGTAAGACACTATTTGTAGTGCAGTTCTTTTCGTATTCGTTCGGAATCGGCTAACATAGCCCATAATTCCTAATTAGTATTAACTAGTTAGTCTGGTTCGGTTTAGAGCGCTACAGTCAACATTAGACTGTTCGACTGGTACTTAGTAAGATACTTAGTAATCAGGACCTAATACGAATGGCTATTAAAATCTTTGAGAAGAGCGAGATTTTAACTTTATTCATTAATTCCATATTTCAAAAACTGGGTAGAACCGTTGTAGAAT
>CM063504.1:145526362-145543862 GCA_032207245.1 Pardosa pseudoannulata | reverse complement strand
TGTGTACACTAGTGCATTTCTGATATTATTAATAACTTTAATCTTATACTGCTGGGGAGCGGCGGTATCAGCGATTAAGTTAGAAAGGGTTTCGCAGCGTTTAAGAAATATAAGTTCCCTTAGTTAGATACTGTGATGAGGCGATTTAGATCAGTAATATAATGGATCAATTAATACGAGAAGTAAAATGCTTGAGATCTAAATCTGACCTCATCACATCTTTTGTAAAGGAGAAGAGACCAATAAAAATTATTTCAAAGTCGTGTGCGGGATCTTCGGGCGTGGATCTGATCCCAGTCCCAGGTTAGAATCACGTCTCCGTACATGACACTAAATAAGAATGTATCTTTGTGAAGTTATTTATGAGTCCCTAAGGGACAGCAGTGCCCAATTTGAAAGGGGAAGGTTTTCCCATGTTTGCTGTTTCAAGGCGGGGTAAAGGAGTTATCCAATAGATTTATACAACTCTCCCGATTGGACGAAAAGAAGTAAGAGGGGACAGAGATGAAAATTATATAAATTAAGAAAAATCAAGAAAAAGGGTGTTCGGCAGTCGAGTCAGGGGTTAGAAGTCGAAGAGAGGAATTCGTCTGTCAGAGTTCGGTGGTCGAGAGTTCAACGGCATGTGTTCAGGACTCGAGGACAGAGTACGGGGATCAAAGGAATATATATATCTATATGTATATATGTATATATATGTATATGTATATATATGTTGTATATATATATATATATTAAATATATATATATATATATATATGTATATATAATATATACTATTTATAATGTTAGAAAAATTTTTTTTTGTCATAACTTAATTAGTGTGGTGAGGCACCTAATTGAGCGTGTTGAAAATGTAAATATTATGAAAACTTGATCAAATTTTTGTATATTAGTCTTGTCTATATCATTATAATAAATTTCATTACTTTTTTATTTTAAGCTGATTTCAGTTACTACTGGGGAGCTGCGGGATCAGCGATTAAGTTAGAAAGGGTTTCGCAGCGTTTAAGAAATATAAGTTCACTTAGTTAGATACTGTGATGAGGTGATTTAGATCAGTAATATAATTGATTAATTAATACGAGAAGTAAAATGCTTGGGATCTAAATCTGACCTCATCCCATCTTTTGTAAAGGAGAAGAGACCAATAAAAATTATTTTAAGGTCGTGTGCGGGATCCTCGGAAGGGGTTCTGATCCCAGTCCCAGGTTAGAATCACGTCTCCGTAAATAAGAATGTACCTTTGTGGAGCTATTTATGAGTCCCTAAGGGACAGGACCCAATTTGAAAGGGGAAGGTTTTCCCATGTTTGCTGTTTCAAGGCGGGGTAAAGGAGTTATCCAATAGATTTATACAACTCTCCCGATTGGACGAAAAGAAGTAAGAGGGGACAGAGATGAAAATTATATAAATTAAGAAAAATCAAGAAAAAGGGTGTTCGGCAGTCGAGTCAGGGGTTAGAAGTCGAAGAGAGGAATTCGTCTGTCAGAGTTCGGTGGTCGAGAGTTCAACGGCAAGTGTTCAGGACTCGAGGACAGAGTACGGGGATCAAAGGAGTTTTGCCCAAGAAAGACCTCGACATCTCGCAACGACCAGAAGTTTCCAGATCATCCACTTTTCAAGACTACTCCAAGTTATTTAGAATGCCCCAGACCAGTAGTGAGACTGGAGTCAACGTTGTCGTCCCATCAATTGAGATAACACGCAAAGTATCTACGTCATTTCACAAGAGCGTCCGACCGGAGTACCGCCTTGGCACACCATATAGACCCACAAAGGTACTGATTTTAAATATTTGAAATTGAGATTAGGTCCTCTCTCTTATACACACACACACACACACACACACACACACACACACACACACTATATATATATATATATATATATATATATATTATATATATATATATATATATATATATATATACTTACCTAAATGTTAGAAAATTATTATTGTCAAATCTTAATTAGGGTGACACCTAATTGAACGTGTTAAAAATGTAAATATTATGAAACTTGATCAAATTTTTGTATATTAGTCATGTCTATATCATTATAATAAATTTCATTATATATATTTTTTTAATTTGTTTCAGTTACTCTTGATTTAGCTTAGTTTATTTTTATGTTAAGTCTGTAATCTCTCAGTACCTGTGGTTGAATTTAAACTTAAATAATCTACACAACGCAACCCAAATAATATTTAGTCTTTGTGACTAACAAAATAACACTATAAATTTGATCATAGGTAAATACCTAAAATTAAACGAGAGCTACACGACAGATACTTAAAGCTAAGTCATATATTCTATTTATTTGTGTGATCTCGGTACATTAAAAATTACTCTTATTGTTATTTTTTTTAATCTTACTGATAAGTACCCAGTAATACTAATTTATTCCCACTTTATATTTAGAGAAAAGCCTTACGTATCTGAGACAGGCTTTAATACAAATTTGTATTTTATTTTTAATAATGCATATATAATATATTTGGAAATATATATTTTGCTGCTACCATACATCTTTGGATGTCATACATTATTCGTACTTTTTAAAATAAATTTATGATATTCTGTTTCATTTTACCCAAGAAGTCAATAGAAATAACTAACGCTATCTCCTCGATTACAAGTTTTATTTCTCTTATCCCAACAGTCGTTCAGTGACTCCTTTTTCCACGAGCCCCCTTCTGTTTCGGATGCTAATGAATTAGATAACTGTAAACTGCAGTTGTCGAAACTCTCCTCAACCCGCCGTGTCTCTTAGTTTTTGAAGAAAAATTCCGCTGCGAGGGCGCATGCTCGTGGGGCACGTGGTCCCCGGGACTTCTCCAATCGCTATGGGAACCGGATCACAAAGAGCTTTCGCGGCGAAAGCGGGCTCTTACATAGTTGTGTGCTAGCGCAGGCTGAAAGTAGATTTAGTTTCTCAAGCATTTTCCTAACGCACATTCCGCACTGGATACACCATGGCTAAAACGCTGCAGGTACTGCCTTTTCTTTCATCTCTTTCGTTTAAATTTTAATTCGGTTTCACGGGGTCGAAGGACACTTTGATAAGTTATTTACTCCCTTTCAAGTTATTTTAACTATGGTTTCTTCGATGAAAGGAAATCAATAATCATCAACTTATGAAAACGTTTTTTCAAATTTTAAGGTCTATTTTAAGATGTCTCTGTATCTGTCTTATTCGGTTCCTATTGCTCAATGTTAACCTATGGAGTAAAATATAATTTTTTCTCTCCAACTGGCATTTAAAGAAATCTTTTAAAATATATACTACGAGATTCAACAGCACATTCTCTAAGATTCCGTTTCTGCCTTTTTAAAAAAATCGATAAAATATATATTTAATTTTAATTTATATTTGAGAAATGTTTATAAACATTTTATACGCGTCTAAAATCCTTCTGAAACTGACAAAAAAAGGGGGGGGGATTGCATCTTTTAAAATATATACCACGAGATGGAACAGCGCATTCTCTAAGAAGCCATTTCTGCCTTTTTGAAAAACATCGAGAAAATATATGTTTAATTTTAATTTATATATGAGAAATGTTTATAAACATATTTAAACGCGTATAAAAACCTTCTTAAACTGACAAAAAAGGGGGGATTGCATTTTTAAAAATATATACCATGAGATGAAGCAGCACATTCTCTAAGATGCCATTTCTCCCTTTTTAAAAAACATAGAGAAAATATGTATTTAATTTTAATTTATATATGAGAAATGTTTATAAACACGTCTAAAAACCTTCTTAAACTGACAAAAAAAGGGGGGTTGCATCTTTTAAAATATATACCACGAGATGGAACACCACATTCTCTAAGAAGCATTTCTGCCTTTTTAAAAAACATAGACAAAATATGTATTTAATTTTAATTTATATATGAGAAATGTTTATAAACACGTCTAAAAACCTTCTTAAACTGACAAAAAAGGGGGGGTTGCTTTTTTTAAAATATATACCACGAGATGAAACAGCACATTCTCTAAAAAGCCATTTCTGCCTTTTTAAAAAACATCGAGAAAATATATATTTAATTTTAATTTATATATGAGAAATGTTTTTAAACACGTCTAAAAACCTTCTTAAACTGACAAAAAAAGGGGGGGTTGCAACTTTTTAAAATATATACCACGAGATGGAACAGCACATTCTCTAAAAAGCCATTTCTGCCTTTTTAAAAAACATAGAGAAAATATATATTTAATTTTAATTTATATATGAGAAATGTTTATAAACATTTTTAAATGTTTCTAAAATTCTTAAACTGACAAAAAAGAGGGGGATTGCATCTTTTAAAATATATACCACGAGATGGAACAGCGCATTTCTAAGATGCTATTTCTGCCTTTAAAAACATCGAGAAAAATATATTTCATTTTAATTTATATATGAGAAATGTTTATAAACATTTTTAAAAGCGTCTAA
This sequence comes from Pardosa pseudoannulata, assembly GCA_032207245.1. NCBI lineage: Eukaryota > Metazoa > Arthropoda > Arachnida > Araneae > Lycosidae > Pardosa > Pardosa pseudoannulata. The sequence continues at coordinate 145,539,415 of CM063504.1, read as the reverse complement.
AAACTTTCTTAAACTGACAATAAAAAGGGGGGATTGCATCCTAGAAAATGTACTTTTATTGCATATTGTTATTCATTTTAAAAGAATTCTTTAACTGTGAGTCTTCATAGTTTTATTTTTTAACATTGAACGAGAAGAATCCAATGTGACGCACCTTAACACATTAATACCTAGCATACCGTTTTGATGACAGTTAAAAAACAGTTTATAAAATTTTTATATTTTCCTTGTAATTTTTTTAGTGAAAGTAGATAGCAGTTCAGTAAACAATCCGTTGAATTTTTAAGTACATGCAATAATTCAAAATTTTATCCTTCCGGTCGTCTTTTTGTGACTTTTTGAGATTCTATGAATTTTTATTTTTGTTAGTGAGTGAATGTCATTCGTGAGTGAATGTCAGTTTTATTACTCATGTGAAATATTTATCGTTCTTCTTTATAAATAGTTTTAAAATTATTCATTGGTAATTCGTGGGAACGAATTGTTTTTACTCAATTCCAGTAGGGTAAAGGAAATAAATTTCTATGAAATTCAAATTAAGTACAATGTAACTGAACATTAACTTCAGTTGGCATAAGAGTCTTTTGCCAAGATGAAAATAGATTCGCCAACTCAAAACTTGCTGTTGTTTCCTTTTATTTCTTTATCTTTTGTTGTACAAGAAATCGTTCTTACTTTCAAAAAATTTAGAATTTTTTTATTAATTGTTTAGTAATTCATTACGCTGAATCCATTTTTCTTTTTGGTATAATTTTTTCACTCCTCTCAGTTTGTATGTTTTAATCCCTTTTTAAACAAAATCTTAGCCAGTCAATGCAGTTTTGCTTATGTAGGTGTAATCACGTAAGAGTTGCAACCGACTGTAACTGTGATTCTTTGCCGCTGTAACTTCTTCAAAGTTGGCATAGTAACGACAAAACTCTGAACAAAGATAGCTCTATTTAATTTTCAGTTTAATGGAGGGTGTTTTTCAGACTGTTGATGATACTTTTTCATTAATTTATAATACAAAATCATTATTTAAGTTTTAAGTCCACTGTCTAAGTTTGGCTTTTTATATTTTTAGAGCTACAGTACATGAAAGAATAGATGAAATAGAAAGTATTCTTAATATAAAGTTTAAAATGTAAATTTTGCCCGTTTTGTGAAATTTTGTGACTGTTTAGAAAAATAATAATAAAATCAGTTTTATTAAGGCCATGCATTTGTTGCAAACACTGCAATTGATGTTAGAGATCAAACATTGCCTTAACAGGAAATATTACCTTTCAAGACCTAAAATCTTTATTATAACAGTATTTTTTCGATTAATCATAAAATAAAATGTTACAGTCTATTTAGGATGAGTATTTTATAATTTCTGAAATAACGATCAAGCTCTAAAAAAAATCCACTTAGTTTTGCCATTTTAAATAGCTTATTTGTAAGTAACATAAAAAGTGTGTACCAAATGAAAATAGCATGAAATTCGTGTATCCGCAAGGTAACTTTTAAATTATATTATAAACTAAATTTGTATATTAAATTGCAGTAAAATATATCTTATTCTGTAAACTAAAACTTAAAATATGATATTTATATTGCTCGTATGCATATAATTGACTTATTATAAATAAATAAATTGGATTATATTCTATATAAAAAATTAGTTTTTAATTTAAAAATTTTAAACATTATATTTTATTATATTTTAAAAGCTAAATTTCTATTTTTTCATAGGTATACATATTTTATATTCTAAATGTATTGCACAACAAAGCTAAAAAAATTTTAAAAATTTGTATTAAAGATTAAAAAATTACATTCTGTACAGAGTAGAGCTTTTTATTTTACACATAATAAAAAAATGGACTAAATGAATACAATGAAGTGTTTTCAGCTAAAAAAATAGTGTTTTTAGAGGAATGGTGACCGTTAAAAAAGTTTTATAAATTATTAGCATGTGACACTTTGAATGCCTATAAATTGAAGTTTAAGAAAATTTAATTTCAAAAATTTAATTTCGAAAATTTTTTTTCATAAAAACAAATATTTAAAAAAAATATTTATGAAATTTCTTTGTTAGTTTTATTAAATACGACATCATTCGTAGATTCTGACAAAATTTTTACCATACACCAATGTGCATTAAAATAAATCTGTCAATCTTTTGAAATTTTGTACTTAATTTTGATTTTTAAAGCTCAATATAAATTTAGAAGAGTCTGAACTTTTCTTGAGAATTCAACATACAGATACAAAAAACATTTCCTGTAAATAGGCTACTCATTTTAAAGGTAATATAATACCCAAATTATTCGAAAGATATTTTTAAAATAAGGCAAATATTAAAAAAATTAAAAATTAATGCACGATATATGTTTATCAAAATAAAACACTCAATCTGAAAAAAAGATTGGGATTTTAAAACAAATTCTAAATGTGGTTTATTTAGTTTTGACTGTACTTATATGTGTATAAAGTTTAATAATTCTACGTTAATAATTTCGAAAAATACTTTGTTACGTAAAAGGTAATCTTAGAGGTCTTGGTTACTTTTAACTGTACAAATCCATCCTTATTTAGCACTTCTATAACAGGAACAAAGTATATATTTATAATAATAATTCTAGCTTTCACGGATATAAAAAGAAAATCAAAACGTCTAAGGCTTTTTTTACAGCTATCTGATTGCGTATAACAGCGAACTTTAAACTATAACTTAATATTTCAAGTAGATTAATATGTTATAGTTACTTTATGCAAAGGCAAGGAAAATAATTGTATTTTTTATTTTAAAGTTAAAAGTAAAATTTAATATTATTTACTCACAAATAACATTAACTTATGCTCTAACTGTTTCCTACTCTTTCGTTATATTTAGTGACTGGTTTCTGCTTGCATATAATAATACAAGATGTTGAAACTATTGATGTTATCTTCGATAGTTTCCCTTATTTTGATGTAAATATATTTCTATATTTTGTTTTTGCTGCCACAGGAGCTAAGAAAGTTATTTTCCTCAAATATACTGTTTTCAAATATTTATAGCCATAAGAAACATTCCTGGTTATTCCGCCTGGATATCGATAATTAATTAGTTTAGTGTGAGTGTTTTATAATTTTTTATAATTTTCTTTTTTACAACTCATGGGCACACCGGGGTAATGCCAAATGCAATTTGTGGGCGAATGGCACAAAATTCACAGTACATGCATTTTTATGACTAATGCGTAAAGTTTTAGTTTAAATTAAAGCAATATAATGTGTCTAAAAATATTGTTTTTTTTTGTATAAATTTAATGTGAGCTAAATTGAAAAGTTACATTTTGAAACTTATGAATATTTTAAACAATATTTTTTCTTTAATAAATATTTAATATTTATTTCATAGTTCAAGACTTATCTTAAAAACTGTTGGTTAATTTAAACTAAAATGTTATTTATATATGAATAACATTTCAATGTTGGGTTCAATTAGATAATGAAAAACCCATTCATCTGAAATTTTGAGGTTTTAAAATTTTTGTGCTAAACCTCTCCCTCACTTATGTGTAAAATTCTAAGAAAAAAATAATTTTGTGAATTGGAATACTTGAAATTCTATCCTAGATTATGAGGATATATATATTATGTTCTACTACACACACACTCATATAAACATTATTTATATTTTCTATTTTCGCTGGTGCTGACATCTTAAATCATTTTAATAAAAATGTATATTACCTCACCTACTCCTACATCTTTCTTGTTTAATACTTAATATTATTTCACTGTGTTCATATCCCTTAATTGTTATTACGAATTCGATAGACATACTTTTTAATATATAAAAATATGTGTGGGTGGATATTTTTGACCTAAAGAATTAACCAACATAATTATTTCTACCTTAAAATAATTTTCTGCCTATTCTACCCTTTTCTGACAAACCATAGTGAATATCTTTGTTTTTCCTATCAATTTTGCGAATTTTATCTGCCAAACTTCCTGTTGCATAAGTATTTTAACTCGCGATACTTAAATTATTCCACTTAAATTCTCCACTTACACACACACACACACACACACACACACACACACACACACACATATATATATATATATATATATATATATATATATATATATATATATATATATATATATATATATATATATATATATATATATATATATATAAATATATATATACATATATATATATATATATATATATATATATATATATATATATATATATATATATATATATATATATATATATATATATATATATAAACACGTATGTGTGTGATTAGTTACTTTCTTTCCTCTAGTACTGATATAGTATTATTTATTTAAATAATCCATTCTATGTCTTATATTGACTCTTGTAACTATTATACACAATTGTAACAAATTTCATTTGACCTGTGAAACTAAATTACAGAATAACTCAGTTTAAAACAGAGCTACGATAGAAAAATAGTTTATTCTTCCGAATTATATTTCCCTGTTGACATTTTAAATAAATTTCGAATGCGAAATTTAAAATAGTGTTCTAATATAAAATTCTGTAAAACGGGAATTAATTATTCTCTTTAAAATGGAATTTGCAATCCTTCTCTTTAGAAATGTACCAGAGCTAATTTTAGTAGGCCAAAATTTGAAAAGCAGATAATCAAAGATTGCATTTTCTTCCATTTTTACAGTTTTTTCTTTCTTAGATTCAAAAGCGTGTATTGAATGCCATTGTATTTATTTGTGGCCTTTGTAGTAAGTTTTGTTTCTTTTAACAAAGATCTCCAGCTGTGAAGATATATACTAACGCCAAACATCTGGCAGCTAAAGTTGACATTAAAGCACTAGAAATATTTCAATTCTCATTCAAATGTATTTCTTTTTCTGTTCCATTTTGGTAAGTGGATTGAATATCTTAGCGTATACCTGTGTTTAGATGTTATGAAAATGAAGAAAAAACTTTTTTTCCCTGAAGATTAAATACTTCATCATTTGGTATTCATAAATTTACTCAGAGGATAAAGTATAAAATTTTAAATTTCAGCTTTCTATTCTTGCGAGCTAAATATGTAGTAATGTTTTGGTGTTAAAATGCGTGACCAAGCTTTAACTTTTACTCCAGCTCAAAAGTACCAATACTTTGTGTGTTTTTTATTATCTTTTACAGAAAATCTCAATACTTTATTTCATAATTTTTTATGTAGCATTTCTTTTTAAATTTCTGCCTGACATTTCTACGGTAATATTTCCAGTGAATATCTCGATACCATTTTTGCAGACTAGGAAGTAGTACAAGATATTTCTTATGCTACTTATATACCGTATTTGCTAGAAAATAACTATTTTCTAAAAAAAAATGTGTTAAAACTCATCTTGCTCGTTATAGGCAAAATATTGCTTCCTATAATCACCATGGTTCCTACCCTCCTCCGACACTTCTGCATTAAAGTTTTTTATGACCTTTCAGACGTTTGAATTTTGGCATACCTCCTTCAAAACTGTAGAGTTTTATTGATAAATATCCAAATAATATTCTGAATATTCAAAAACCAGCCGTATTCTGGTATTCATTTCATCCCTAGTTACAATTTATGGATAAATTATTAAAATATATCAGATTATAATTAACTGTTTACTTTAAGACTGTATTTAAATTGCTTAAAATGTCTGTATAGTAGTTGTAATTGTTAAAGTACCCTTGTTAAAAAAAGATTTGATACTAGTAAAAGAGCCTTTTGGACGTCGTAAAAGTAGTTCTGAAAAGTACCATTTGCAAGATTCCAACAAAACTCCATTTTATTCTTCCAAAAATTGAGTAGAAAATCGTAATATACATAGAAATAAATAAGTATAACGGAATATAGAAAACAGAATCCATCGTACGATACCCATATAAATGGAAGATGTTTTCGGAGTCATAAATTTCAGCCATTATATCGTCATCTCATACCATCTAATCTCCTTTACTCCAACGATGTAAGGCGAACGATAGTAAACGTGGGGAAGTATTTGGGAAAGTACCCTTGTTAAAAAAAAATTATACTAGTAAAAAAGCATTTTGAACGTCGTAAAAGTAGTTCTGAAAAGTACCATTTGCAAGACTCCAACAAAACTCCATTTTATTCTTCCAAAAATTGAGTAGAAACTCTGATTACAAAATATACATATAAATAAATAAGTATAAATGAATATAGAAAACACAATCCATCGTACAATACCCATATAAATGAAATTTTTTGTCGGAGTCATCAATTTCAGCCATCATATGGTCATCTCATACTATCTAATCTCCTTTACCCCAAAAATATAAAGCGAACGATAGTAAACGTGAAAGACTTTGTTAAGAATGAATTCATCTTTATAATGTCATTGAAATAATGGAGCTTTTTTTCGGGGGGGGCATATAGCAATTGGTTTGCAATCTGGAAAGTCGTTTATATGATTAGGTTTAGGTGCACGTTATGCACAAATAAATTTCGTATTCCTACCAAAATCTCCACCAGTTTAGAATAAGGCTTCAAATCAAATTTTAAATTTTCTCTCCCTTATAGGTACTCTATCTGTCTCGTTAGTTTTGTGTCCCATGGCATGTATTTAGTCGGATTAGACCATCACCCCACTTTCACCTTATGGCCGATGGAGGAATTGGTAAGATACTGTTGTAAGGATTCGGGGAGCATGGACTTGAATCCCGCTGTTACGACAGTACTTAACAGTACTTTAACAGTATTTTAACAGTACTTTATTTAAGAATATTTTAAGTAGCATTATTCTGTATTAATTCATGGTTTGTACAAATGATATCAAACTATTTGCTGCAAATGCCACTGTAAGGAAAACATTTAAGAGGAAACGCTATTTAAAAAAGTACTGAGATATCTAAAAAAGTACTGAGATATAAGTCTACAGACTTTCCCCAGTCTCCATAGTTTACTTTGCAGTCTGAATTTGCATATCTATAGGTGTGAAAATTTTTGCTAACAAAAAATCCTTTTAAGACTGTTGTGAAACAGAATAATGATTTAATTGTATTAAGAAAAATATCCAATAACATCTATAAAAAATAATATGGCAATTATTTTAAAATCAAGGGGTTTTTTGTATTAGAAAATTCGTGTTGTAATCTTGATTTTAATTTAAAATTCTTTTTACTTTGCTGCTGCAAAGCTTTATTATTGCATTCTGTCAAACAGCAATTTTTTTCTGCAGTGCATATTCGTAAAATAACATTCAGATTTTGAATAGTATTCATAAATTTAGTTAGTTTTAAAAAGTATTATGCGAAGCATGGTAGTATTGCCACATAGAAAAAATATTATTCATACTATAATTTAGTGCTAATCGGGAGAGAGTCTGTTAAAGGGATAGCTAGGGTTTTCAACTCGTAAGTTAACTTGTAAGAAATTTCATAACTTAATTATTTTTCTGTAATTAACTCTTAATGTAAAATAAACCTCATTGAAAAATACTTCACAGAACGCGAATAATCCGTCTAGTGTATTATTTATTTCACTTAGTGATTGTTTAAATTTATAAGCTTTTTTTCCTAAAATCTCCCACTATTCACAGGTTTGTTTGTTTTTTAATGTAATAAATAAATCTGCTTTAATTTTTCTATTTTGTATTATAGGCTTAATATAAATCTAAGGTATTGAAAGAATCAATATGATGTGAATGTTCCAATATTTTTTAAATTAAGATAAGAACATGACAAATTAAGACACTTTAATTACAGTTAAGATATTTTAATTACAAGTTATTTCTTTTCGAATTCTCAATTTCGAATAATTCTCTTAAAGGGACAAAACCTTTTAAAATTAGAAAACAAATTTTTTCAAAATTTAGTCTATATGATACTTAATAATGCTACGTGTTGCTCATATGCCGACAATAATATTGACAGAAAATGTTAGGAATACATCAATATTTATGTCATTTAATATCTTGGATTTACTAAAAACTTATGTATATTAAGCTGAAATATTTGAAAAAGTTTAAAAAGATAAGAAAAAATAATTATCAAAGTAGTTTTAAGGTTATTTCGTCATTATTACTGTCATGTGTAAAGTCTGTTTCTAATATAAAAAAATATTTGATAGAAATTGTTAAATTCTACCCGCTTTCAATTTGCTCCTTGATATCATCTGATACCATTATTAAATGTGATTTATATAATTATTTTTCAATTTTAAAGCGATGGTAGATTTTCAAATTGGCTAAAATCGACCAAAAATTCGAATTTTCGATTTTAGGGAATAGTGAAAGAATATATCATTAGGAATACGGTTCAAAAAGAATTTTTTCATTCCCATCATTTTAACATTACTTATGGGTATAATAAGCTTATCATTACTTCTGGGTATAGCAATAATAACTTCAATGCTATTTACTCAGAAGTAAAATTTTCGTATATTACAAATGTTTAAAGTACTCCAGGTGCATTGAAAATAGATCATTGTCTCTGAAATTCCAGTATTATTTACTTTAGAGTTTATAAAATAAAGTCTAGTTGAAACGGATATGATTTGAAGCATATAATATGTTAGTTACGTATTTTAATTAACCACTATAGATATTTATTCTGCAAAATATGGGTATAATCTACATAATTATTTTTTTCTCTTTATATTTTCTATGAAGGTTTATGGAAACAACATTTTTTGTAAAGTCTATAAAGTATACTTAAATTTTTTTTATCATATTTTATGCAAAATTGATGAGCCTGGAGCATTTTCAATTAAGCTAATTAAGAAACAATTAATAATTAATAACTCCAAAACTAAATAATATTTTGCCTTCAAATTTTTAAAATATTTATATATCAATACTACTAATAACATAGTCAGTCTTCAAGGAAATTCATTTAAAAGAAAAAAAGTTTGCTCTAAAAGTCCACTGTCGCCTTAAGAAATTTTAACAATATAAATATACATTTTCGGAATTATAGTACTTACTGAAAAAATTAAAGTGCAAAATTAACGTGTCATAAGCAGTCCGAAGCCATTCACTTTTAGGCTTTCACTCCACTGATTAAAGGTTATGTTCCATTAAATAGTTGTTTAAGTGACATTTATTAATTAGTTAATTTTTTCTATAAATAAAAATTATTTGAAACGATCGCTAAATTGTAGAAATTGTGTAATTGGTAATTGTTCCGAACAATAATACAATTCATGTTTAAAAGAAGATGAGATTTATATACCATTAGCCCGAATTGGTACTTAATTAGTAGTAACCTGTAAAAGTTCTACAGTTACTTTTTATTGTAGATTCCTTTTTTTTTAAATCAATATATTAATTAAAATGAATGATAATTGTAGTGAATGAGATGACAGCTTCTGTTTACGGTAGGATTATTCATTACGTAAATAATATCGTATCATGTCAAATTGGTAGTAAATGGATACTAATTCATTTCTAAAATCATTTTTCACGTTCTTTGGAATTCATAAGAGAAATTTTTACAAGAGGCAGATTATGTTCTGGTCATTAATTATCCATGGCTTTATTTTCAAAACACAACAGCCAAAAATTTAAAGTTTTTTACTACGAATAATTAATCCACAACAAAAGATGAATTATATTCGCCCTGTACAATAACAGTAATACCAACTTTAATACTATTCATACAGAGATCAATTCGATTCCTATTCTTAATTAATTGAACTTCATTAATTATAGTTTCAAAATATTACATTTCGTTTTTAATGATCGTGTATCCTCTAAATTCTAATCTTTTCATATTCATAATTAATTGCATATGAATGACTTAGTCATAGCAGATTTATTTGGCTCAGATTTCCTATACTTATCAGAAAATCGAGTCTTTATATTTCTTGATGTTACGCAGGATTTCTAAATAAGATAGGTTATATTTTAGCATGGGTGGAATGTATGGATTTTAAAATCCTTTAAAATAGTTTATCTTTACGAGCAAACAGCAGACAAATCGGTTATTTCATAACATTCGTGTCTGTACAAATCAACGTCTTTCATAATCTGAAATAGTTTAAAAGAGTTTTAGTAGTTTTGTAAAGTTTATAAGAATGGCAAGAATGTGCCTCGAAAGCAGTTAAGAAATTATGCAATTCCATAAGCAATAAAACTGTGTTTACGAATTTACGTTTATAATATCATTGGTGGCCATTTGGCTATACGCAGGTGAATTAATTACGTCTTACGACAACTCTGAAAATAGTTTTCAATATTTCACTTTACAAATAGTTGGCATAAAATCGAAAATTTTAGACCTTTCAAGGTGTCTGAATAAACCGTTCTGCGGCAATAAAATTATATACTGTTTAATTTCATCTCTACTTTTGTATTTGGTATCGAAATGCAAGCTGACATGCCAAGGGACATTTCATGATGCAAATAAAAAGAGAAAAACCAGGTGCAAGTTTTGTTCTCATTTGGGGCTCTGTAATCAAATTTTTCGAAACAAACGATAGTTAGATAAGGTAGAATACACGTATTGACGTGATAGTTTTAACAATAAGATTTTAAATATTAGTCTAGGATCTGTTTTAATAAGTACAGTTCAGGAATAAAACGCGCCTGAAAAAAATGTCCTAGGCAGTGATTACATTAAAAAATATCTAAAAGTTATATAAAAATGCCCATTAGTTGTAAAGATCGAGACACAAAAAGATAGAGTTTACTTTCTCGAAACAGGACGACTCCATCAATAACTTAGCTTCTGAAATCTCACAAAGAGATCATTTGAAAAATTTGCAAAATGACGCTGCTCAGGAGAAAGAAATTAAAAAAAGTCAGTCTGCCTCTCCGAAAAAAAACACCAAAATCGTCAATGGGCACTATGCAAGATGACTTTGTACGTGTCAAAGAACTGTCAGATACAAATTGGTCTTAACTAAAATTACAGGAGAGGTGGAAAATTGGAAATCCCTCATTAACAGTGTTTGCCAAGTGGTCACCTCCACGTTCGTTGGTGCAAGAGAACGATTGTTGGGATTGTTCAAATTTATGAGGAAGTAAAATACGAAAATATTATGCAGCAATGATTCATGAAATGTCATAAGAAACCGGAACCTACTGCTTAAATCCAATTTTGAAAGACTACCAACACCCATGCCAGTAGTGGGATTTGCACCGGAAGGCAACTGCTTGCAAATTCGATTTCCATCTGGATATACCTTAAAAGATCTCGATTATCACAAACAAGTGAAAGCAAAAAACCAAACGATGTAGTACATCGGAAGGTGTAATATGGATCAACTAAACCCGAAAAATATGTGCGATTACACTTCAACAATTATATTTATCTAATTTCTAAAATTCCAAAATTGAATATAGTGTTATATTATTCCCTATATATTATTCACACACTTGAAGAAACTCTTTCACTGGAAATAGTTTTTAACTGAAACAACTTTAAAACTCACTGTATACACATCACTGTTTATTCAGTTTTCTATTTAATCGACTCTAAAAATAATTACATTTACTCCAAGTTTGATTTATCCATAAATATCTGACTGTTAAATGCGGAAATTAAACTTACAGTCGTTAGTTCGTCCCACATTTTAATAATAGTAAATAAGCTGTAAATCTATTTCCCTTATTTTTTCAATTGGATCTACGTCAGGGAACGACAAATTTTATTTTGAACGGGTCAAGAAACAAAAACAAAGAGCAGTCTTTTATTTCCAAAATTTTATTAACATTAACAAATATTTTAGTTTCCATTTATCTTTATATGTATGTGTTGTAATGTACATACAACCTATACACCAGTGTTCGTTACAAGGGGGAAACACAGAATGAATATAATACTTTATATTGGGATTCAGACATTTATTCTATACATTTATTTACAAATAGATCCTTGGTTATCATAATCATCAATTATTTACATCTTCTATTTACACTATAATTATCACACATCTCTTTATAAGGAATTATTATTATTAACAGAGGCCTAAGTTAAATGACTGTAAACATTATTTTATAAATTACCTCCATTAAAGTGACAGGGGAGCAGGCAGGGGCTTTCCTCACGGGCACAAGGGACGAGTTGGTAATGGTGAGTGGGGCGGTGTCGGTCCGGGCGCACGGGACGAGTTGGTGCTAGTGGATCCTTGTCCCACATCCCTCAACTCCCCACTTCAACTCCTTTCCTTAACTTCATTTGCAAACGCCTCACCTCGGTCCCAACGCCCCTTTTTCTTCCTATCCAATCCCTTGTCTTCGGGAAATTTTCCCACATCTCATGATTATTATAAAATAATTTGTTGTTGAAATGTTTTACGAATATCCACAATAACTCTAACAAACACCAGAAACACATTATTTTTTACTAATTTCAAATTGTCGTAATTAGGCCACCTTCAAAAGATGATTTAGTGGGTAGGGAGCTATTCTTCTTTACTGGAATCGGCTTGAAGCAATAGGTCTCATTAACCTTCGTATAACAAAATAGTAGACAGTATCTCTTGAAACCAAACCAAACCTTTACCTTTAAGTCCTCTTACTAATGAAATAAACACATTAAAGATTGTGCTGAAAGGGAAAGTCAACGAGAGTAGCTTATAATGAATGTTGTTAATTTGAATATCAGTTCTAATTCCCATAATTTAGATTCTTCTGGTTTTATGGGGGAAAATGCCCTCACATGTTTTCCGTAGAGTACTGAAACCACCATTCTGTATGTAATTGCACAAAAGTAGAAAGTAACTGGCAAGACATTTTAGTTCTAGATATTACCTTTTTGCTATTATATTTTACTAGCATTTAGCCCGTCATTTGACAGGATCAGTATTTTTTTTATTTTCCAGAATTGTAAAGTATCCTATAAGGCAGGTAAAAAAATGGTCTGTTTCTAGACTGAGAATCATCTGGTACACGCTCAATAATTTGTTTATCTTCCTATTCCTCTAAAGTCTCCCGATACTGGGAATGCACTTTAGAATCACGTTGAATTCATAAAGAAAGATAATTCAAAATTTTCTTAACTACGCCGAAATTATCGTTAAGTTCTTCCCTATTTTTTGCCACAGTAATTAATGGAAGTAAAGGAATGAAAGTATAATTTCCTTTACACCCTGG
>CM063504.1:145506362-145513862 GCA_032207245.1 Pardosa pseudoannulata | reverse complement strand
CGGCACCACGATATCCACACTGTTGTTTCCTATAGTAGAGGAACATATGCCAGACGACACGGCATCTTCACTGACAGCCAAAAATATGATCGCTGGAAGAACAAAGGATTAGCCTCGACTCAGATGTAACCGCTAAGAATTCCAGTGACCCTGGGTTTGCGGCCGATGATTGTTTAACCCGGGCCAATCCAGTTGTTCGAAGGTGAGGTTATCGCTAAGTGATCCAATAATGAAATTGTGGGTGAGGCCCCTCTCTTAGAGGCCCCTCCCCTAAAAAGAGACGAGCGAAGATTTTTTTTTTTTTTTAGAGAAGTTAGTTAGCTAGCAACCAGCTAATTCAGAGGTCGCCTTGACCAGTCTCTTTACAGGAGATTTTTTGCTATAATCCCACCTTAGGATCTTTTCATTAAGGAGTAGCCCGCATCGGCTAACTCGGAGGTCGCCTCGACCAGTCTCTCCATCGGAGAGTTTTATTTAGTAAAATCCCGTCTTGGGATATATCTCTTGCTGAGATTGAAGCGATACCCTGTGCATTGGGCTTCCTTTTCTAATATAACCCTCTTCATAATTGTTTGCAATTCCTTCAGAGAACTTTCGCGAGAGCTACGAATTGTTTCTTCTGTCTAATCACCCATATTTCGGCAGAGACTGAATTTAGTAGGTACCCGTCTCTACTCAGGCCTACCTGTACTAATCACTTACCTGAGATCAGAAATTGTTTTTTTTTTGTGTAGATATGAAATGATGTTTATAGCAGCATTGTAAATAAATTCATTCATCAAGATACACTTGATTCTTCCTTGTGTCACCTAAAACAGTATACGTTACACGGCCTAAGAGCCGCCGTGTTCGTTAAGGGTGACTGGGGCAAGTAAAATATGATCGTGGTCACAATGTCCTCCAGGTTCTCAATCAATACCTCTGGGGGTGGCAGTCCAAGTCTATGGATCTTCTGCTTGGTCCCTGCCTCATAATTACGAGGACCCACTTGAGCATAAGTCATATGTGGGCTAATATGTGGACTTTTAATTCAGTCGAATTCTCTAAAACAGTTAACAGCAAAATAACCAAATATTGATGTTTCGGTTTAATCGAAGAAGTGAATACCGAATTAAAGCATTGAGTTTGATTTTCGTCTTTTTTTGTAATAATTTCGCAATAATTATAACATTGAAAATTGATAATTTAAAATTTATCATCTAATTTTTTTAATATGATTGTTTCGGACGAGTTATATTTCATACAACCTAAAAACCATTTTAAACGTAAGATTTCGCAAAATTATTTTTCTCTTTGGTTTTCAACATGTGAGTGAGTGCGTATATAAAATATCGTTTTTATTTTATTTTCATCTTATTAATTGTTAGTACCAATTCAGGCATACATAAATAAACAGCAAAATACATTTGTATTGCATACTAGAGCGTTATTTAAATTCTTTTTATACGGTCATGAAGAACTATTCCTATTTTATTTCGCTAACTATACCTGTCTGTCGCAGCTGTGAATCCTAACTAATCATTGTTGAAAAGATTTTTACTCAAAGAAAATTCATCGTCCTTTTATTGTGTTATGTGATGTGTAAAGAAATTTAAAAGAGAAATAAAAGTTAACATTAATTAAAATATTTTAAATTAATTCTTAAAAAAAGATTACCATGAATTAAGTTTTATTTTGATATAAATTCCATTAATTAACCAGAAATTTCTTTTTATAAAATTTTCTAGTTTGTAAGCTTATTTTTATTGATCTATAATATGTGTAGGATATGGAAAGTATAACTCACCACCATAATAATAGATGCCACGGAGATCAGGCCATTGGGAATCATAAGCTGGGCAATTAGTTGAGGAACATCAAGTCTCTTGAGTGATTTTAGATTAGTCAACGATGTCGCACCACTTAAATCTGTACTGCCTATTTCTTTTATTGATATCAAGAGGATGTCATCTTGGATACAAAGCAACATGATGATCGACGAAAGGTGCCCTTTTTGAATCATCTTCTATCTCTTTCGAGCAATCTCCGAAATATTTCAGTAGTTGATCATTTTCCTTAGGCATTAGGTTTTTCAGTATATGTCCCTCCTGAAGCATACCTTGATTTGGATATTAATCCAACAATTTCGGCTCACCAGTTTTCTTAAATAATTCTGAAAAACTGTTTCTGCACCATTCTGAATCCTACGGTTCCGATCAGCATTTCAGCCCCCTTTCAGCTTCCCTTTTTAAGGTACAATCACCATTTTCTTTACTGGACACCAAAATAAAGTGCCCAAACCTCTCAGAAGCAATTTACCAAATTTCCTAAATAGTTCTGAAAACCGTGTCTGCCACCATTCTGAACCCTAGGGTTCCGATCAGCATTTCAGCCCCCTTTCAGTTTCCCTTTTTATGGTACAATCACCATTTTCTTTGCTGGACATCAAAACAAAATGCCCAGATCTCTCAGAAGCAATTTACCAGACTTCCTAAATAGTTCTGAAAACCGTGTCTGCCACCATTTTTAACCCTAGGGTTCAGATCCGCATTTCAGCCCCTCTCTTTCAAGTAAAATAACCATTTTCTTTGCTGGACATCAAATTAAAGTGTCCAGACTTCTCAGAAGCGATTGAGGAGAAATGCCCAATGATCCTTTTATTCTGAATATAATATCTGTTGACTAAAAGAAATAATTAGGACAGGATAAATATTATGATCAAAATAATGAAAAGAAAATGGTTAATTTAAAGAGGCAACAGCTATTGGTACAAACAAAAACACTTCCCATTTAATGGAAAAAGTATTCTTTTGTGTTATCAGCTAAGAAGTTATTTTTACCTTAGATTCTCTTTGGTATTTCAGGTTTATTTTTTGTTTGCCTTTCGATTACAGGGATTTAATTATTAATTAAAATTAATTGGCTGGAGTAGAGCTAGAAATATTTGCTGATAAATACGTACAAGCGTATGTTAATTTTTAATTAATCTTACTCCTTGAAAATGAGTAGGTGTTTTTGGAATTAATTACACAGGAGCTAGTATTGCAGTTGATGACTTAGCTCCGTGAAACCAAATATGTTTTCATTAAGACAGAATATGATCGGACAAGAAAGAAAAGAAATTGTATTTTGGAATTTTAATAAAATGTTTATCCGAGAAATGAAAAAAAAATCCATTTTATGTTGTTTGCTTATTTATCTTATTATTAAGATTTCAAACAAACTCATTTCCATTCTTTTTAATCCTTAATTTACATTTTGTAGTTTATAATGCTAAATTTTAATAATTTGTAATCGGATAAATTGTCCAAATTCGCTGTTGTAATCGTTTTTTAATTTTTACTACTTTGATATAATGTTTTTAACCAATTTTAATAAATAACTTAAGCCGCTAGTCATTATTAAAGCATTTATCAAAAAATATATAATTTTACTGTTGCTAGGATAAGTATATATTTAAATAAATATATTCCAACAAAATCCGACTTTTAAAAATCGACAATAATTACTTCATGGCAAAACTGGAAAGCTTAATATTAATTATAGTTACATTAATAACTCAATATCCTGGTTTATAATAAATCTTTTAATAAAACAGTATTCAAAAGTACATCTTATGCTAGTAATATATGGCTTGTTTTTTAGAAAGGAACTATATTGGGAGGAGGGGATATGACAAACTTTGAACTTGTTCCAAAACATTAATCAGAACTGAAATTTAGTTTTTATAACTTTTTTAAGACCGCTACATATCCACCATCCAGAATTATTCAGTCTTTTCCTGGGTGGCTTAGACAGGGGCAGAGTTCTAACATAGTTATTCAGTCTTTTTACATAAACCATGCACATTTCTGTCTTCTATTATTATTTTTTTCTCTTAAGATTCCTAGTATGCTCACACAATAACAAAATTAAATTATAAAACTTGAATGATCTGGGAAGAAGTCAACGGGAAAACATCATTTCCCTCAATGAAACTTTGCAATCTGCTCGAGCGTTAGCCAATAGAACCTTAGTTCCGTTAGTTGGATAAAAGCAGTTGTACAATTAACACCAGTTATCTTTATAACAAGTCATAGTAAACACATTGAGGAGACAAGGACAATGGTTTAAATACCCACGAGCAGATGTTAATGATGACAATCATAATTGGTCAGCAAGATATTTCATGTTACTTTACTTCCCTTTTGAGGAGAATAAAGTCCAGAATTATAAATTTCCACATGTTACAAATACTTTACGAAGTCACACCGTGAGCCTCTATATTCTCCATATTATAAATTAATTCAATCTAAGGCTTCCTGAAACTAAGCAAATAAATATTAATACCTTTCATTAGCATTATCATATACATAATGTCATGCACGCACGCAGGGGATGGGGTGGCCTTATATGTATATGAATGCTATTTTTCCCTCCCTCCTAAGTCCACAAGCTAAATGTTACGAAGGAGAGAAAACTTAATTTATGTTTCACAATGCAAGAGTGTCTTTTATCTTTGATAAATATTCAAGGAAATATTGAAATTAACATGAATTGTATACTCAATGAATTACCGAAGAACAAATATTTATTTCTAAGTTTCTTTTTTCTGTATTTCTTAATTTTAACACTCATTTACGTATTTCAGCCAAATAAATTTAATGTATAAATTATTCGTAATAAATGAAAATCAAATTTCGACTTCAGATACTATTTCTTAAAGTCAACTGGATGGTGACATTAAAAAGAGTTTTAATAAATTATTATCTTTTAGCGATAAATTTTTCCGCACGTATAAATTGAAAGATAAATTAAACTCATTACTATTTTTAATTAAAGTGAATTAATATTTTATCATAAATCATTTTAAATGCAAATTCTGTTAACTTTTAAAATTCTCCTTGTGATTTAATTTTTCATAGACTTCTACAAAATGCTTGCCGATTGCTCCTCGTAAACATTGAAATAAATCTGAGTTTCCGGTTTAAACTTCAACTTTAAGAGGTTAAAATTTAATTTAAACTTCAAAAGTCTGAATTTTCAAGGAAAATTTTGTATTCCAACATAAAAATATTTTCTGTGAATTGACTATTCAATATACAAATTTTATAGACTACTACAAAATGTTTGTTCCTCCTGTACATGGAAATAAATCTGGGTTTCCAGTTTAAATATAAACTTTAAGTTGTTAAAATTGAATTTAAACTTCAAAAGTCCGAATTTTGAAGGAAAGTTTTGTATTCCGAAATAAAAATATTTTCTGTAAATTAACTGTTCAGTATACCCACAAAATAATACTTATCTAGTCAAAGTTTATTATTATTATTTTCAATTTTGAGGAACTTGCTTTTATAGTATTTGACTCTTAAAGTCGTAGATGTTTTTTGCCATTTTATTATAGGAGCATTATATAAGCCGACAACATTACTCCTTAGGAACAACACAAACAAATATAGTGGGTAATATGGAAGAGAGACCAAAAAGGATATTAAGGCCTGAAATGTCACCTACAAAGGTATCGTTTGAGTTTGGTTTGGTTTGGCGCGCTACGCTCTACTTTTTTGCTGATATGCAGTCACATAAGGATGGAGAATTTAAATATATAATGGTTTATCTAGAACACCTAACAAAATTTATTCAATTAAGAGGTTTAAAAACTTAACGAGCCGTGCATGAAAGACGGGAATGACACAACATGAAAGGAAGGGATTAATTCCTTTAATGCGCATAGATAATTTTTAAAATAAAAAATTGGTAATTAACTTATCATGGCATTTCTTTTCGTCAAGCTATTGTCTAACAGTACATTTTTATTACTTTTAATGTTTTTATCACTTACCATCTATCCGTAAATAATATTTACAGATAAATGTGATTATTTAAATGTAGATGAAAAATCTATCGAAATGAATAGTATAATTCCTAAAATTAACCAAATGTCTCACATCAGTCGTGTAATATAAAAAGTCCAGTCATATTAATGAGAGTAATTTCTACCTTTGATTTTTTTTCGCATTTCTAAAAAACTACTCTATGAAGTGTTTAGAAAATTTAACCACGAATTGCAAATGCTTTTCTTTATATCCTTTTATAAGATATGAGATACTAATGAAACGAGAAAACTAATAAGGGATTTTTCACAAATTAAATTTGGGGTTTAGAAAACATCTAGTTGCTGCAAGTTAATCTTTCTTGTATTATTCATATAAGCAATATCGAATGCTGATGTTGTCTTAACATAACTGATGATATGTTAAAATTCTAATCTACAAGAAATGGTGAAAACAAATGGTTACATTTCAAATGAATGTTTAAAAATCAAATTGAAATTATGAAAAGTCACTTAATTATTTCTAATTGCATTCAACTTACGGAAAAGCAGTTCAATAAATCGCCGACATGTTTGTCAATTTTAAAAGTGAAATCATAAGTTGTCCTCTTAGAAATTAACGATGAAATTGTAGTAGCACAAAAAATGTAGCATTAGCAGATAAAAAATATTTCGTTCAGCACCCCCAAGTATCAGAGATTTTAATATATTAATTTCGAATTTTAGTGCAATATTGCTGCTATTTTTTATGAAGTAATTTCTAAGTTTTTTAAAAGTTGGTTAAAATTGTGCACGCTTTGAAAAAAGTACAGTGCATAGTCTATTTAGCATAAGCAAATTTTTCTTTACTTTAGAAATTGCATACAACAATTATATATGCATGTGTGTATGTCTATATAACATGTGTAATAAGTGTGTGCTTAAGCCTAATTCATCATGAATCCAATATTGATGCCTCTATCTATTCCAAGTCTTTTGACCACCACGGAATTTAATTGGTTCAAAGATGTCGGTTCGGGGAAAATCTTACGAAGTTTGCCGAAGTTCAACAGCGATACTCGGAAAGCAATGTCAAATAGCGAGAGGTACAGTTAAATTCCAAACAGCGAGAGAGCTAGATTAGTGATACATCGATCAACGATGAGGCTGTTTAAATGCCCCCGATAGTTCCATGTACATTTATTGAGTCAAAGAAATCTTTGAGATTGAAAATTACGATTGCAACTCATTCCGGTTCACTGCTAAAAGACTGTGCTTCGAAAATAAGATGAGAAAGCAATCGAAATAAACATGCTTCGTCCCCAACTAATAGAATAACCGTATGGGGAACCATTTCCCGTTTTATATTTAATACATATTGTTCCATTCTACAAATATACTGACTAAAAGTTATTGGTTTTAAATTTTACTCGCTTTAAATTTTGCTAAACCTAACTCATCAAGAATCCAATATGGATGCCCAATCCAGGTCCAACCGCTTGAGAAATTCGAGGACAGATGGACAGATAACTTAGGTTATTATTATATAGGGTATGAGCATAAGTAAATAAATATAATGGAACATATTTAGGCGCAATCATTCATTCGAGTAAGATTTAGAGTCATAACAAATTTGAATGAAAATTAAATTATAATCCTATATCCGTTCAATAAAATTGTATTTAAATGTTTATTTACTTGTAGCTGTAGAGAAACGTATACAACGATAC
>CM063504.1:145500451-145506262 GCA_032207245.1 Pardosa pseudoannulata | reverse complement strand
CCGAGGTAGCTGAATCGGCAAACACGATGATTTCGTAGCTGAGAGAGTCGCGGTTCGGAACCCAAGCCAACTAAATATTTGCCTTTAAAGGGGACTGGGGCACGTGAAATATGTTCGTGGTCACAATGTCCTCCAAGTTGTCAATCAATACATCAAGAGTGGTAGCCAAGTCTAAGGGTCTTCTGCTTGGTCCCTGCTTCTAGATTCTGAGGACCCACTTCAGTAAAGTTGTTCTTTTACCATAACGTTGTTTATTAACCCTCTGACTGCTCATCCCGCGATTTCCACGGGCATGTGTTTTTCTTCCTTTATTAAAAAGCACACTCGGCCTTTGCATATATATATATATATATATATATATATATATATATATATATATATATATATATATATATATATATATATATATATATATATATATATATATATATATACTATATATATATATATATATATATATATATATATATATATATATATATATATATATATATATATATATATATATATATATATATATATATATATATATATATATATTATATATAGATATATATATATATATATATATATATATATATATATATATTTATATATATATATTATATATATATATATATATATATATATTACATATATATATATATATATATATATATATATATATATATATATATATATATATATATATATATATATATATATATATATATATATATATATATATATATATATATATATATATATATATATATATATATATATATATATATATATATATATATATATAAATATATATATATATATATATATATATATATATATATATATATATATATATATATATATATGTATATATATATATATATGTATATATATATATATATATATATATATTATATATATGTATATATATATATATATATAGTATATATATATATATATATATATATATATATATATATATATTTATATATATACATAAATATACATATATATATATATATAATATATATATATGTATATATATATATATATATATATATATATATATATATAATATATATAATATATATATATATATATATATATATATATATATATATATATATATATATATATATATATATATATATATATATATATATATATATATATATATATACATATATATATATATACATATATATATAATATATATATTATATATATATATATATATACATATATATATATATATATATACATATATATATATATATATATATATATATATATATATATATATATATATATATATATATATATATATATATATATATATATATATATATATATATATATATATATATATATTATATATATATATATATATATATATATATATATATATATATATATATATACTTGAACTATGCAACAAAAAAATACGCAATTTTAAAAGAGATGTCGGTTTACAAATTGAGCAGTCAGAGGGTTAAAACGAAAGGCTCACCCATTTGCCTTAAAACGAGTAGTTAGGATTCATTCATGCTTGGTTTGTCAAAGTGGCATCAGAAACAACAATAAACAAGGTGTTAATAATTCTTTACCATGGAAAAAAATTTCTTTTGTACCTTCAAGTAGATGTCGCTATTGAGCAATAGTAAAAACCAAACTGTAGTTGTAACAGACAAAGCTGTTAGGATTTGGAGTTGAATTTTAAATGTAATATATATATTCCTATATTCTGTTCTTATTCATTTATGAAACATACCCTTTATACATGGTTCAACACTTGATTTTCTCTGAAAGACAGGATGGTCTTTTAGGTTTTTTATGTTTATGCCATTTCCAACTCACGAGAGTATAGAAACTCTATACTTCATTGAAATATACGTGGTTAAATTACTTATTACCACTTGTTAAATTCTTTCTCTGCGTTTGAAAGACATAGGATGGTCTTTTAGGTTTTTTTATGTTTATGCCATTTCCAACTCACAACAGAGAGTATAGAAGAGCTCTATACTTCATTTGAAATATACGTGGTTAAACTTACTTTTACCACTTGTTAAATTCTTTCTCTGCGTTTGAAGATAGGATGGTCTTTTATTTTTTATGTTTATGCCATTTCCAACTCACAACAGAGAGTATAGAAGAGCTCTATACTTCATTTGAAATATACGTGGTTAAATTACTTTAACCCACTTGTTAAATTCTTTCTCTGCGTTTGAAAGACATAGGATGGTCTTTTAGGTTTTTTATGTTTATGCCATTTCCAATCACAAACAGAGAGTATAGAAGAGCTCTATACTTCATTTGAAATATACGTGGTTAAACTTACTTTACTTAAAGTTAAATTCTTTCTCTTTTTATAAACATAGATGTCTTTTATGTTTTTTATGTTTATGCCATTTCAACTCACAACGAGAGTATAGAAGGCTGATACTTCATTTGAAATATACGTGGTTAAAACTTACTTTACTTACCACTTGTTAAATTCTTTCTCTGCGATTGAAAGACATAGATGGTCTTTTAGGTTTTTTATGTTTAGATTTCACTCACAACAGAGAGTATAGAAGAGCTCTATACTTCATTTGAAATATACGTGGTTAAACTTACTTTACTTATTGTTAAATTCTTTCTCTGCGTTTGAAAGACATAGGATGTCTTTTAGGTTTTTTATGTTTATGCCATTTCTCACAAAAGAGTATAGAAGAGTTATACTTCATTTGAAATATACGTGGTTAAACTTACTTTACTTACCACTTGTTAAATTCTTTCTCTGCGTTTGAAAGACATAGGATGGTCTTTTGTTTTTTATGTTTATGCCATTTCCAACTCACAAACAGAGAGTATAGAAGAGCTCTATACTTCATTTGAAATATACGTGTTAAACTTACTTTACTTTTGTTAAATTCTTTCTCTGCGTTTGAAAGACATAGGATGGTCTTTTAGGTTTTTTATGTTTATGCCATTTCCAACTCACAACAGAGAGTATAGAAGAGCTCTATACTTCATTGAAATATACGTGGTTAAACTTACTTTACTTACCACTTGTTAAATTCTTTCTCTGCTTTGAAAGACATAGGATGGTCTTTTAGGTTTTTTATGTCTATGCCATTTCCAACTCACAACAGAGAGTATAGAAGACTCTATACTTCATTTGAAATATACGTGGTTAAACTTACTTTACTTACCACTTGTTAAATTCTTTCTCTGCGTTTGAAAGACATAGGATGGTCTTTTAGTTTTTTATGTTTATGCCATTTCCAACTTCACAACAGAGAGTATAGAAGAGCTCTATACTTCATTTGAAATATACGTGGTTAAACTTACTTTACTTACCACTTGTTAAATTCTTTCTCTGCGTTTGAAAGACATAGGATGGTCTTTTAGGTTCTCTATGTTTATGCCATTTCCAACTTACAACAGAGAGTATACAAGAGCTCTATACTTCATTTGAAATATACGTGGTTAAACTTACTTTACTTACCCCTTGTTAAATTCTTTCTCTGCGTTTGAAAGACATAGATGGTCTTTTAGGTTTTTTATGTTTTATGCCATTTCCAACTCACAAAGAGTATAGAAGAGCTTATACTTCATTTGAAATATACGTGGTTAAACATTATTTACTTACCACTTGTTAAATTCTTTCTCTGCGTTTGAAGACATAGGATGGTCTTTTAGGTTTTTTATGTTTATGCCATTTCCAACTCACAACAGAGAGTATAGAAGAGCTCTATACTTCATTTGAAATATACGTGGTTAAACTTACTTTACTTACCCCTTGTTAAATTCTTTCTCTGCGTTTGAAAGACATAGGATGGACTTTTAGTTTTCTATGTTTATGCCATTTCCAACTAACAACAGAGAGTGTATAGAAGAGCTTTATACTTCATTTGAAATATAAGTGGTTAAACTTACTTTAATACCACTTGTTAAATTCTTTCTCTGCGTTTGAAAGACATAGGATGGTCTTTTAGGTTTTTTATGTTTATGCCATTTCCAACTCACAACAGAGAGTATAGAAGAGCTCTATACTTATTTGAAATATACGTGGTTAAACTTACTTTACTTACCACTTGTTAAATTCTTTCTCTGCGTTTGAAAGACATAGGATGGTCTTTTAGGTTTTTTATGTTTATGCCATTTCCAACTCACAACAGAGAGTATAGAAGAGCTCTATACTTCATTTGAAATATACGTGGTTAAACTTACTTTACTTACCACTTGTTAAATTCTTTCTCTGCGTTTGAAAGACATAGGATGGTCTTTTAGGTTTTTTATGTTTATGCCATTTCCAACTCACAACAGAGAGTATAGAAAGCTCTATACTTCATTTGAAATATACGTGGTTAAACTTACTTTACTTACCCCTTGTTAAATTCTTTCTCTGCGTTTGAAAGACATAGGATGGTCTTTTAGGTTTTTTATGTTTATGCCATTTCCAACTCACAACATAGTATAGAAGCTCTATACTTCATTTGAAATATACGTGGAAACTTACTTTACTTACCACTTGTTAATTCTTTCTCTGCGTTTGAAAGACATAGGATGGTCTTTTAGGTTTTTTATGTTATGCCATTTCCAACTCACAACAGATATAGAAGAGCTCTATACTTCATTTGAAATATACGTGGTTAAACTTACTTTACTTATTGTTAAATTCTTTCTCTGCGTTTGAAAGACATAGGATGGTCTTTTAGGTTTTTTATGTTTATGCCATTTCCAACTCACAACAGAGAGTATAGAAGAGCTCTATACTTCATTTGAAATATACGTGGTTAAACTTACTTTACTTACCACTTGTTAAATTCTTTCTCTGCGTTTGAAAGACATAGGATGGTCTTTTAGGTTTTTTATGTTTATGCCATTTCCAACTCACAACAGAGAGTATAGAAGAGCTCTATACTTCATTTGAAATATACGTGGTTAAACTTACTTTACTTACCACTTGTTAAATTCTTTCTCTGCGTTTGAAAATAATGGTCTTTTAGGTTTTTTATGTTTATGCCATTTAACTCACAAGAGAGTATAGAAGATTTATACTTCATTTGAAATATACGTTTAAACTTACTTTATTATTGTTAAATTCTTTCTCTGCGTTTGAAAGACATATATGGTCTTTTAGGTTTTTTTATGTTTATGCCATTTCCAACTCACACAGAGAGTATAGAAGAGCTCTATACTTCATTTGAAATATACGTGGTTAAACTTACTTTACTTACCACTTGTTAAATTCTTTCTCTGCGTTTGAAAGACATAGGATGGTCTTTTAGGTTTTTTATGTTTATGCCACTTCCAACTCACAACAGAGAGTATAGAAGAGCTCTATACTTCATTTGAAATATACGTGGTTAAACTTACTTTACTTGGAAAAGTCAATAATATGATTTTCTTTTCACTTATAAACCCAAATAAATGTCTATCCAAACAACACTTATAAATTGTTTATGTTTGGTACGGTCTACTGTCTTTCAACACGAGGGTGAATAAGACCGAGATCTATAGCTTAAGGTCGATTCCGAATTGATACGAACATCCATACCTGCAGTGGGTATTTAACCATGAATTCCGGTACCTAAAAACAGCGCTGTACTATATAGCCATCATTCGACTGTAAATTGGTTAGGTTTTCTTTTTCATACCCTTTTAGATAATAATCATTGCTCCCACAACATAATTAAACCTTTAAAAAAGCATTTTCACTCCGTACGAGGGGCTAGAATTTGTACTTTAACCACCCCTCAAAAAATGTAAAAAAATATGCATTTACCTTCATAAAGTTCATAAATACTATTTATAAAATAATTTAATTAAATCTCAAAG
>CM063504.1:145467951-145490451 GCA_032207245.1 Pardosa pseudoannulata | reverse complement strand
TACGTAAAAGGTAATTATTTGATCCCTGTTGAGAACAACTTGCTAACTTTGCATCCGTAGAAAGTCAGTATTACGTACAGAAATGTAATTCAGATAACTTCAATAAAGAGTCATTTGTTCACACACACACTTTAATCACGAATAACATGTAAAACTTAATTCAAGCCAGTATTAATTAGGGCTGGATCCCTTCGCACATTCGTTCAACAGAACATCAGGATTTTTATACATCAGAACAGCGAAATAGGGTTACATTCAAAAATACAACTTCGTGGTTGCCAAATGGCAAAAGCAAAACTTCAAATTGAGTTTGCGAAACTACGGGATTCAACACACTGCCCCCGGATGAACAATATTATTGTTCAGCAATCAAATTAAATGAATAGTACAATTAGATCAACTAAAAGACAAATTAACAGACTTACAATAGGAGTTACACAAGAATTTTCAAACAGGGGAAATCACTGAAATCTAATAAGTATATAAAATGGATTAGATAAGTAAACAATGAACAAAATATGCAAAAGAAAAAAAATATTATTTCAATTAGGTATTTAGTCATCAAAATCAAGTTCAAGTTTATATAGCAATTGAATAGGTCTTTTAATACATCCTGATGATGTTTGAAGTTCACACGACCTAACTTTAGAGTCTCTTCCAAAGAAAAGTTCTTTAACCAGTCCACATTTCCAGAGATGTTTTTTAACGTTGTCTTCATGAATCAGGACAACATCACCAACTTTGAAATTGGATGGAGGGCTAGTTGGTTTGGTAAAGTTGGCAGAGCGAAGTTCGAGCAAATATTCTTTTCGCCAACGTTTCCAAAAATGATTGATTATTTGTTCTCTATATCTCAACTTTTTTGTCAATGTTAATTTGTTGGACTTGGGAGAGGAGTAAGACATCTCGGGCAAAGAATTTACCCTTTTTCCAATTAAGAAGTGCGAAGGTGTAAGTGGCATTGGTTCTTCGCCTTCTTCATAAACGTAAGTCAATGGTCGTCCATTGATAACCGCTTCGATTTCAGTCAGAGTGGTTTGGATCTCTTCGAATGTGAGGCAAGATCTTCCAAGAACTTTTTTCAAGGGAGTTTTCACGGAACGCACCATGCGCTCCCAAAATCCGCCCCACCAACTGGCTCTTGGTACAATAAATTTCCAAATTATATTATTTTGGGTGAAATACTGAAGAATTTCTGTTTTAGAGATTCGATTCCAAATGTCTTTCAACAAATTGTCAGCTTTAACAAACGTTTTAGCATTATCACTGTAAATTGTTTTACACAAACCTCTTCGCGAAATAAATCTTTTAAACGCCAACAAAAAATTGCTTGTGCTTAAGTCACTAGCTAACTCTAGATGAACTGCTCTGGTGACTGCGCAAGTGAACAGAACAATATAAGCCTTTTCTAAAGCTGTTTTCGTCTTAACATAAATTGGACCTGCAAAGTCGACGGCACAGGTTTCAAACGGAGGAGATTCAACTATTCTGTCTTTCGGCAAGGGCGCAATGTCTTGTCTTCCTGGTGAAGTGTTAAATTTCTTACAAATTATGCAATTTTTCAATACGGACTTAACAGTCTTTCTTCCTTTAATTATAAAGTATCTTTCTCGGAGATGGGCCAAGGTGGTAGCAACACCAAAGTGGAATAACTTTTCGTGGGCTTGCTGTATTATCAAGGTGGTGAAAGTACATTTACTCGGAAGAATCCACGGATGCTTCTCGGTTTGAGTAAATTCAGAAAATTGAAGTCTTCCAGATAAAATTAATAGTCCGTTTTCATCTAATTTAGAACTCAGGTTGTATAACGGCGAGTCTTTAGAAATTTCCTTTCCGGAATTTAGTAAGTCAATCTCATGTCTAAAAACTGACTGCTGTGTTTGTTTTAGCCAATATAATTCCGCCTTCGCAATTTCAGGTGCTGTCAAGGGTCCTGATATCTTAGTGTTTCTTTTATTAGAATTATATAAGAATCTCATAATCCATGCAGTAACACTGTATGCAGTTTTAAGCTTGCTAAACTTTTCTAATTTTAGTAACGGTTCCGATGGTTCACTTACAGCGCAGGATAATTGAGTAGAACTCATTATCGATTTTCTTTCATCTAAAGCATCTTTATTAAACGGGATCTCTTTACGCAAAGGCCACATGCACTCCGGCATTGATAACCATTCTGGACCATGAAACCACAAGTTGTTTTGTGATAGCTTCAATAGATTTTCACCACGTGTTAATAGATCACTAGGGTTATTTTTACCCGAACAATAGTTCCAATTTTCCGGTTCTGTCAAAGACTGAATTTCAGTTACTCTATTAGCCACAAAGGGCTTCCAATTTAAAGCTGATCCCTTTATCCAATGAAGCGTTACTGTGGAATCCGACCAAAATCTGAAATCTACCCTTTTAAAAGCAAGCGCATTTTTTAAATATTTAGCCATTCGAGAAGCTATTACCGCCCCCATTAATTCAAGACGAGGAATTGTTAAGCGCTTAATAGGGGATACTCTACATTTCGCCCAAACAAAGTTAGTCTTAATTTTATCATCACTGGTGTCACATCTGAGATAAGCAACAGCCCCGTAGGCCTTCGGGCTAGCATCAGAAAAAATATGAATTTGTATCGTGTCAGAAAATGTTATGCCTTGTGGAAAATACTTTCGAGGGACCTCAAAATTGCGTAAATGTACAATTTCCGAACACCAGCTTTCCCATTCGTCCTTTAGATCAATAGGTAAATTACTGTCCCATTCTAAACCTCTACGCCAAATTTCTTGTAACAAACTTTTCATCCTGACGGTAAATGGGGCAACAAATCCGATAGGATCAAACACCTTTAGCATAGCCTTAAGAACAATCCGTTTAGTAGGATTCAATTTCCAATCTTCGGGAAACGATTGTGAGTCTAAATATAAAACATCAGTGTCGGTATTCCATAGTAATCCTAATATTTTAAAAGAAACATTAGGATTTCCCTGCGTATCACACAGTTTATTCCTTACCCACATTTTTCGAAGTTCTTCAGAATTAGTACTGAATTTTCGCAAATTCATTCCAGCATCTCTAAAAATATTTGAAGCTGTTGAGGATAAATAATAAGCTTCTTCATCAGACATTGAACCAGAAATAAAATCGTCAACGTATAAATGAGAATCTAAATTCCTAATAACTTCGGGATGATCCTTATATTTCCGAATATGATGTTTGATCGTAGCAGCCAATATAAAAGGGCTGCACGTTACACCAAAAGGTACTCGAGTAAATCTTAGAAATCTTAAATTGCCCTGTTCATCAGGACACCATAAAAATTTTAAATAATCGCGATCCTTTTCACATATCCCAATTTGAAGGAACGCCTTCTCTAAATCAGCGCAGAACGCAACATTATGTACTCTAAAATTAATAATTACATCTAATATATTGGGATTAAGACTAGGACCTGGCCATAAACAATTGTTTAACGAGTTAAGGTGATTTTCTTTAGAAGATGCATCAAACACCATTCTAACTTTAGTGGTTGACTTGTCCTCTCTTATGATCGGTCTGTGCGGCAAAAAATATCCAGTTTCAATCGATTTGTCAGGACATTCCTCCACAATCCCACTCATTTCCTGCTCCGCAACAATAGCCTTGTAATTTTCACATAATTTCTTATCTTTCGCGAGTTTACGTTGTAACTCCTCAAAACGGTTTCTAGCAATTCTAAAATTATTTCCCACTTTTATCTTTTCATCTTTCCATAACAAACCTGTCTCATATCTGTTATTTACAAACTTTAAATTACTCTCAAAGTTAGACATAATTTCTTTATCTATTTCTGAAACGTTTTCCTCGGATTTTATTCCCAAACATTCCAAATCCCATAACAGTTTCAAACCCTTCTGTTCCATGTCAGATACCGAAAGATTTAGAACAGAAGCTCGTTTACTTAAGTTTTGATCATCATTTATCGCGCCACATAGCGAATATCCAAATAAACTTTCACATAAAAAGAGCGACTTCGTGACCTTTACGACCCCCCCGCCAAAGTTCACGCGGTAGAAATAATCGGCGCCAACCAAAACGTCGACCTGCTGACTGCATAACGTATTGCACTGTGACAGCTCGTAAGGGGCTAACTTACTTTTAATTTGTTTATTTAGATGGGGATACTGAATCACTGCATTAGATATAACATCTGTAACTAAAGCCTCAACAAATATGCTGCGAGTTTTATCCTGCACGTGCGTCAATTTTAATTCGACGACATCATACGTTTTTATTTGGGGTTTAATCGCTCCAAAAGAATATATTTGAAGCTTTTCTTGGCGAATAACTGGAGGATTTAACTCGGATACTACTCTTTTAGTTACGAAACTTTTTTGACTTCCGGAATCAAGTAAACACAAAAATATTTCAGAATTCAAACCAGACTCCACATTAACGCAACATGTTTGTAAAATAATTTCTTTCGAGACGTTAGAACATTTTGATTCACAGTGAGACACAGAATTAATAATAGGTTCTGCATCTTCCTTTGTTGTGCTTTCTGCGGGACTCGAACCCGCAACCCTTGGTTTAGGAATGCTATTTACACAGACTGAAGTTTCGTGAAAATTTCCATTACAAATTTTACAACGTTGAGAGTTAAATTTACACTTGGCCGAGATATGGAATTTTCGAAAGCACACAAAACAGCGACCTTCCTTACGCAACTTTTCGCGTTTTTCAGGAATGGATAGGTCTTGACATTTTTCAGAAATATGAGAATTTTTGCAAAACACACATATATTCTTAACGTTAGTTGTTAATGCTGATGCTGATGGAAAGCCTCGTTTAAAATTACTAGTATGATGTTGCTTGTATCTTTCACTTTTGTTAGTAACGTAATTTTCAGAATTTATCTGTAAGGTAGCTTCTCGCGATTCAACTTCTTCTTTAATGAATGAAATTAATTCATTAACATCCATATCTTTATCCTTGGTTTTTTTACGATTGAATTCTAGAGCAATTTCAGCTGGTATCAATTTCAACAATATTGGGCAAAGTAAATGTCCATAGCTGCCTGACGCAACACCAAGCGAATTTAAATTTCTAATTTGTATTTCACAACTATCATAAAGGTTTCTTAAATCCGTTACATTTGTAGCATTTCTCACTGGCTTTAAATTCAAAAGTTTACTCATATGAGCGTTTATGACCAAGTCATTTCGACCAAATCTGTTCTTTAAAAGATCAACAGCCGATTTATAATTTTCTTCCGTCAGTGAAAATCCTGCGACAGCGTTAGCAGCGCTGGCACCAAGCAGGGATTTAAGATATGAAAATTTATCAATAGGGGTTAAGCTAGAATTTTTATCTATTGCATTCGAAAATTGACCCCAAAAATCTAACCATGAACTACAATCACCATAAAATTTTCCCAATGTAATTTTAGGTAACTTCATTGTACGCTCATTAATGTTCCGAGAAGGACTTTCGTTTTCGGAACCGGAACTTAAAGAAACAGAATTTTGACTTTTAGCATTATGGATATTTAAGGATTTTGTAATTTTATATTTCCATTCAATTATTTTTTCGCTATATTCTTCGGAATTTTCAATTTCCTTTTCAAATTCGGCATTAGGTATAACATTTTGAATTTCCGAATTTAAAAATTTAAGCGAATCATATTTCTCATTTAATTGATCTTTACAAATGTTTAAAAGATCAAATCTTTCATCATCAGATATTTTCTGATCTTCAAGTGCATTCTTTATTTTGTTACATAATTTAGTAGTTTGGGTTCGAATGCCAGTGCGTTTCTTTT
This sequence comes from Pardosa pseudoannulata, assembly GCA_032207245.1. NCBI lineage: Eukaryota > Metazoa > Arthropoda > Arachnida > Araneae > Lycosidae > Pardosa > Pardosa pseudoannulata. The sequence continues at coordinate 145,484,666 of CM063504.1, read as the reverse complement.
TCAATGTTTCTAATTTCTCACTCATTTTGTATCTTTAAATTACTAACACTTCGAACATAAATCATCAATACAAAGATAGCAATCAAAACCGAGCTTACCTCGGTATCTTCTTGAATATTGTAATCCAATATTCTAGTCCTGTCGCGGACGCCAAATGTTGAGAACAACTTGCTAACTTTGCATCCGTAGAAAGTCAGTATTACGTACAGAAATGTAATTCAGATAACTTCAATAAAGAGTCATTTGTTCACACACACACTTTAATCACGAATAACATGTAAAACTTAATTCAAGCCAGTATTAATTAGGGCTGGATCCCTTCGCACATTCGTTCAACAGAACATCAGGATTTTATACATCAGAACAGCGAATAGGGTTACATTCAAAAATACAACTTCGTGGTTGCCAAATGGCAAAAGCAAAACTTCAAATTGAGTTTGCGAAACTACGGGATTCAACATGTATATGTTTTTTAGAATAACGTATTACAACGATACGATAGAATTTTAATATTGCTTTCATTTAATCGTTTTTTGGTACATAGCCAAATACTAACTTTGGAAATTTTTACCTTGATATCTTTTATCACAGTTATTTTCTACAACTAAGAATCCGCCCAATTTGTATCATTTCTATCTAAGCAATTTTAGTTGTTTATTGGAAGAAACAATTGCTTAATCGGATTAATCTGTCCTATCCTTACATGTCGTAAAAGATTGTCTGCATTATTATATACGGCTATCATGTTAAAAATCCACAATTTGAACATATAAACAACCAAAGAGAGGCATTTGTCATACACGTGTGTATTAAATCATCCCTAGTTAGCATTTTTATACAAAGATCTCCTTTTCATACGAACACTTGATTGCCCATTTTAAGAGAAGACTAAGAAACTAAACAGCTGAAATAGGAAAAGAGGATTATTGGGGTTGCAGAAATACAGCAACCAAAATGTTATAACGAACATGTCTAATCGGATTACAATATGTTAACGATATTACATGTCTGTCAGAATTTGAAAAAAAGTTTTTCAAAATCTTTCAGCTCATAGTCTTTATTGGGAAATTCCGAATACGTTTTAGAGTATAAATTGTGTATTCTTTTTTTAACAGTGATTGGTTTGAAAGAGATAAATATCTAAAATTAAATGAAACAGAAAAATTAACAAAAAATTTCACACTTAATATTCTTGACTAGAAACTATTAGCTGAAATTGTAAATTGGAGCTTGACATTTTAAGCTCTAAATGAAAAATGGAAGCTTAATTTACATGGACAGTATGATGGTATAACAAGTTTGGTGCTAAATCTAAGTTTAATTATATACATATATATATATATATATATATATATATATATATATATATGTATATATGTATGTATATGTATATATGTATGTGTATGTATGTATGTATATGTATGTGTGTATATGTATGTATGTATGAATATGTATATATGTATGTGTATATATGTATGTGTATATGTATATATGTATGTGTATATGTATATATGTATGTGTATATATGTATGTGTATATGTATATATGTATGTGTATATATGTATGTATATATATAGATGTGTATATGTATATATGTATGTGTATATATATATGTATATATATATATATATATGTGTATATGTATATATGTATGTGTGTATATATATATGTATATATGTATGTGTATATATATATGTATATATGTATGTGTATATATATATGTATATATGTATATATGTATGTGTATATATATATATATATATATGTATATATGTATATATGTATATGTGTATATGTATATGTGTATATGTATATGTATATATGTATATGTATATGTAAATTTCATACTTAATATTCCTGAATAGAAACTATCAGCTGTCATTGTAAATTAGAGCTTTAACGTATTTATGACATTTTAAGCTGTATATTAAAAATGGAAGTTTAATTTACACAGACAGTATGATGGTTTAACGAGTGTGGTGCTAAATCGACCATAAGGACCGACTATAACGGTAATTTATGATCGAAATAACTCGACATAGCCATCTATTTTCAAACGTGCATATAGATCTAAATTTGCCTAAAAACATAAGTTGACTAGCTAACGTAACAGATTGAATTCATCATTGTATGCTGTTTGTTCATTAGTCAGGAATTCAATCCATATGGGGACGGAATAACGATTGCGTTGTTTCCAAGTAGAAATCACCAGAATTTAAATTTAACTTCACCGCAGTAACAACATATGGCTATGCATCGAGTGATGCGTCTCTAGTACCACGCTTGTGATTTCGACACAGATTTTTCCGTAATCCAAACAGAGAAGTCTCCTGTCATAAAAAGAAACCTCTAAAAGTGTAAAATGCTTTCGTTGTGATAGCCTTAACGAGGCGTTGAAAGGAGTGCGGTTGCAAAAGTTTGTCTCAGTTTTAAAAGCAATAAATAGCAGTCTTTAACAAACTTGATGCGGTTCTGTTTTCACAAAGATAATTATTGCAGTATGTCTTTTGAAGGCATATTTTGAACATAAGCTTTCATGTATCTAATTTTGGAAGAATCTGTGTACTCGCTAAGATCAAACTTCCTCATTTAGTTGGGGACATAGTATGGTGCAACAGATAATTTTGAGTATGATTGCTGCTGTCAATCTTTTGGGATGCGAAGTCTTATTAGATCGGGACTCCCTATTTGAAGCTGACCCTTAACGACTAGACACATTTATGCCTGCAGTAAGGATGAAACACATGAACTTTTATTCCAAAAGTCAGCACCCTGGTTGTTCTATCCGAACAAATAGGATTCTACTTTTTGCTACTTAAGTCCTTTTGTTTCAATCCTTCATTTTGCAGGCACGTAGCCGTTCAAAATCTGGTTTTAGCCCGTAAGTCGAAGTCAAATTATACTTCCTGAGAAAAAAAAATGAATATCTGTAGGTGCCCGATTAGTGGTATCAACCAAGTGGCTTATGATCTCCTAAATGAGATCAAGAATTGCTAAATCACACATAGTTCTCTTCTTTGTATCGCTCTCCACAGTTTTATTAAGGCTGCACAGTACTATGCACCATTAATTGGTTAAACTATTGTTCGCGATGTTTTTAGCTACGAATATTAAGACTTCCACTACTTTGTTCATTATAATCATTCTGTTGACTTTAAACTCGCTATCCATGCGAGAATTCTTTTACAAATTTAGTACGATTCTAAGTATCCTCCTCATAAACCTCTTTAACTCGGGAAGAATTTGGGACTCCTCGTTTATCTTGGTGTGAAAATTCCGGATAACAATGTTCGAATCGCAACTGGTGGGATTCGAAATTGTGAAACTCATCAAATGGCTACTTCAAGACTACATCTCCCCCAAACAAAGAAACGAGCACGCATTCTGCACTCATGACATTAATCTTGGAAACAATCCTACTGTCATTGTCAACAAAAAACAAAATAAAAAAAATAATCGGTATATTTTGGTATCAGTTATTCAGTACCGTTTATTTCTCAGCTTCCTGGTACGTTTTGTAATGTTACCAATCTTAAAGCTTTGAAATGTTTACTTTTATTTTTTTACAATTTCAGAACGATTAAAATATTATCCATTTGAAATAAAAATCCTACTGTTACGTTAAAAAAATCCTACTGTTAAATGTACAAAACCATAAATAATTTAAATGAAACTAGTCAAAACTTTAGTTTTAAATGCGTTATACTCAAAATTGTGTTTGTTAAATTCTCGTGCAGCCTAAACAAAAAAAAATGTTGTAGGCATTGATTCAAATTTTCAAGTGTATTAGATCGTACAAGGAGACTCTAACTACTTTGACATTGTTTTAAATTGTATTTGATAATATTATTATTTTAGATGCAGTTTTAACTATTTAGTGTGCGATATTTGTTTTTAGTTAAATTTTTTAACCATCAAATTACATGATACCTCCTTTTAAAGGTCTTATATGACGTTTTATTTAATTTCGAAAAACTTTAAGTTTAAGAATTATACAAATACCTCTAATTCACAAATATAATTATTTTTGTGTGATAAAAACTACATGAAACATTATTTAAAATAATATTCCTAAAGCCAATATTTTCAATTACCATTAAAATTGATTATAATATTAAAAATCAGAGTCAACAAAACTGACTTTCCTGATAAGATGTTAAAATCTTACATAGAAGACGAATAAATCTTGAACGAGTTTATTCAAACAAATATATAGCCATCTTTTCGGAAAATATTGAAATGCATACTTGAAATACAAATAATTTTAATAGGACTGAAAGATCTAATAGAATGTTTTTCAGATATTTTTAATAGTAGGAGATCAAATTAAACATATTTTTAGTAGGACTGCAAGCCCTGAAAGGGTAAAATGTCATATGAATTTTTGTAGTGTGAAATTTAATATCTCTGAAAAGTTTAGTAGATGGGTAATTATGCCTAACATTTATTATTTATAAAAAGGGAAAAATTATTTATGAAGCTCAGTTTGTGTTTGTAAATCTCTTCGCTATGAGCAAAAAAATTTTATTTTTAACACGGTCTTTTACTTTTTACTTTTTTAAATGTATTTTGTGTAAACAAAGTAAATTCAGAAAAATACTTAAATAGGTTTGAAGAAAGTTTCAGTTATTTTGGGATAGGAATAAAAAACGATATGAGCATTTATTTTGTTGTGTTTTTTTTTTAAATAAGGGCTAATGACGGGAACTATTGCTTAGAGCCTATTCCAAACGGCTACAAATACACATGCCAAAAATGGGACTCCGTTGCCGAACAGTGGCCGACTACGAAAACTCTAGAACTAAAATAGGAGAATTTTGGAAAACATTTCTACTTTTATATTATGGTCAAAATAATTTAATTTAAGATATAATTATTTACTTAAATTTTCATTAAAAGTATCTTAGTATAAATTAATATTAAATTTTTTTTTTGATTTAAGAATTTTGAAATCTCTTGCAGATACACAGAAAAGTATAACTAGAATTCAAAATAAAAAACCCCAAATATTTAATTATCTGAATCATATTCATTCATTCCATCTCCATTGTAACACACACACACACACACATATATATATATATATATATATATATATATATATATATATATATATGTATATATATATATATACACACATAGAGAGAGAGAGGGAGAAAGAGTAAGACATGGAGAAAGAGAGAAGAGAGGGAGACAGAAAGAATGAGAAAGAGGGGGAGAGAGAGAGATAGGGAGAAAGAAGAGAAAAGAGAGGGAAAGAGGGAGAAAGAGAGAGAGAGAGAGAGGGAGAAAGAGAGAGAGAAGGAAGAGAGAAGGGGGAGAGAGAGAGCAAGAGGGAGTGGGAGAGCGAGAGTGTGAAAGAGAGAGGGAGGGCTAGAGAGAGAAGAGGGAGAGAGCAAGAGGGAAAGGGAGATGGAAAGCGAGAGAGCGAAAGAGAGGGAGATGGAGAGGGAGAAAGAGAGTGAGGGAGAAGAGAGATGAGAGAGGAGAGAGATGAGAGATGAGAGAGGAGAGAGAGAGGGAGAGAGTGTTAAGCATACTTATTAGGTACATTTTTTTAAATTTCTGATTATTAATGATTTTATGCGCTCAGTATATTTGTTATGCAACCAACGATACCTACTTCGTTATTTACTTAAACGGTAACTTAATCACTCGACCAATATAATTGGATTAGGAATACATTCTGGGTGTATAATAGTTTTTAAATTAAGGAGAGCTTCAAGTTGTCGTCAAATTAAGCTTTGAAGATCTCGTTTGGTTTCGTAACGAACGAAATTAAACTAAATTGAATCTGGCTTTAAGCAATTCGTTGTGGTAGATGGTATTTTTTACACTGCCCCTGTTTTGGGGTAAAATTAAATGACACTTTAGCAAAATATATTTCAAGTCATGGATTTGAATACCGTCATGTTTCAAAGTTGAAGACTCCATGAGTAATGAGCATTAAAATCTCCATTTAGAAAGCGCAGAATTTGAGAAATTTGGATCTAAATTTAAACATTACATTAAGCAACTTTGAATTTAAGATTTTTTATTACTTCTTTTTTTATTATTATAGTAAATAAATAGGTTTTTCAGCATCTGTTTTCTTTTTTTTTATTTTATTTAACCAATTTTGATGAATTTATTTTTAAAAAATAAGAACAAAGGGGAAAATTCAGAGATTTAAAAAAAAAACTTTTTTAATTTTTCTCACACACTGTTCGCAGATTAGAACAAGAGAAAGTGGGTATTATGTTAGGAATTAATACATTTTGCTTCTTTGTAAACTATGGTACTACTGAAGAATGTTGTGCCCCTTCGCAAATTTGGTGAAATTATTGAAAAAACACGTCTTTCACCGAACAACATTATATCTCTTGCTATTTGGAAGACTTTAAATTAATATAGATTTCGCCATTGCAATAGGGTTATATACATTTTCTTAATTAACCAAAACCACTGAGAAAGTGGGGATTTACATTTATGGGCTATTACTCCCTTATCAGTTTGTAAAGCCAACAGCTCCAAATTATTAAAAATTAACCATAGTGAACCTTCAATGGTTCATTATATCTAATATTTTTAAGCATTACGCTCATTTAATATATAAGAAATGGGTTCCACAACATACTTCGTTATTTACTTAAACGGTAACTTAATCACTCGACCAATATAATTGGATTAGGAATACATTCTAGGTGTATAATAGTTTTTAAATTAAGGAGAGCTTCAAGTTGTCGTCAAATTAAGCTTTGAAGATCTCGTTTGGTTTCGTAACGAACGAAACTAAACTAAATTGAATTCTGGCTTTCAGCAATTCGTGGTGGTAAATGGTATTCTTTACATTGCCCCTGTTTTGAGGTAGAATTAAATGACACTTTAGCAAAATGCATTTCAAGTTATGGATTTGAATACCGTAAGTTGAAGACTCCATGAGTAATGAGCATTAAAATCTCCATCTCCATTTAGCAAGCGCAGGATTTGAGAAACTTGGACCTAAATTTAGACATCAGATTTAAGCAACTTTAAATTTAAGATTTTTTTTATTATTTCTTTTTATTATTATAGTAAATAAATAGGATTTTCAGCATCTGTTTTCTTGTTTTTATTTTGTTTAAGCCAATTTTGATGAATTTACTTTAAAAAAATAAGAACTTTAAAGGAAATTGTCAGAGATTTTAAAAAAATTTTTTTAAATTTTTCTCACACTGTTCGCAGATTACAACAAGAGAAAGTGGGTTTTATGTTGGGAATTAATACATTTTGCTTCTTTGTAAACTATGGTACTACTGAAGAATAGGGCCCTCCCCCTTGGCACATTTGGCGAAATTATTGGCGATGTTTGCTAAAACACAAAGGCATTCCATCCGAATAACATTTTTTCCTTGCTATTTAGGCAACTCTAAATTGAAGTAGATTGCATCATTGTTATAGGGTTATATACATTTTCTTAATTAACCAAAACCACTGAGAAAGTGGGGATTTACATTTATGGGCTATTACTCCCTTATCAGTTTGTAAAGCCAACAGCTCCAAATTATTAAAAATTAACCATAGTGAACCTTCAATGGTTCATTATATCTAATATTTTTAAGCATTACGCTCATTTAATATATAAGAAATGGGTTCCACAAGAAGAGATGGATACAAATATAATATAAGTTAAAATATAGGTACAGATTGTTTGGATACGGCGAGATCAGGAGAAAATGTTAGAGTACGATGCTCAGAGCTTTATCGCCAAGTTGGCGGCGACACCCTGTTTTTCAGTCAAGCCTAAACTATAATTATTTGGTATCAACCTACACCTATTTAAATTTTAAAAAGAATATTAGAAATCTTGATTTTTGAAATTTTGAAATTATAGGGTTTAAAAGATTGAATTTTTGAAAAAAAAAATTAAAATAACTTTGAAAATTATATTTTAAATACTATAAGTATCAAATAAAATAAACAGCAAAAAATAGGTAGGGTTTCATTTTTAGTCTATAATGTATTTACTAGGCAAATTCGAAATCGATACGTACAATACTTTTTTTTTATTTAGAGTGCGCACAAGTTGATAAACACCATTTTGAGTGAGTGAAATGCATTTCAAAAGTTTTTTATGTTTTCATTATAGATTCCTTTAAACCAATGATATTAAATACAAACATTGTATAGCTTTAGAGTTTAATTCGAATATTTCAGTGCTCAAATTTTACTATTGTAAACTAATGTTGACATTTTTTTCTTCTTTTGAGGATTATAATATTGCTTTCCAAAATTTTGAATTCATAGTTATTTAAATTTTACATTTTAATTTTTTTTCGTTTCGGGGTTTGTTCAAATAATTTCACTTTAATTTTAGGCAATCTTTGATCTTGCATCTTTTATGTTATGAACTGATCCATTACCTCTCTATTATTTCAATAAAGATTCAAATTATTTGTGACATTTCTTTTCTGAAACTCTGATAAGCATACTCTAATAATCGTTGCAAATTAGTTTATCAAGAATACTACACACATATATATACACATAATATACACTTTATATGCCTATAAATCTATACATACACTCAAGCATGCCTCTGTGTACACTTATATTAACTTTTTTTTTTCTAAGCACATACTGTTTCATGAGTCAGTGGCCAAACGATGGCCAAATGTGTAGAATACTGTTCTTCGGTAGAAGAGTTTGCGGGTTCGAATCCCACTTCTAGCATTGATGTTCGTAGCTGTTCGGAATCAGTGTTAAGCAGTAGGTCATGGTCTCATTAGATCCCATGTTGGAAAACAGTTGTACCGTAGCACTGTAAACCAAACGAAGTCAGTGACGGTTTCAAAACGAAACTTTCGTATTCATCCATAACCATAACTCTGAAATTCTTCTATATACCATTAAGAAATCAAAGCTGTTTGTTATTACGAGCATGAAATCGATTGCTCGAATACATCGTTTGGAATTTCCCCTATAATCTAGGAGCAACTGTTGGTCCGATTCGATGCAAAATATTTAGCCTTTAACGCTGTTCGGCCTTTTATTAAAACAAGATCTGCAAAGAGGAGGAACTATTTGAACAAGCGGACCGAATTCCGAATAGCTATTTTTTAGTTCTGTAAGATAATAGTTTCAAAGGAAACTCATAGGATCTTCCTTTTCATGGCGGAAGGATACCACCTTGTTCGAATGACAGAGTTTGTAATGAATCATTTGGGATTATTGTTCGCCCATACTCAGGGAGATTTTCTTTTCAATAGTGTGTTAAGCAAGAACGCTTTTCTTTCTGTACTGCGTTTCGTAGATTTTAATTGCTTATTCATTATAAAAATAATGGAGTAATGGTAAAGTTCACCAAGGCGGTGTTTAAATACTTTAAAAATAGATAATTGTCGATGATTATTTATAAGAAAAATAAATCGGTTCATGTCTATAATCTCGCAAAATCTACTGAACATAATGAGACAAGTTTTATAAATTCTTTGTAACACTTCTTTTATCCTTTTAAGCATTCGTTTACATTTAAAGGATTTTTTTTATGATTAGTGTTAATTGATTTTTTATGTTTTTCTTGCATCTTGTGCCCCAATTGCCTCCTAAAATCTACTCAACGCAATGATACACTTTTTTTTTTAAATTTTTTACAACACTTCTTTTATCATTTTAGACTTTCGTTGACATCTAAAGGATTTTTTTATGATTAGTGTAAATTGATTTTTTATGTTTTTCTTACATCTTGCTCCCCATTTACCTGGCAAAATCTACAGAACGCAATGATACACTTTTTTTTTAATTTTTTTACAACACTTCTGTTATCATTTTAGACTTTCGTTGACATCTAAAGAATTTTTTTATGATTAGTGTTAATTGATTTTTTATGTTTTACTTGCCTCTTATTCCATAGATTTATCGCAAAATGTACTAAACGTACTTGGTAACCATTTTAAACTTTCGTTGACATATCCAAAAGTTTTTTATGATTAGTGTTAATAGATTTTTTTTCATCTTACTCCTCAGTTATCTCGCAAAATTTGCTGAACGTGATTTTTTTAAATATTTTTCACCCTAATTACCTCACAAAATCCACTAAGTGTAATGAGACGTATTTTTTTAAGCCTACTTTTTAACACTTCTGTTATCCTTGTAGACCTTCTACGACATCCAAAATTTTTTTTTATATAATTAGTTTTGATATTTTATGCTTTCCTTGTACTCCCCAGTTAATAAACTGCAGATCATACAATTTACGAATCTACTTAAAGCTAAAAAATTTTCCTTCCAGATAACTTTGCAAGTAATCTTGAAGTATTGGATATTACCGGTTTTTAAAAATGGTTTAGCTCTCAGTATAGACCAGTATTTATAGTATAGAAAATGTGTAAGGCCCACAAATGTATATAAAAGAATGTTAGTAATAACGGTTTGAAACTGTACGAAAATAAAATATTTTCTGTTTTAATAAAAACTATCGAAAAACATACTTTAATTGTTTTTGTAAACTTTTAAATAGAAAGTATTTTTAAATATTTTGAATCTTACAGGCTAAAACGCTGAAATGGAAAGAAATTTAATAAAAAATTTAGAAATTTCTTTCCTTTAGAAATAGGTTTCTTCCCCCCTTCAACGATGTATCGTACACAATATTATAAATTTTAAACTCACATTCTATTTCCTACTAGATTGTTTATAAAATATAACTTACAGTAAATTTAAAATTCATATAATATTCGAAATGTGGGAAATTTAGTTATCCAGTATGAAATATGAACTGAAAATAGCTTGCTAGTTTATAAATTAAGAAAAATAACTGGCAAAATAATAAATTTTTCATCACCGTTTTCAAATTTCTGACAATATCTCAGCATGCATATATATATATATATATATATATATATATATATATATATATATATATATATATATATATATATATATATATATATATATATATATATATATATATATATATATATATATACTTAATGATATTTTATCCTAAAAATTAAACAATGTAATTACGTCTATCTTGAAGTCATTTTCGGTCTATTCTATCCTTTTATGGCATTCTTTTCTAGCAATCTTACTGATTGCCTTTGTTTCTCTGTTGATTCCGACCGATTTCATAAGTAACTAAAAATAGGTTCAGGCGCTTAAACTAAGCAATCGGCGTCACACACGTGACTTGTGTAAGTAAGTTCTGATTGGTTGCCACTGACAACTAATTAACCAAGATGTACAGGTTTTGTGGACAGTCGTTCGGGAGAGTTGTTGCTTCAATAAACTATGTCAGTTTAATCTAAAAATTCCATTGTATTTTTCTTCTGCGATGTGTCACATTCGTCTATTATTCCATGACAGCATGCGGATTCCTGCGCTATGAGACAAAAACCTCATCACATGTATAAAACTATTATCCCTAAAGTTATACAAAGTGGTCAAAAATCAAGTTTTGTCTTTCATAAACTTAATTTTTCCATCTTTTCAAGTTAAAATGAAGGCCGTGAAGCTTTGAGAGTGCATTCCTTCCTATCTTTTCGAAACTTAACACATTGCATGCGGGACACATACTAGTAAGTTTTCTGACAATTGTTACGTGGGGGGTGGGACACATAGTAATACGGGTTAGTGTAACAGCATGGTATGTTTGTGGGTACAAAAATAACGGTATATACGGGAAAACGAAGCCGAATGTTCTTGTCTACTACATAGATTTTGGAAAAATTTAGATAAAGTAAAACTAGTTTTTACATGAGTCGATGCGGAACAACAGAACGGAAAGCTTGATTAAAAAAAAATGAATTTAGAATGAAAATTAACTTTTTATTAATCCTTGTGTTAAATAAAAATTGAAGAATAATAGTTGTAGATTTATCGATGTATTATTAATGTTGTAGTTGAATATTCCATATTTTCACTTAGCCGCAATAACCTTTGATCGGTTCTTTGGTGGAACAAAATGGCGGCAGACACACTTCACTGTCTTCATATTGAATGCTCCAAAACTTTATGACAAAGGAAAATGCAAACTGACGAAAACAAAAATAGTCCAATTACTAAATAGCTATAAGGAGTCTTTATTTATGACTATTCCTTGCTGACTTTGTCAAAAAATACTCGTCCCTCGACATGCATAAAAATCAAAGAAAAAGGAGCAAAATGGCTCAAAAGAAATATTTTTTCCTCATAAAATGATGCGGGTGAACTCTCCCCCAAATTCGGCCAGAATGATGTCCATTCAACCCCGCGAATGGCGAGGTCAGTGGAAAAATCCCGCCAGCGGGAACCCAAGACGATCGCCAAACGTAGCTTGAATAGGAACAACAGCCTAGGAAACTTAGGGCGCCAAGCAGCGCTCAAGCTGGACAAAAGATGAAAGATGGGGAGAGCAAAACGGCAACCCACGGATGGTCAGCGCGGGAAAAATTCAAGGTGACTCGGACATGGACAAGCCCCATTCCATAAAATAAGGGGTCAGGAGGCCGGCAATTCCTGGCATTCCCTTTTACATAGAATGTGGCTATACCACACCTTGCTAAAATGATATTATATATATATATATATATATATATATATATATATATATTATATATGTATATATATTATATATATATATATATATATATATATATATATATATATATATATATATATATATATATATATATATATATATATATTATATATATATATATATTATATATATATATGTGTGTATATATATTTGTTTATACATTTCAATATAAAATACTAAAAGTTGGTTAAAAAACTAAATAATTTTCGATCTGTTGAGATTTAACTGAATAATTAAATTTACTCGCGAAACGCCACTCTTGGTACAAGTCCGCATACAATGTGTTAAGATTTAATTAATTATCCCCGAAAAAGACGGATGTCTTAGCAATATTTATGCCGCTGAGAGCAATTCATCCATCACGAAATTTTTCACAAACCACTAAAGACCTTCAGACATGAGTTTTACTTTCGTGTGAAGTTATCAACTTCTCAGAACAGCATTTTCTCAAATTATTAGATGAATGTTTGTCTATGGCCTGTGTGTGGTTTTAAATTAATATTGACCAGTTCTCCGGTTTTAAATGAAAATAAGATTTTTGTAAAATATCTGCCTGGTACAGTGTGTTGCCTCCTACAACAATACTTCAACAAATTTGCGTCGACAAGTCAGTCCTGGATACTAGAAAACATTGGTAGCAATTTCATATATGAGATAACTTTACCCGTTCCAAGCACACTGGTATGTAACGACGGAAATTATCTTTCATTGATTACACTAAAAATTAGCCATCATATTTGAATTTTCCGATCTTACTGAGCAATTAGAAATTTTAAGTAATTTTCAGTCTTGCAAACATTAAAGAAATCGACGTCCAACGTTGTGGATCTTTAAATTTATTGAGATTAAAAATGAACAGGCAAACTGTCCATCTTTACAAGGCAACAGTTTTGCATCGAACGGTACGATGGAAATACATCTTTCAATTATTGTCGCATCTCAGGAAGCGAGAGATCACGTGATTTTGTTTCCAAGAGACTTTGATTATTCAGCGTTTTGAGGGAGTCAACAGTCAACCATGATCATTTAAGTTAGCTCGAAAACCAGACAGGCAGCAATTTAGTTATTGTTGAAGCAAAACTATTTTCCCCATAAAGCTGAAAAATGGGACCAGTGAGCAGAAAATTGGCATTCATGCCAGCGTTAGTTTTGAAAGACTGGTAAAAAGAATTTAAGTTGGCTAACATTCCTTTATATCCGATTTCTTTACGAATGAGGAATGTCCATGTATGTTTTGGAAGGAGGTGTAATAAGCATTTGTAGACATTTGAAAATCCTTTTTTCCGAAACATCAATTTTTTTAATCCAGTGTGTGAATCCAGTGTGAGTCCAATTATTTTTTTAAATGATATTCAACCTGCATATCTTTCTCATTGTTTCTCTCTCTCTCTTTCTCTCTCTCTCTCTCTCTCTCTCTCTCTCTCTCTCTCTCTCTCTCTCTCTCTCTCTCTCTCTCTCTGTGTGTGTGTGTGTGGATCAATCTTGATAAAATTTTGCATATTAATACCAGATAACCGTGGGGAAATTTAAGGATGATTATTTTTCGATGGTCATAGCCTTGATGAAGGCTAAACGCTTTTTTTTTTTTTTTTGCAACAAGTAATTCAACACTCATGTGATATTGTTTAAAATATGATTTAAAATGTGGTAAAAAAGTTTTTATACGAAAATAAATTATGATTTACAATTTTTATTTATTTTTTAATCTGGCATATTAAGTTATTTTAATTTAATTCTATTATTTTTTAAATTACCAAATATATTGTGTTTCTAGGATTAACAGTGTGACAGCTTACAGAATTAAAATTAATGAATATCGTATTTATTCACGGGCTTAGTACCAGTTTCACCACAATTACTTTTTAAATTGCCAAATCTATTGTGTTTCTATGATTAACAGTGTGATCACTTACAGAATTAAAATTACTTAATATTGCATCTATGTCACTTGCTTAGTACCGGTTACACCACAATTACTTTTTAAAATGCCAAATCTATTATGTTTCTAGGATTAACAGTGCGACCGCTTACAGAATTAAATTTACTAATTATCGTATTTATGTCACGTTCTTAGGACCAGTTACTCCACAATTACTTTTTAAAATGCCAAATCTATTGTGTTTCTAGGATTAAGAGTATGACTGCTTACAGAATTAAAATTACTTAATATTGTATTTCTGTCACCTGCTTAGGACCGGTTACAGCACAATTACATTTTTAAAATTACAAATCTATTGTGTTTCTAGAATTAACAGCGTGACCGCTTACAGCATTCAAATTGCTTAATATCGCAGCTTAATATATGGCAGCAAATCTTTATCTGACTATCTTTAAGATTTTGGTTGGATCGAATATTAATATTTTTAATTTTATGGATATTATGATTCCCTTTAAATATTCCCGCAACAAACGTAGTTTACCCTTTTTTAAGCGAAAGGGAAGGACAATTATTAAATATGTTTTTAAGTTTATATAGATAAATTAAAACGAAATTTGTTAGTCGTTTTGATAAACTAAGTTGTTTAGATTTCGAAATGTTATATAATTCTATGGAAATATATTTCAAAAGCTAAATAAAATTTTTCAAAAAAAAAAACGTAATTTTTTATTTTCGAACTTTAAGTACCCAGAAGGGAGGCTAGGCTATCTGTCACTAATAATTATATACATAAACGTGTGCATGCGTGCATGGGTTTTTCGAAATAAAAAATTTGAAATACGATATATGCACGTAAAATAATTGAAATTATTTCTTTCAAAAATATTGACTTTCAACTAGAAAACAATTTGGTGATTAGTTCCAAACTAAATAACTTCATGAATGAATTAATATATATGCAAGTGTGTATGTGTATATATATATATATATATATATATATATATATATATATATATATATATATATATATATATAATATATATATATATATATACATACATATGTGTATATGTATGTATATATATATATGTCTGTATATGTGTATATGTATATATGTATGTATATGTGTATATGTATGTATATATATATATATGTATATATGTTTATATATGTATGTATATATGTTTATATATGTATGTATGTTTATATGTATGTATACATACATACGCATATATATATATATATATATATATATATATATATATATATATATATATATATATATATATATATATATATATATATATATCTATATGAATGACCGATCTTCTATGTAAATGTCTATTGACAACAGTATACAAGCGATAATCTACTCCCAAATATTCAACAGTTCTGGAAGGATGTCGGAGAAATGTTTTCTTTTATGAATGATAACGTGACTTGTTATTGCACAAATGTAGACTATCTTGGATGTAGAAATCGTTTCATAAAAACTAATGATATTAGGTCTCCTTGATTTCCTCTATTCTCTACATTTGACCCACAATTATGAACAAAAAAGAACAGATGGAATCGGAGTTATTAGAGAATGTATACAGAGTACATTCGCATACATAACAACTTCTAGGCCGAAACCAAAAACGAAGTTTTACTCTAATATCTGAGATCTTTCCATATAAATGCTGATATTTGGTTTGCTTAATGGTTTCCAAAAATATTTCTGTCTGGCTTCTATAACCCGAAATTCCATTGGAAATGTGTAGCCTGACTTACGTTGCCGTATTGCTTCTCAAAATCTTCCTCCTGCAAAACAAAGAAATTCTTATCTGCAGAGCTAGAGAAGAATGGAATAATTTGCTTCAACAGCTCCTGAATCACGTTAATGGGAGTATAGAACGGTATGTTGAAAGCTGTTTCAAATTAACCCTGAATTATTTACTCAATACCTATTTACATATGCTTCCTTTATAGAGTTATATATTCGGGAAGTAAATATTTTACTACCCGAATCATAATCATAATGAAAATGATATCTTGCAGTATCTTTAAACATCCTTTCAACGAAAATTGTATTGTAAATAGACATTCATACACATATATGTTTGTAACTGCAAACACACGAATGCAAACATATTTTTAGTCTCATTTAATGTCGATACAGGATTCTTCTATTTATCCTTTATGCAAAACATGGCACTCTTGAGTCTACGCTCTTAATTAAATGATTTTTTTTTACCTTTTACGAACTGTAATTTATTGCTTATTATACGGATTAGCGAATAATTATGTTGAATGAGC
>CM063504.1:145425451-145462951 GCA_032207245.1 Pardosa pseudoannulata | reverse complement strand
GAGATGTTTAAACAGGAAAAGTTCTAAACAGGAACATTTTTTGCTCAATCGTCGTAAAGAGCATTCATATTATTAATTTTTCCGCTGAATATTTTTAGATGAGTTAATTTTTTTCTTAAAATAGTTTTTATGCTTACAGGAACTTATTAGATTTTTGTTCCTTGACTGTGAAATAGAAATAAATCCTTAAGAATGTACACAGTTTCTCTCTATATTCTTCTCTTTCTTTTTGACTTTCGGAGCTCAATTTACGCATTTAATTTTCTAAATAGTTCTCGGAGCTCAAACGAAATATTTGTTGTTGGAAAACGGTTTGTGCCTTTTTTTTTCTCGTGATTTAATTTAGTCTCCAGACATTTCGGGAACTTGTATAATGACTTAATATCGCTTTTAGTAGAGGGACCAGTCAAATATCGATAATTAATCTTTAGGGAACTGGTGAATTATTTTCAGAATTACAGTGAAATTGCTATTAATATTTTGCATTTCTCCTGGTCAGTAATAAATCTCAGTCAATTTGCTGGTATGCAAAGGTCCAAGTATTTTATGTTGACCAATAATTAGTTAGGCTACAGGAGTGCATTAAGGCCAGAACTAAAAGTGCTTCCTAACCTAAATAAGATTTCGTAATAACTGAGAAAATGAAGGGGATGTTCAAACAGGAAAAGTTCTAAACAGGAACAGTTTTTGCTCAATCGTCGTAAAGAGCATTTGTATTATTATTTTTTCCGCTGAATATTTTTAGATGAGTTAATTTTTTTCTTAAAATAGTTTTTATGCGTACAGGAAATTATTAGATTTTTGTTCCGTGACTGTGAAACAGAAATAAATCCTTAAGAATGTATACAGTTTCTCTCTAGATTCTTCTTTTTCTTATTTTTTTTTCTATTTGACTTTCGGAGCTCAATTTACGCATTTAATTTTCTAAATAGTTTTCGGAGCTCAAACGAAATATTTGTTGTTGGAAGACGGTTTGTGACCTTTTTTTTCTCGTGATTTAATTTAGTCTCCAGACATTTCGGGAACTTGTATAATGACTTAATTTCGCTTTTAGAAAAGGGACCAGTCAAATATCGATAATTAATCTTTAGGGAGATGGTGAATTATTTTCAGAATTACAGTGAAATTGCTATTATTATTTTGCATTTCTCCTCGTCAGTAATAATCAGTTGATTTGCTGGTATGCAAAAGATCCAAGTATTTTATGTTGACCAATAATGAGTTAGGCTACAGGAGTGCATTAAGGCCAGAACTTAAAAAGCTTCCTAACCTAAATAAGATTTCTTAATAACTGAGAAAATGAAGGGGATGTTCAAACAGGAAAAGTTCTAAACAGGAACAGTTTTTGCTCAATCGTCGTAAAGAGCATTTATATTATTATTTTTCCGCTGAATATTTTTAGATGAGTTAATTTTTTTCTTAAAATAGTTTTTATGCTTACAGGAAATTATTAGATTTTTGTTCCGTGACTGTGAAACAGAAATAAATCCTTAAGAATGTATACAGTTTCTCTCTAGATTCTTCTTTTCTTTTTGACTTTCGGAGCTCAATTTACGCATTTAATTTTCTAAATAGTTTTCGCAGCTCAAACGAAATATTTGTTGTTGGAAAACGGTTTGTGCCCTTTTTTTTCTCTTGATTTAATTTAGTTTCCAGACATTTCGGGAACTTGTATAATGACTTAATTTCGTTTTCAGAAGAGGGACCATTCAAATATCGATAATTAATCTTTAGGGAATTGGTGAATTATTTTCAGAATTACAGTGAAATTGCTATTATTATTTTGCATTTCTCCTCGTCAGTAATAAATCTCAATCGATTTGCTTGTATGTGATACTCGTATTTGTTTTCAATCCGCTTATTATAAGTGTACGCACTCAGCAAATAAATGATATATAATTATTTTTGATTCCATGATTGGGAATATATTACTTAGAAGCGTGTCATTTTATTTTATGTAATATTTTCAATAATAATTTTTCGTTCAAATATTCGGATTGTTTCATTTAAAATTCTCATGAATCAAGAAGGTTTTTCTTTAAAATACAGAGGGTCCATAATTAAACTTCCTTGATTTAAAGTTGTCAACAGTTGAAACTATTGTTCAAAAAGTTATGAAGTGTTGTGTAGGACATAATTAAGGGTGAAGTTAGTTTACGCGAATAAAAAAATAGCTTAAAATTTCAGTTCCGGAAGGTATAAAACGAATCTGATAAATTACACATTTGGCCAATATTTACTATAGTTTAAAAAAACATTAAAACATTATGCCCATTATTTTCAACTACTATTTTGAAATCATAAGGTAGCTTGTCCTACAGTTAACCCCAGTGTATCTCCGTAAATGGTTTAAGCTGGTTAATAACGGCTACGAACATCCATGCCCCAGTGGGATTCGAACCCCCCAACCCTAATACATGATTTTTGAAACTGAGAAAAACTAAAAAAATTGCTTATTATTCCCAACCATCAATTTCCTGTTCTAAAATGACATAGTTACTGATTACATTAAATAAACTGATGACTCTAGTGCCATCAGTGTAGTAATTTTTAAAGCTTTTAGTATTTTATGTCTAAGTACTGAGTAACTATATATATTTAATACAAATTAAATGGATTAAATATTTTGAATACCCCAAATAGAGTTCATATGGAAGTTATTGAATGTACAAAAATTTGTTGTGTGAAATGGTTTTAAATTGTATCTTTACGAAAATTAAAAATATATACCTACTTCAGTATTTTACTCCAGCATAAAATGCGCTCAATAATTTTTAACTACCCTGTATAAAATATCGTACAGTGTAGAGTGTCTGTTGTAACGATCCGTTACATGACCCTAAAGAACGAGGAGCCCGAAGGTGACCTTCCGCCTCGGACACTTGCGATTAGCGCCAGGTAGAAACGGGTGGTCTAAGATACACGTGGATACTTAATTGAAAACGGTTCGTGTGCTGGAGCCAACGCGTCTGGGGCTTTGTGAGACTGTTGAATGGAAAGACTCTGTGAAAAGATTGTAAATAATTACAGTGCACATTGTCACCCATTAGCGGTAGCGAAAAAGGCAATTAAGTTGTTTGGATCGGCTGATCTCAAGACGGCTTTTCGGCCACATATGGAAACGAAATAGCTGATTCAGGCGGGAGGTGACCGCAAGATTGCATCATCCTGGTTCTGGAAGTTTCCCGAAGAATCGCGTAAGGGGAACCGGGGCCGCTATAAAAGAAGAGTGACGGTGCCAAAACGAGGCTTTTTCTTCTTGGGGCTTCTTCCTGATAGAGACTTCGTAGCTCGAGAAGAACCGCTCGTATCTACGATTCTGGAGTTTGCTTGATTAGAGACCTCCAGCGTTTCTGTTTGCTAAGAAGTCGACCTTCGAATTGGGAATTCCATTCCCGTTATTTTGCTAATTTTTCTTTACTTCGTGCATAGAAGTAGGTAGCCGAGAGTGACCCTTGCTCTAAATTCGGATCGTCTTGCATCCCGAGATTTCCTTCACGAACTCCAGCGTGATACGCACTCTGGACTTTCGAACCTTGGTGTGAAAGCCGACTGTACAAATCGTCAGCCCGGAGGTGATAGTGTCAGCGTTTATTACCGGCACTAATTAGCGAACAATTCCTGGGATTAGAAACCCTAGCCATACTGTATCCGGTACCCACGCATCCTTACTGTGTGAATGTCATCTCAGCATGAGATCCCAGAATATTTAAAATTCTACTGAATCTGTACATAGCTGTACATAATTTATTCATTTGAATAAAATATTTAGTCTAGATTAAACAGTTTTCTAGCCTATTTCATTGACGGCTTCGCCTACCATATCTCCAGTACATTACACTGTATAGTTTGCAACTTATTTATTCCAAAACTTTTACGCTTGCTTACGTTACACCACTCTAAATTATTTTAAAATACTTATTATATACATGCCAATATAATTATCGCAAACTAACTTTGTCACTTCATACTTCCATAACCTTGGAAACAAAGTTTGTTTTTTTTTTCTGAAAATAATTTCAAACAAGTTTCGAGTCCCAAATCTCGGCTGTTTTAGGCGCTTTAGTCGTATAAATCCCAACGAATACTTAATATTTTAATCAAGGAGTTTTTTCCAGGATGCCATTGGAGAGGAAACGTTAAGACAAATCTTTTATCTCTTCCAACCTTTCATCAGATTGCTCCTCCCGTACCGAGGGGAGTTTAATCTCTAATCCTCCTTTTCAGGGCTGCCGTATGTCATTAGTGAGCTCTCTCTTGCTTGCTTCGGGAAAAAATTGTCTGTGATGACCTGGATTTGGAGTTTCCATTCACTGTTTCGAAATAGTAGAAAATGTGATGAGCAGTCTTCACTAGACTGCGGTGATACTAAGTTTTTAATGCATTTTTGTGATACTTTAAGGAACTCGCACGTCATTTTCAAGCATTTGTCGTTATATTTAGCAATTAATTCCGTAATATATATATATATATATATATATATATATATATATATATATGACATGGGCGTGTGGTTAAGGCATGGAAGAAACATTTCATTCATATATAAAAACTTCTTTATTGTAATCATTCGGTCCATAGCTATGCCATTTAGAAATTTTTTGTTCTCATCTTGGAGCAACAAGCATGGAGGATGTTATCAACCCGAGTTCCAGCTCGAAACTGTCTTTTTGGCATTGCTACATAAGCAAAATTCCTATATCTATTTTCACTTCAGTTCTTTTACCCTGTATAGTTCCGCTCGAGGGTGTGTCTTTTTCCTTTTACGTTGACGTTAATGAGTTCTAACTATTTTTAATTATAACTAAATTAATTCTTAAGCCCCATTTTTAAACTATATATATATATATATATATATATATATATATATATATATATATATATATATATATATATATATATATATATATGTATATGTGTGTGTGTATTATATATTATAGTGTGCATTATTATACATTGTCATTTTTATTATTAAGCTGTGCAACCGATTAGGTTATCTCAGTTAGTTTAAAAGATCTCAATCTATCCAATGCCACTGTCCTCCAGTGATTGTCACCAATACATTATATAATTATATATATATAATATATTATCTAGTATAGTGTGCATTATTATACATTTTTATTTTTATTATTAAGCTCTACAACCGATTAGGTTATCTCAGTTAGTTTAAACCATCTCAATCTATCCAATGCAATTGTTCTCCAGCGATTGTCACCAATGCTTTTAAGCCATCGTTCCACGCTATCAAGCTATCTCCTTATTTGATATATATGTATATAATATCAGTAATAATATCCAGCCTATATAGCCACTTGGCAGTTAGTATAGTGATAAAATGAGTTATTTCTTTTCTTTTTTTTGCGGGATAGACAAACTAAACAACGATTAAGAGCTTTGCTGGATGAAGTTGTTGTAGTGGATCTTAGAAAATGTTGATATTATATTTCGTAGTTTTGAGGAATTCTCTTTTTTTGAATTTATTTTCAAATTTTTGCTTGAAGATGTGATATGTTCTATTTTGTCAATAGTTTTGAAAATAAAGCAGCTGGTAAAAAGGATCTTTATGCAATTTAAGTTTATAAATTTTTTTTCTTTCCATTCAAAGTTATTTGAATGTTCATCAGTATTCTCTTTTTCAGAAGATATTGCGATGATTTATTTACGTTTTGTAGATTTATGTTCTTCTTACCTATCATTCGAATCACAGCCATCTATTTTTATCAGTTTTTTCATTCGAAATTTCACGCCTATATGCATGATGATGAAAAAGAGTTAATAATCTATATGAAACTATAATGAAAGCAATGTTTTTCTTTTTACGTTTTTCACATAATCCCCGTAACAATACCTCTGAGGGTCTAGTGTGCAATTATGTTAACCCTCCCGTACAGTGGGATCTCGTATGAAATTCTTAATTCAAGCCAGAAATGAATATTTTCAACATTTGAAAACTTTTACGCTTAGTGACATCTTTTATAGATCTATGCTTCATATACAACTTCAATCAGAATGACGACCGAATGGGTAGGATATTTCAGTATTCATAGATTCCAATCTTGCTGAATGGTTGTTCTAATCGGGTTTAAACAGTACGTACTTTTTCATTAACCGTTTGAATCCCAAGTAGAGCAATTAGTTTTTATGTCAAGAAAACCTAACATATTCCGACTGTTGTCCGAGCATATTCCGACTGAACCACTGATGGTGCTCCATCGACTGTCCAAGTCACACGTGCTCAGTTTCACTAACGCAAGTACATCTCACAGATCCTCTTTTTATATAAATAATACATTTTACAATAGGCACTTAACTATAATAATAGTTGTTGTTGTCTTATGCCACTTGGTCAAACCAAGCTCGATATGAGCCGGAAGCTACTCGATTTAAGGCGAAGGGATGAGCCTTTCTTTTCAACGAGCACCACAAGGGTGAAAGTACGACTTATGCTCGAATGGGTTCTCATAATTTTGAAGCAGGGACCAAGAAGGAGACCCATAGACTTGGACTGCCACCCCCAGATGTATTGATTGAGAACATGGAGGACATTGTCACTACTAATATATTTTACTTGCCCCAGCCACCTTTAGCGAACACAGCGGATATTAAGCCGGCTCGGGTTCTGAACCCGCAACTTCTCAATTATGAGACCGTTGGCTTTGCCGACTGAGCTACCACGGATCGTATATTAATAGTGCAATATTGAAGTATATATGTTTAGAATATAAAATAGAAGTGTTATAGAGCCGCTTGGGATGTATCGACATAATATAAAAGAAGCGCTATAGTGGTGCTTCGGTCTTTTCGTACCCATGTAGATAAAAGGAGATGGCACTGTTCGGGATTCTTCGACACTGTTTTTTCAAATTTTTCTGGGACTCGAACGGTTAACCGTCGTGTAGAAGAATACTGGACAATAGCGCTCTAAACGTAACACCTGACATTTGTGACTTTAAATTTCATTAAATTGTAGACAGCGCAAGATTCAAAAGTCTATACCTCAGATTTGTCAGAAAAGGTAATACAGAAATAAAGTGTTTGATTTGTCCCTTCATTATAAGTAATAATTTTGTTAAATATCATTTAGGATAATGTAAAATTTTAATGTAAATATACAATTTACTTTTTGTACTACAGTGAACTCAGTATAATGTGATCGCGATTAATGTTATCAATCGCTTATTCTTATCGAAATCATTTTGTCCCGATTTTCTCGATTCATTTATATGTTAAAATTATCGATTTATGTAATCGTTTTATCGGTTAATATTATCAGTTTTCGAACCTCATTTTAACTGGCAGAACAATATTCCCAATATATTCAGTAGAAATCCATTATTTTTTGAATTTCTAAGAATTTTCCACTGCCACCTAAGGAAAAAGGGAACGAACAAAGGAGTGGAGTTTTACAGGTTCCTGGGTTTTTTCCGAAATACGCACACCCTGATGGTGGTCAATAGTTAGATAAGCAGAAAGCAACACATTCTTATCGGAACTGAGAAGAAGCGTATGCAGATTTTATGCCTTGCTCGCTTACATGCAGTTTGTCGATATGGAAGCCAGAAAGCGAAATGATTTAACATTAAAACAAAATATCGAACTTTTAAATAGTTACGACATGTTGATTTTGATTACGAACAATTTATCTTTTTAGAAAAAATTGTAGAGAGTTAACTATTGATCAAATTTTTTAATTATGTATACAATTCTTATGTTTTAAACGATAATATACAGTACATAAATATAAAATGTGTTTTTTCATTTAGTTTTGGAATTTAGTACTTCTCAATTAAAGAGTAGGGTGGGTAAATCTTTCTAATTTATCGATTGATATCGTTTATTGATATCGATGCATATCGTTTATTGTTATCAATCGGTTATTGTTATAAAAATCACGGTGTCCCAAACTGATCACATTAAGTGAAGTCCACTTTATTTTTATTCAATTGTACAAGCATTTGTAGATATTGGACCTCTTCTGGGGTTGCTTGAATTTTACTTAATAGAATAACGCTGATTTTTTATTTTATAATCAAATAACTGAGCAGATAAGATAAATTGAAGAAATTAATTGAAATTGAATGTATGAGATTGTAATAAATTTCATCATGATTGTCATAACGTTCCATTTAGTTAATTTTAATTACTTTTCATTTAGTTCCCATTTAAGTCTATAAGCTTCCTTTAAAAATTCCTTATGTGTAACTTTCCTGCCGTGCTCCCAATTATCACGTTGGTGAGGCGAAAAACCTATTTTTTTATCGCATAAGACGCCCTGGATTTTCAATCAGGTTACATCACACATACCAGGAGCGTCACGTGGTGTCTCCTTGGCGAGCGCTGCGCTGAAATAGCTTTATAATTTTCACCCTTTTTTCTGATGATATGACATACCCCTCTCCACACATTGGCATGTTTTTAGTCCTGCGCTTGGCGGTTTTCCCCCGTGCCACCAGGCCATTGGAATGTTGATTAGTATTCCAGCGGTCAGTGGTTGCCAGCCGTTGCAGTCCTGTAGACTGAAGATAGTTAGAGAAATTTTTTTTTTTTGACTTGCACTTGGACTCGCTGCAGAGACATGGAACAGAGGAAGAAACCTAGTATCCTGGTATCCAGTATCCTGAGGAGGAATTCTGAATTCGATCCACCATAATCAGCCTTTTTTTTGGTCCATTTTTATTTTCTCCCTTTTTATATTAATTTTTATATTTAAAACAAAAGTTCAATCGTCATATGTTAATTTTATCTAAATTTCATATCAATATCAATAAAATGTATTAATTCAATAACTTCTCTCTTTTAATTTAATGCCTATTGTATTCCTTTTTTTAATTTAAAATTTAAACTTAAGTTGGCGAAAAGCCAAACTCAATTTATATTAAGTTAAGGGTTAAGGCCATAACGTGTATTGCCACTATGCGTCACCCACTTATTTATTATATTTTTATTGTCTTTTCTATGGGTTTCTCTTTCAGGTGCAAACAATCCTAGTTCCCCATAGAAAACCACTTAATCCCACAGTCAACCCATTACCAGTAAAAACTAGTATAACAATGATCAACACTAGGACATCTACCGAACTATCTAGACTTGTCATTTATTCATTCTACTGCACATTTGAATTAATCCTTCAAAAGGTATCATCTGATACACTTCTGAAGTGTTACGACTTCTGAAGCTAATTACCTTTATATTAATTAGTCGCAATCCTGTAGCCCTGACATTTTAGAAAACCATTTCATTGTAATAAATATGCATGAGTATGCAAGAGTTTAACAAACAAATTTCTCCGGTAATATTAAATTCAAGAAGTACTTTTATAAACTCTCGAAATAAAGTTTTGTAGTTCCTTATTTTAGTCGACAAATCTTTAAAGGTCAAAGTATACATTTTTTATATTTTCCCTAAAGTATAAATTTAATTATAATAATTTCTTTCAAAAGTTTCTTACCTTTGGGTATTATTAAAATAAATCTAAATAAAAGCCTTAAATTAAGTTTATTTTCGTGAGTAATAAATCCGTGTAACGTGGAATAGGGTAATTCGCTGTTATGTAAATTCAGTGTTTTTATCTTCGTTTGCATCCTCAGCAGTTCGCACGTTAAAAATATATTCTTCTATTTTTTCAGATTTTGGTCTTTGAATCTTGATTTAGATTTCTACAGTTTAAAATAAGGTGTTCTTTGAGATCAAATAGTTTATATGAGTAGCTGTATGCATTTAGCAACTCATTAGACCTAATATCGGAAAAGGTATAAAAAAATGGCAGACGGTGTTATTTCAACCAGTGACTAGCTCGAAATTTGGCTGAATATTAGAGCGTAGCTCTTCCGTACCGGAGTTCGTGAGTTTGAGTCCCGCTGCTGGCATGGATGTTCGTAGCCGTTCGGGTTTTTTTTGTTTGGGTTAGAGATTTACGGTCTATTTTTTGCAACACGAGGACTTATGAGACCGGGACCTACTGCTTAAAGCCGATTCCGAAAGGCTACGAAGATCCATGCTATAGTGGGATTCGAACCCACGAACTCCAGTACCGAAGGCCAACACCCTGACGAATCGGCCATCGTTCAAGCGTAGGCATTCAGAATCGGCTTTAAGCAGTAGGTCCCGATCTCATTAGCACTCGTAAGCAAAACAGTAGGCCGTAGCACTCGAAACCAAAACACCCAATCATAGTACCTTATTCAAAATTATCTTTAAACAAATAAATAAAATCCGAACTTCATTATCTAAAATTTAGTTTTAATCTTTGACTCTCTGCCTCTTTCTTTCCTTTTTTTTGGGGGGGGGAGGCAAAACTTGATATTTCACTGACAAGCATTTCCCTACGAAGCAAAAGGATCTATTCTAATCATGATAATCGAAAATAAATAATATCATTAAAATTATTTATTTAGACAATGACTGACTGAATTTTAGACATTTTTAGCATTATTCCTATAAGTACAGGCAAAGAAACTTTAATTCTGGAACTTATCCATTATGACCATTCCTGAACCAGTTACTAGTTTTCTCTTGATGTATGTGCGTAAGTACGTATGTATCTTGCATAACTGAAAAACCATTACCCGTAGAAAGTCGAAATGTTTTAGTAGAACATATAGTTGGGTACCTTAATTTTCGTTGCATTCCGAACTCTTATAACTAAAAGCTTTAATATAAATAGTAATGTTGCTGCGAACAGGCAAATGATGATTTTCATGTAGCTCCATAAAAAAATGTAAAATAATTATTAATGAGAAGAAAATCGGATGGAGCACACATCAGATTTTTAAAATTCAATTTTAGTTTTATTATTTAATCGATATTAAATTAAAATCGGAAAGTCTGTTTTCATTCTAATACGATCTCTTTTAAATGTATTCGATTTTTATTTAATATTTAATATAAATTATGTTTTGGATTACCCTGTAAAAAATTATGTATGAAAAATTCTTTCCTGAAATATATGAAGTCTACTATCCTGTTTACAAGCCTGAGGTTTCAAGATAATTCCTTGTGTATTTTTCTAAATATTCAACAAAATGTCTAAAATCACAAGTGACCGGTCATCATTGGTAATATAGTGTAGATATAAAATAAATATGTATTAAGTGTTGGTATGTTTAGTGTTAAATTTTATTATCCACTACTCTTACCCGGAAATAATATTTTTGGAAATACTTTATTTCCCTTCTTTATCTTCAATTTATTTCATTCTCTATTTTCAGATGTTTTTAAAAAGATTGTGTATAATATTTCTGCGCTGATAGTATCATTTATTTCTCTAATATTCCTGCTCTAATGCTTGGGGGTATTGTAAATCTCTTCCTTTTAAAAACAGTGGCTTACTTAAAATAGGTATAGGTAGAAATTCCACTCTAAAACGTTTTTCTGCAGCTCCTATTTGTTTTGTTGCAACTTTCAGCAGAACTTTCGAAGTCCAAAAGCGGTTTTTACTGCTCTGAATGTTCTGAAAAGAATATAAATGTCTGTATTTTCCTCTCAACAAATTTTAGAATTCTAAGCGCCTTAAAACTTTGAATTGTCTGTGTAGATTCTACTATGAGTGGATAGAATATATTAATGAAAAAGAACCGGTAGAAATCTCATAACACTAAAAATCATTTTTTTTTATTATTTTGTACTTTTTTAGTTTTATTCAAGGTGGTTAATTTCCTGGAATGTAAATGCATGGAATCTCTGAAATTTAGATTTGTATTTGAATGTTTACACTTCTGCTCCTAATCCAAAAAGCCGAATGATGGCCGAATGGTTAGGGTGCTGGCCTTTGGGACCGGAGTTCGTGGGTTCGAATCCCACTGCGGCTTGGATATTCGTAGCCGTTCAAAATCGGTTTTAAGCAGTAGATCTCTGTCTCATTACCCCTCGTGTTGTAAAAAGTAGACCGTAACGCTCCAAACCAAACTATCCTAGTCCAAAAAATTCTTAAAACTGTAATTGATTACTGTTTCAAACATTTGTGTATGGCGCGCACTTTTTTATGTAGGGCTAAAACTGTAGATTTATATATAAAATTAAAGCTTTTTGCTTCATCTCGAAGGGAGTTCCGAGCGGATATTTCCGCTCTGCAGTCTGGCTGAGTAGACGAGAAGGGCAAAGAAATAAATACAATGGAATTTTCAGATCAAACTATCGTAGTTTATTCGTGTTTACTCTTACGGACTAATTCAACTGTTCGTAAACACTGTACATTCTGTTAAATAGTTTGTACTAGCAAAATTGCCAATCACCTACAATTCACGTGAGTTACGTAGCATAAGCTTGAAAATCCATTTTTAGCTATGCAGCTGAAAGGAATCCACAAAGGAACACTCGAGAATATTTGTTAGGGTTGCTAGAAAGAAATACTGGAAAGATAGAATTTGATAAAGTGATAAAAATATCATTACATATATATGGAAGTAATTTTTACTCTTTATGTACTAGAACTTTTCTAAGAGAATGAAATAAGAAAATATTTTTGCATATTTATGTCACTCCTACTCACTCCTAGCTCAACTTTTTATATGCGACGGTGTTAATAACTTTTTTCATTAACTTTACTCTTGTTAACGATTACCGACATATTCTAGGCTATGTTTCCGAAGATAGTCTAATTTTTTAGAATGGCATTAAAAGTTAGAATTCTTTAACTGTTAGAATTAAGAGTTAAATAAAAAAAATCATGTGAAGAATGTCTTTGAAACAGTCTTGGGTAGCTATGTATTTAATCCCCGTATCAATTGGTTTACAGTCTGTAAAGTTATTTGCAGTCAGATACACGTTACGTGCTACATACGTGATAAAAATTTTCATAATTGTATCGAATACAGAACACAATGCCAGTTATATACAAGTAAATATAGTTTATTTTACTTTTAATACTATAGACTGACATGGGATGAGTCATTTTGATCCAAATACTATTTTGTGTGCAATTTTCTCAAAAAGTTAGTAACGAAACTGAAATGAATTTTTTTAACTTTTCCCAATTTTATACCCATAAAAATATCTATGAAAATTGAATATTGAAGAGTTGTGCATATTCGAAAAATAGTGCATTACTAATTTTCCAATCGTTGAAACAAAACTATATATATATATATATATATATATATATATATATATATATATATATATATATATATATATATATATATATATATATATATATATAATATGGGCTCAAAATCACAACACAGTTTATTTCTGGTAAGAAACATGAAATCCATACAACAGGCAAACACTTTTACAACCTTGTGCATTTAGGCAATATGATTCCGCACGTACACAGTTTTCAAGTAGGGATTCCGCAGGTAAAAAAAAAAATAAAAAATACCTAAGCACAATTAAGCACGTGATAAAAAATACGCATGTTTAAAGAGAAAGCTCTAACGATTGGCTAAAGTAGTACAGACAGAGGCTGAATTAAGTCTATAGCGTGTCTGGAGGGAAAAATCAGAACTCCGAACTTATTTTATGAACAAAAGTTATTAAATTAATATTAAAATACGTAAATAAAGGATTTTAATATTACATATATATATATATATATATATATATATATATATATATATATATATATATACATATACATATATATATGTATATATATATATATGTTCGTGTGTATGTATATGTAATAGATTATTATTTACTCTAGTCACAACCATTATGTAGCCCCTATTGTTTTTACTTGCCCGCTCTACTGGGCAAGAAGAAAGCTAAATAGCTAGCAGTAATAACGAACGATGCAGTCTGGCCACATTGAAGAGAACTGCACTTATCTAATTAAAACTCTATTTCAAAGCTGCTAAAATGGACATCTTTACTAGTCAACTACAGGCAAAGAAAAAAACACAAAAATCGCTCTGCTCGAACAGAGGTGCACCCAAGAACTAAGACAGAAAGAATTTTCCCACTTACTCAATGAATTTAAGTGTAAGACCAGGAAAAACGCGGAGCCATTTGCCAGTGACAGCTGGGAAACGTTGAATAGACAGAAATTTTACATCTATAAGATAGAAAGCTTTAGGAAATATATCGAAGAATTTTAGGCCGAGAACGCTCCTTTGATTAAGATAGAGGCTGGGAAAAAGATTCTAAGGAATTAGAATGGGACAGAGGAGGTTTTTAATGAAATATTAAAGTTAAATAATTTTGATATATTAGATATATATATATATTGTGTGTGTGTGTGTGTGTGTGTGTGTGTATTGTTCTGTGAAATACTGTTGTGCAGAAAATTTACAAAATATATATAAAAAAGGAGTTGTCCGAACTATGCCTGAACTGTATAAACAAACCTCGACTGCTACAAATAATTCAATTAAAGTTGTCTATATATTTTTCTAACTATATATACTTTTCAGTATTGTAATAGTTTATTATTTTTTATCAATTTTTATAACAACTTGATGTCTAAAAATGAGTAAATGCCACTGCATATAAATACGGTGTACTTTTTGAATGTAACCACGGAGGGAATTGGGATAAGTTTTACCCAGTAGGTAACCACTTACTAAACTTAGGTAAACGGAAGCTCCCGCGGTTCTGTTGTTAATGAAATATTCTTTTAGATCGTAGGCTCTTAATAGGGATATTAGCCCCCACCCCCAATGTGCTTTTATCGAGGGAGTAGCAATTTCAGAAGAAAAGGGGGATTGTAAGGAAGTCAAGAGGAGCGGTCATATCGTTCCTACCTATTTACAAAATTAAATAAAATATTTCGAAAATACCTACTGTTTTCATAAGTAAGCATTTTATCTGTGTATCTAAAATTTGCATAATATTTTTATCGTGTAAGTGTTGAATGTTAAATCCTTTCTCAAATACAAGTGTAGCAGAATGATCGATATTAGAAGGCGAACATAGAACTGACAACTAACATAGAATTAATTATAAAAATCAAAAGTAGATACCAAAACTTTTTGCTTCAAATATCAATACTAGCTCTCTCATTGTGTCTCGCTGGGTATATATTGAGTGCAGTATAAGAGCAGTAGCTAATTTACTGTTAAAGAAAAGAAACTGCCAATCATTGAATGATGCGATCACTGGACGAGTGCACACGCGAAGGATGTTAACGAAATTGAAACCTGGCATTAACAAATGGTTAAAACTCCACCAGTCACAACCATCTCATCAATTTTTTTTTATTTCTTATTGATTTTATGCGCTTACTTTCAATTTTTAACAATAATATTTTACTATATTTGACTGACATTTTAATTAATTTTTCCTTGGTTATTCTTAATACGCAGATAGAAAGACAAAAAATATAGATATAACATGCAACTTTATATTTTAATATTTGGTATAATAACTATTTTGAAGAAGGAGTTAGATTGTTTTCCTTAAGTAGGATACAGTGGTCAGGAAAAGTTTGGGAACCTTTATTCTAGACAAAATCTATAGTATTATTGTTGTATTGTACTTTCAACATTAACATCAGTGTTCGTTTACAAAGGGGAAACACAACATATGATACCTTATATTTGGACTAAAACATTTATTCTGTACATTATTTACAAATTGCTACATTACTTGATTACCACATAACATAACCAGGAATTATTTGGATTTTATATTCATCAATACACAATAATTATTACAATTATCTTTTGTTACCC
Source organism: Pardosa pseudoannulata (assembly GCA_032207245.1). NCBI lineage: Eukaryota > Metazoa > Arthropoda > Arachnida > Araneae > Lycosidae > Pardosa > Pardosa pseudoannulata. Next base: position 145,447,337 of record CM063504.1, on the reverse strand, counting down.
GTTATTTCTTAATCCAAATATTGAATTACTAACTGAGGCCTAAATACCCGCCATGAATATGTTAAATCTGTTTACCTCCAGACATTAAAGGGGAGCAGGCTGAGGCTTTCATTAGGCTGTACGATGGTGCTCGACTTCGGGCATAAAGGGTGTCGGTACTGGCGTAGCGGCCGTTATTTTGCTGTACGTCTATGCTGGCATGCGGGTTCGAGACTCGATTGCTGGTCCGGGTTCTCTGGATGTCCAGCAACTCTTCAATCCCGACCTAGACTCCTCTTTCTTCACTCTCTTTCCCAACTCATCACCTCGGTTTTAACGCCCCCTTTTTTCTTTGCCAATAGCTTGTTGGTGAAATTTTCCCACATCTGCACCCCCTTCTGGCGTGCCAGGTGGGCTCATTAAAAAAGCCTCTTTTGTGAAAGCTGACATTATTTTTTAGCTCCTTCCCCCATAACTCACGGTTATATCTCTGTGAGACCTTGCCCGTTACGCTTGTGCCATTCCGTGATCTATAACTCCTCCGCAGGGGCCTCTAAAACTCGAAGTCAACAGCTGCAGCTAAATTCTTATTGGAAATTTCTTCCACAGCTGTGCATGCACGTGCTGACCGTCGTGGGAAAGTATCTCGGTACAATTATAAAGTTGCAATCTCGCCTTTGATCTGATGTTTGCTGAACAGGTAAGGAATTTATTTTAAGAACTTGTGTTTGTGGGTTCGAATCTTAGTACCGGCATGGGAATTTGTAGCCGTTTGAATTCAGAATCAAAAAACATTGCCCTATCTAATAGACCCTCCAGTAAGAAAATGTACACTATAGCGCATCAAACGAACCAAAAAGAAATCTTACATTAGGATATATTTTCGGGTTTTTTTAACTGTTTTATAAACCTTTCCCTTTCAATTAAAGGATTAACACATTAAAAAATGATTCATATTGCTTAATTTTTAAAATCTTGTTTGCACATTCTTACTTCAAGTCTTGCAAAGAACTCGTTAAGTTGCATTTCACTTTATTGGAAACAAAATTACCTAGCTCTTTTAAACACTTAAATTGCTTCTTTCCTTTCTCTTTCACTATAACTTCAAAACGTATTTTGTTATATTATTTTCTTTCCCCTCGTAGCTTTTGAAAATCCAATTTAAACGTTTATCCAATTTGAACATTTTACTTCTAAACATTTGATAGTAGATAGAATTATTAAAATTTCTCTTTATTATTTTTTCTCAATGTACATACTCTAATGTCAAAATCTATTAAAGGGTCACATATTTTTCGCCTTGTCATATCACTTTAATATATTATTAAATGCATGGAATTTTCAGCATCGCTTGTCTATACTTGTTTAAATCATTTTTCTGAATTCACTTTGTTTCTGAAAAGTAAGAAACTTTTCTTAATATAAAAAATAAGTGCTTGTTTAAAAAATTTAAATCATTTTCTGTCACGCTGTGTACAAACTTCCGACATGAATTGAGTTTCATTAGGAATTTTTGCTTTTCTAAACAATAGTTTTTACTAATAATTCTCCCCCTTTCTAAATTGTAAAAGGTATCGTAAATGTTACATTAGAAATGCGGTTTTTGTTTAAGAAACGATGGCTAAAAAGCTGTTTAAGAATTACCTTTTACAAACTATAAGTACTTAGTACTAAGTACTAAGTTAAACAGCAATAGAATAAGTAAGTATAATTTCACTGGAGCACTTTAATGTATTTACTGTGAAAATTTGACTCGAACGATGATCGAATAATAGAACACAGTTCCTTGGTACCGAAGTTAGGACTTCGAATCTTATTCTACACATGGATATTCGTAGCCGTTCGAAATCTGATTTAACCCTTTCGTGGGCCTTGGTAAGATTACTTCCCATCTACATGATATTGCAAAATTCAACTGTGAGAAGCGAAAAATCATTATAATATATTGGCCTTGCTATTATAATTATGGGAAGATTGATTCCCGCCTCAGTTTTGTTCTACCATCTACTGTTCGATCGATTGAATAGATTTAGCACTTCTATTTTGAAATTATGAAAAACCTATGTGAGAAATAAATGGCCCACAAAAGGGTTAAGCAGTAAATCCCGGTCTCATTGCATGCTCCCTAATAAAACAAAACTCTAGACCGTAGGACTACAAAACCAAACTGTAAAATTTGAAAACAATATATGAAATACCTTTTTTATTAGAGTATGCGGTAGTTGAAAAAACACTATTTTGAGTAAAACGCATTTAAAGTTAAAACATTATATATTTTCATTACAGTTTTCTTAAAAGCTATGCTGAAATGGTTTTAAATTGTCTAGATGCATACGCTACCCATCTTTTTATTTACTTTTGTAGGAATTTTTTCTTTTTGCTCCACAAACCTTTCACATAAACGTCTCAGCCTTAAATTCATCCAAACAAATTTGCCCTTTATACAAAATCGTTCAACAAAATTGATAAGCAAAATTGTATGTAAATGGCTTTATTATTAATTTGTATTCAAATTGCCTTATTATTAATTTGTATACAAATTACCTTATTATTAATTTGTATGCAAATTGCCTATTATTAATTTGTATGCAAATTGCCTTATTATTAATTTGTATGCAAATTGCCTTATTATTAATTTGTATGCAAATTGCTTTATTACTCATTTGTATGCAAATTGCCTTATTATTAATTTGTATGTAAATTTTCCTTATTATTAATTTGTATGCAAATTGTTTTATTATTAATTGTGTATGAAAATTCAACATAACATTGATTTGACCTACTTGACAATCATTAATTATGGAAACAGTACCGCTTACTGATATTTAAGCAATATTTGAGTAGATTCTTAATCGTGTTTTCTAAATCTACCTAGAGTAAAATCATAATTTTTTACTATACATTTGTTAAAAGCATATTAAAACTGTTTAAAACTGTCCAGTTACATGCAAAACCATTTTTGTTCTTAAGTAATAATAATCTGAACTCTTTTTATACCTTTGCAAGCTCTTGATATCTCTGCTTTAATTATCGCTGAATGATTCAGAAATGGTCAGATAATGTGAAAATCAAAAAATCGAATTTTTGGTGGTATGAAAGTGATGTCTTGTTTTAAGTATATCCATAACACGCTTATTTTTGTTATAATTGTTAGTCGTGTTTCTTAAATAGTAATAATCTAATAATAGTCTTTTTATACCTTTGCAAGCTCTTAATCTTGATATCTCTGCTTTAATTACCGCTGAATGTATATGATTTTCGTCAGTGTTAGAAGAAAACGTTCTATAATTTTACCGGTTCTTATTCGAATATTTCAGTGGGTTTGTTTTAAATGATTCAGAAATGGTCAGATAATGTGAAAAATAAAAAATCGAATTTTTGGTGGTATGAAAGTGGTGTGTTTTGTTTTAAGGATATCCTTAAACACGCTTATTTTTGTTATAATTGTTAGTCGTGTTTCTTAAATAGTAATAATCTAATAATAGTCTTTTTATACCTTTGCAAGCTCTTAATCTTGATATCTCTGCTTTAATTACCGCTGAATGCATATGATTTTCGTCAGTGTTAGAAGAAAACGTTCTATAATTTTACCGGTTCTTATTCGAATATTTCAGTGGGTTTGTTTTAAATGATTCAGAAATGGTCAGATAATGTGAAAAATAAAAAATCGAATTTTTGGTGGTATGAAAGTGATGTGTCTTGTTTTAAGTATATCCATAACACGCTTATTTTTGTTATAATTGTTAGTCGTGTTTCTTAAATAGTAATAATCTAATAATAGTCTTTTTATACCTTTGCAAGCTCTTAATCTTGATATCTCTGCTTTAATTACCGCTGAATGCATATGATTTTCGTCAGTGTTAGAAGAAAACGTTCTATAATTTTACCGGTTCTTATTCGAATATTTCAGTGGGTTTGTTTTAAATGATTCAGAAATGGTCAGATAATGTGAAAAATAAAAAATCGAATTTTTGGTGGTATGAAAGTGATGTGTCTTGTTTTAAGTATATCCATAACACGCTTATTTTTGTTATAATTGTTAGTCGTGTTTCTTAAATAGTAATAATCTAATAATAGTCTTTTTATACCTTTGCAAGCTCTTAATCTTGATATCTCTGCTTTAATTACCGCTGAATGCATATGATTTTCGTCAGTGTTAGAAGAAAACGTTCTATAATTTTACCGGTTCTTATTCGAATATTTCAGTGGGTTTGTTTTAAATGATTCAGAAATGGTCAGATAATGTGAAAAATAAAAAATCGAATTTTTGGTGGTATGAAAGTGATGTGTCTTGTTTTAAAGTATATCCATAACACGCTTATTTTTGTTATAATTGTTAGTCGTGTTTCTTAAATAGTAATAATCTAATAATAGTCTTTTTATACCTTTGCAAGCTCTTAATCTTGATATCTCTGCTTTAATTACCGCTGAATGCATATGATTTTCGTCAGTGTTAGAAGAAAACGTTCTATAATTTTACCGGTTCTTATTCGAATATTTCAGTGGGTTTGTTTTAAATGATTCAGAAATGGTCAGATAATGTGAAAAATAAAAAATCGAATTTTTGGTGGTATGAAAGTGATGTGTCTTGTTTGAGGATATCCATAACACGCTTATTTTTGTTATAATTGTTAGTCGTGTTTCTTAAATAGTAATAATCTAATAATAGTCTTTTTATACCTTTGCAAGCTCTTAATCTTGATATCTCTGCTTTAATTACCGCTGAATGCATATGATTTTCGTCAGTGTTAGAAGAAAACGTTCTATAATTTTACCGGTTCTTATTCGAATATTTCAGTGGGTTTGTTTTAAATGATTCAGAAATGGTCAGATAATGTGAAAAATAAAAAATCGAATTTTTGGTGGTATGAAAGTGATGTGTCTTGTTTTAAGTATATCCATAACACGCTTATTTTTGTTATAATTGTTAGTCGTGTTTCTTAAATAGTAATAATCTAATAATAGTCTTTTTATACCTTTGCAAGCTCTTAATCTTGATATCTCTGCTTTAATTACCGCTGAATGTATATGATTTTCGTCAGTGTTAGAAGAAAACGTTCTATAATTTTACCGGTTCTTATTCGAATATTTCAGTGGGTTTGTTTTAAATGATTCAGAAATGGTCAGATAATGTGAAAAATAAAAAAATCGAATTTTTGGTGGTATGAAAGTGTCTCATTACATACTCCCTCATACAACAAAACTCTAGACCGTAGGACTACAAAACCAAACTGTAAAATTTGAAAACAATATATGAAATGCCTTTTTTATTAGAGTATGCGGTAGTTGAAAAAACACTATTTTGAGTAAAACGCATTTAAAGTTAAAACTTCACATTTTCTTTATAGTTTTCTTAAAAGCTAAGCTGAAATGGTTTTAAATTGTCCAGATGCATACATAACCCATCTTTTTGTTTACTTCTGTAGGAATTTTTTCTTTTTGCTCCACAAACCTTTCACATAAACGTCTCAGCCTTAAATTCATCCAAACAAATTTGCCCTTTATACAAAATCGTTCAACAAAATTGATAAGCAAAATTGTATGCAAATTGCTTTATTATTAATTTGTATGCAAATTGCCTTATTATTAATTTGTATGCAAATTGCCTTATTATTCATTTGTATGCAAATTGCTTTATTATTAATTTGTATGCAAATTGCCTTATTATTAATTTGTATGCAAATTGCCTTATTATTAATTTGTATGAAAATTACCTTATTATTAATTTGTATGCAAATTGCTTTATTATTCATTTGTATGCAAATTGCCTTATTATTAATTTGTATGCAAATTGCCTTATTATTAATTTGTATGAAAATTACCTTATTATTAATTTGTATGCAAATTGCTTTATAATTAATTGTGTATGAAAATTCATCATAGCATTGATTTGACCTACTTGACAATCGTTAAATATAGAAACAGTACCGCTTACCGCTATTTAAGCAATATTTGAGTAAATTCTTAAGCGTGCTTTCTAAATCTACCTTGAGTAAAATCGTAATTTTTTACTATACATTTGTTAAAAGCATATTAAAACTGTTTAAAACTGTACAGTTACATGCACAACCATTTTTCTTCTTGAGTAATAATAATCTGAACTCTTTTTATACCTTTGCAAGCTCTTAATCTTGATATCTCTACTTTAATTACCGCTGAATGTATACGATTTTCGTCAGTGTTAGAAGCAAACGTTCTATAATTTTACCGGTTCTTATTTGAATATTTCAGTGGGTTTGTTTTAAATGATTCAGAAATGGTCAGATAATGTGGAAAACAAAAAATCGAATTTTGGGTGGTATAAAAGCGATGTCTAGTTTTAAGCATATCTCTAACACGCTTATCTTCGTTAATTGTTAGTTGTGCCTTTCAAAAGAGCTTCCATTTAAAATTCCGCGCGCATTCTAAATGATGCTATTAACTTCTCGAATGTTTGCCCTAGCGATTGTCTAAGCTTTTAATATTCTTCGATAATTCTCGATAATTGCATTTTATCCTCTGGTGTCAATTTACATGTGACGTAGTGCGGATATTGTTTTGTTTCATTTGCTTCAATTGCGGGTGTACGTGTTTAGCACTAGTCATTTTCATGCTCGAGCATACAGAGGCAATGCAGATATTTGTAATTCAATTTCAAGCTCTCGGATGTCACTTATGCTCCAATTTGACTTCAGTGTCTTCTCCTATTATAATTGCGGTAACTAGATGCTTATTGTATTATAGAAAGTGTATGTGAAGTGTTGCGAATTTGATAGCCTTTTATGCAGAATTGGTAAAATATTTCATAGCTCACTATTTCGGCTTTAAGCCCAGTGTGCAAACTCAGTTAACTCAGTTTTTCTACTTGACCAGGAGTAGTCAAATGGTGACCCGTAGGTAAAATTTTGTTGTTTGTAGCGATATTCATGAAATTTGTAATTGAAACACATATTGCATTTATTATAGTAAATATAATATTACTCGATTTATTTATTATTATCATCATTATTATTATAAATATATGGGAACATTTTAAAAAATTCAATAATGCGTTTATCCACCTTTGGCCCTTGTGCAAGCAATTATTGGGCTTGGCATTAATTGATAAAGGTACAGATTGATTGCAGATGTCCTCCAGAGAGTTATTGTGCCAAATTCTGTTCAGCTGGCGAACTAGATCGTCAAAATCACTATATGGCTGGAGGGTCTTGCCCATAATGCTCCAAATGTACTCAGTAGGAGAAAGATTAGGCGACCTTTCTGCTCAAGGTAGAGGTTAGCAAGCACGAAGACAAGCAGTAGAAACAAATGAAATGTGGGGCGGGGATCTTCCTGAAATGTAAGCCCATGATGTCGTGACATGAAGGGCGACACAACGGGGCGTGGAACTTCGTCGACGTACCACAGTGCTGTAAGAGTGCCTCGGAAAACTAAAGGTGTCCTACTATGAAATGAAATGGCACCCCAGATCATCACTCCTGGATGTCAACCTGTATGCCGGAAGACAGTGGGGTTGGTATTCCACCGCTCTCCAGAGTGTCTAGAGACACATTTTCGCCGGTCATCAGGGCTCAATTCAAAGCGAGACTCTTCACTGAAGACTATTCTACTTCAGTCAGAGACATTCCAGTACATATGAGCGCGACAACTTTGCAAACGGGCTTGTCATTGTAAAGAGGTCAATGGTAGTGAGAGCAAGAAGCACCGTGATCGCATCCCCCTTTCTGTGAGACGCCTATTAATGGTTCCTTGCGGTCACTGAAGCACTAGTTGAAAGTACAAACGATAATAACAATGCCTCTGGGGTTGTGGCAAAAATTAATAGTACACAAACATTTATTTTCTGTATTTAAATTTGTTGTGGATACCCCATAACTTCATTGTACGCCCAATATATCATATAATAAGTTGCATGTTATCACAAGTCCTGATCTTTTGGCATTACATGACCCCCTATATTCATTCTTAACATGCCACATATCAACTTGCCCGTCTGAGTTCACTTAATTCATGTTCCACAGTGCTCAGGGATTCGCTAATTGTGCTATTCTTTGCTAACATTTTATATGTCTCATTTATCTCATATCAGTTATATCTATCATTTTTGCTACTTTTATAAATAAAACTTAAAAGTGATTTCGTTGATTTTGTATAGATTTTGAAACTACTTTAATTGTATTTACTAGGAAATGAAATTTAAAAAACAATTTCCTTAAAAAATGTATTTCATCTGCAACTAAACCCAAAGAAGTATTCAAACTCTGTTATACTGGCTAGATAAAGGTGTAAGATAGGTTATAAAATGATTTATTCCACACCAATATCTGATGAATACATACTTATTTTTCAACTGAAAAAAAAAGGAATTTTCCCAGTTGTGGATAATTATGTAATAATTTTCGCTTTTTATATGGAGTACTGGGAGAGAGGGAGATCAGTAATTTAATTCTTTAAATTCGCGCAACATTTGTAATATGCACCTTTCTGTATTTAAAAAAAATAAAATACTTCTCCGATAAAGAATTTTCAAATGCATAAATTAATTACGTGAGCTTTTAAACGTCTTACAGGTCTTCTGATAACCTCTGATTACCTCTAATATCGAATTAGAAAAAAATTAACCGCGTCCGAGAAATAAAAAAAAACAGATATCGTTTTCTGAAGAATTTTATACATTTATTAAATCGTTATAGAAATATACCTCTAATACACGAATTTGGAGAATCAAGAATTGCATTCACGGTAGTGCTGCCATCTATTTTTCATTGAAGGAGATACAATTTCGTTTCTAAATTCTTGGATATTAAAATTTCGTAAATTCGTATTGTACCACTTAAGTTTTATTAAGCATCTTAAGATGTGCAGTATCTTTCTGAAAATGTTACTTTATAGAGGTGTGAGTAAATATTTTTGAAATAAATAATGTGATAATTTTCAAGAAAGCAATCTTGTTGAACACCATCTTATGATTTTATTATTTATTTTTTAATAACTTTACACTTTCCTAAATACTTAAAAAGCATTGAAATCTACTGTAAAACAAAAAATATTTTTATAGAAATATAGTAAAGGATTATAATTTAATATTGTTTTAAAAATATTTGTTACCCCCAATTTTCTGGCAACTTAAATTCTATGTGCCTTTGAATTTTTTTCATTTTTTCATTCTGTTACTTAGATTAATTATTCGAGCACACATGCACACATACATAAGTTTGTCTATTTGTTTGTTCTTTAAACAAATCTGCATAGCTTCTTCTAGAGTCGCCAAATTTTCTATAGGCAATATTTGGCACAGCCTACAAATTACAAAATCTTTTTTGCTCATTGTAATGTGATATCACAGTATAACGGAAATTAAAGCTGGTAGTGGACGACCGATACCAGTACACAATCGTTAGTTTTATATTTCTCTAAAGGTAAAAGGTATTATTAAATTTAAAATTAACAAATAAATTATTTGAAGTTAAATTGATTTTTAATAGATTTTGTCTTAAGATATATATATATATATATATATATATATATATATATATATATATATATATATAGCAATTAACTAAAAAGTTGTATTTAAATCGTAGTATATATGTAGATAAAATAAAATTTATGTCAAACAAAATTCTAAAACAGAAGTTTATTGTTATGAAAAATCATAAAACTTTTTGCCAAATTTGGTTAGTTTTTATTATGAAACCATCATAAAAATTTATGGTACATACATGGGTAGATAGATGTTATAGTCAGTATAATACAAAATAATTAAAATAAATAGAATGTAATTTATAAATACCCTCTACAGTGTATGCTATTTAAATTAATTTATTTTATTGTAGATGGTGGTATGAAAAATTATTAAGAGCATTTCATCGGTAATTTAAAAAAAAAAAAAAATTGCATATTAATTTTTTTTTCATGGAAAGATAATTTTACACAATAAAATTTTAAACATTAAATAACTTTACGTCTGAGCTCAATTTGTGGCAGGCAAAATATCCAGCCAACTTTCTATTTCAAGTGTTTCGAGTGCTTTGCAACCTTTTATAAAAGATTTCTCCAAAGATTTCATTGATTCATCGTTTCACGTCATTAACATCAGGAATTGTAAATGCGTACACTTGGACCTGAACCCCTTAATGCACAGTTTTTTTTTTTTTTTTTTTTTTTTTTTTTTTTTTTTTTTTAAATAAGGCCGACCAAAAATAAATCAATTTTTTAATGTATAAAACACAATTTAGAACGTTGAATTTAGAAAAAATATATATATTTTATGCTTGAATAAGTAAGCGTTATAGCTTACAATCCCATGTAAATAATAAATATCAATAAAACGATTGTTTTCTTTTTGCTTTCATATTGTTGTTTTCGATTCTCGATTGCATTCGAGTGTGAAAATGATAGTAACATAGCATTCATTCTTATTTTTTTATTTTTTTTATTTTTGACTGTCTGTTAGTGTATTTGTATAAAAACGATAAAACATATATATGCGTGTTGGCATGTGTAACCCCCTAATGCACAGTTTAAAAAAAAACGCCGGCCAAAAAAAGTGAATTTTTTTAATGTAAAAAACATAACTTAAAATGTTAAATTTAGAAAAAAAAAAAAAAAAAATATATATATATATATATATATATATATATATATATATATATATATATATATATATTATACTTCAATAAGTAAGTGTTATAGTTTCCCATGTAAATGATAAATATCAATAAAACGATTGTTGTTGTTTTTGCTCTCCCACTGTTATTTTCAATTCTCGATTGCATTCGAGTGTAAAAAAATTATAAAAACATAAAGTACAACGCCGCTCGAATTACCTCGAGTGTGCACAGTTTCGCCAGTTTAGCGCGCTCGAGTTAACTCGAGCGTGCATGCTAAAGGGTTAAAGTAAGTTTATACCTTCTATATTGGATTCCTCCCTCTCATTGTTAACCTATTGGGGAAATAAAATTCCCTTTGGGTGGCTAGCATTTAGAGAATTCTTTTAAACAAAACTCTACCATGTGATAGAAATATTCCATGAAAAGCCATCTCCCTTTTTTTTAAAAAAAAAAAGGCAAGGAAAAAATATATTTAATTTTAAATTATAATAAATTTTCAATTCGCTTTTTCAAATGCAAATAAGAATATTTAACATATATAAATTCAAAAAAAAAAAAGATAGCATTTTAGAGAATTTACTGTTCTATCACGTGGTATAATTTATTTAAAGAATCCTGAAAATATGAGGCAGCCAGGGGGAATTCTATTTTTTTTTCTTGTTTAACGTGGAGTCAGATAAAACTAATATGACAGATGCAGACCCATAGTGAAGTATTAGTTTCTTTTTACTAGTTTTAGGTACGTAACTAGTTAACCCTTTAACGGTCACCAAAGTAAATTCATGGGAATTTAATGTAATTAGTTTATAAATGTTATGTATGAACCTTGTAAATGTAAAAAATTAGTTTTCCTTACAGTCCTTAGGATGGTTTGCCTTAGAGGATACCTAAGGAGGGTTTGAGGAGTGGTTTAACTGCCTAACCTTCCCCTTTTTCAAAAGTTTAACTATACTGGAAGAACAGTAAATAATAATCCTTAAAATAATTTAATAAATAAATAGCTTAACAATTTATAAGTGTTGTTTGTATAGATATTTTATTTGGGATAAGTAAAATAAATTGAATTACTCACGTACGGCAAGTTTAAATACATATATTTCAAAAGAAAAAATAAATTAGGTTTAGAGCTATCATCTGTTGTAAATTTAAATGTCAAAAACCTAAAAAAAAATTGAAAATCATCCATGTCTCCAAAAAGTTTTTTTCAATTGCAGAAACTCTTGATTCTAGATCATTGCCTTCCATACATCACAGATATATGAGATTGGAGCCGTAAATAATTATAAAAAATAAAGCAAAGTACTCCAAAAAGTAAAGTTAAAAAAAATATTTAATAGGTGGTTTTGCTACGAAACCACTGTCCGTTAAAGGGTTAAACCAGGTTCAATCTTTATTCGGAAAGCTCTGGCTTTAAAGTCATTTAAGATATTAACCTCGTGCATACAGAAATTCTAGCTGTGCTGTTGCGTTTATCTTTTAATATGTATATTTGTGTGTGGGCTTGTTTCTTGTTAAAAGTCTAGATGTATTACATTATATTCACATACAATATGTCTTGTTGTCCGAAACGATTGTGAAACATCCGTAATGTATTTCTTATTCCTTCACTTTCTCATTCATCATATTTTTTCAGTGCTTTCCTATTACTCTGCAACCAAACAAACTCATAATTCTTTTAATCCCTGTGTAAAGATTTTCTGGCTCGTAAGGAAAACGTTAGTCGATAAACATTTCATATTGAGAGCTCATTTCTTTCAGGAACGCGCCCCTTATTCTCATAAAGAGAGCCAAACAAACCTTTTTACGACGTCGTTTGCACTGTGCAAAAAAAGGGATTACGCTGTAAAAGTTTTAATTGCTTGAGATTTCCACGTGTTTGAAGAGAAGGTATAAGTCGTAAATGTCCCTCTCCTTACAAAATAAGCTTACTTTTTATCTGTTCTGTGTGTTTGTGCAAATATGTTTGCTGTCTGTTGATGTTAGAAATCAAAAGAAAAGAATGTATTTGGGAGAACCCGTATAAAAGCAAACTATTGAAACCAGTTATTGGTTAGTGAGATACCAGTCAGATATTATCAACCAAATTATTGTTGTAATTCTGGTTTTCTTTCTGATGCATGCTTCATAGTGTACATTAACATCTGGTTCTTTTTTAAATATTAAAATTAATTTAAATAAATGTTATATGAACCTACTGGTCTCTTAATCCTCTTTAAATTGAATTATAAATGGACAAAAGTGGTGGGATTTCAAAGTTCCGGAAGTAAATAAAAAGTTGATCTTTACTATTTCTTTGTAAATTGTTGTTTTTTCATGAACGTTCTAAAGGTGGTTGGGTACCATCCATATTGCATTCATCTATGTTCGTGTTAGGCTATGGAAAATAATGTTCTAATTTTGGTTAGTTTGAATTTCAAGATTTCTTTAACCAAATTTTGTATGTGATGGAGCAGGAAACAGATGTTATTTAGATTTTTTAAATATTTAAAATCTAATTTTATCAGTAAAAAAACCAAATTACTTATTTACGAAACTTGAATAAGGCTCACATATGCTTCTGAAATCTGGGCATTAACTCGGAAGAGACTATTATACATTTGAAAGAAAACTCTTACATATCTTTGGAGGAACCAGTTGTAATAATATTTGGAGAAGAAAAGCCAATTTGGAAAATTATAAATTATTTAAAGAACCTTAACCTTTAAATTCATTAGAAGACAAAACTATGAATGGGCATCTGATATAGCATCTGATGGGTGCCCAATCATATCCACATCTGATAAGATTGGGCGATAAATGAGCCACTAAACAGAACGTTTTAGCCAAACTGTTACGTACCCAGAAAGGTGAAAGATCAAGACTTGATAGGTAGATGATGACTTAGATGGCTTGTCTACCTGAAAAATTATCAGAGTGACCAATTGGCAAACTAGTCAGTAATGAATAAAACGTCTTGGGAGGGAATTCTGAGAAAGGCCATGACTCACGTGCCTCCCCCCCCCTTCCGCTAGTAAAGAAAACGATGAAAAAGATAGAGTAGAAAATTCTCTATGGTTATTCTTGACTAAATTTTTAAAAAACAGGGAGAAAAATTTTAATTTTAAAATTATTTGTGAAAATGTTTGTCACATTCTTCTTTATATGTACAAAAGGACATTTTACCAACGTAAAGTTTAAGAGTGGTTTAAAGCTAGAAAGACCCAGGAAGAAAGAGGTAGTAGAATAAATTTACTACTTAATTTATGGCACCTCTGCAACTGTTTAAAAAACTTAATTCGAAATTGAATAAAGAATTACGACTTTTAATTTCGTTTTAATTTTAAAGCATATGGAATATGTTAGATTAAGTTTATTTTATTGATTCCTTCTTAACCAAGAAGTTTTGATTACGTCTTTTCTAGTAGATAGCCTAATTAATAGTGTAATACCGCCGAAAACAATTCTTTTCGAAATGGCTGCGCCAAAATGTAACATCTGTGATATATAAAACCTCCATATCTTCCTTTCTTTAAAAGCTTTTATCAAACTTTAGTCCATTTCTTTGAAACCAAATGCACTATTTCTTTTTTTTTCCATCATATGGTTTAAGTCCCCATGCGCTGTGTACTTTAGCTCGAAATCTCTCCTAGTTATCCAAGACTTATATCGACAAGCGTTTCTAACGACAGTCTCTGTCTCACCATAAATACCTGTAATGGTTCCATAAAAGAATATGCAAAGTAAACGTTCTTTTATTTCTGTGGTTACCCATTCTTTCAGTATCTAAGTATACCTTTCAGAATATTTTTTCCCTTTGTAAATGGGAAGAAAGCATATGTAAGCACTGTTTCCAAGTGCATATGATATTCTAGAGTATATTAAAATATAGAAAAATAAATCAAAACTTGTTATAAAACTGTCTGTGAAACACTCTTCTTAAAAACCTCAATAACGTTCTCAGCCCCACGTAAATCTGTTAAAGAAACATTTCTGCCTAGAATCTGTATACGCATGAAGATTTCGTTTGTAATTTATGGTCCACAATCTCTTTATTAGTGTTGAACACATATAATTTGATACATGTGAATTTTTTAATATCAATTAAATTGTATATATGTGTTCTACCATTGTATGATACACACTAACAGGATGCAAAGAACGGCATTTAATGCAATACAAAAGTAAATTAATAACTGTTGTGTATCGAATAAGTGTTTACTCATGTTCAAGTTTTGAAAACCTTTACATCGCTAGGGAAAGAAATTTTTCTATAGTTTACTCATGACCATCGGAGACTCCTCTTTATATCTGCACACATCTAAAATGTTCAGTCCCTTTAGAAAACACTGAAGTACATTCCCCAGAATAAGTTTGTTTATAAAATATTTGAAGTCGCGAGATTATTTCAAATATGATATTAAATAAATCACTGAAATGTACGTATCTATTCTAAAATATTGAAAATATTATTCTATGATATAAGAAATTGCAAAAGCATCTAAAAAAAAATTAAGGAAAAAACAAATACAATAAAAAGACGATTCAACAGAACGCAAATGAGACACGATTCAAATTATCTTCCAATTGCATCTAGCTTTGTTAATTATAGTTGGAATATAATTCCCCTTGCACGATGCTGATCAGGGGCCCTGCATCAGATTGTCCATCTATTTGGTCTTATTTGGCTTCCATCTACAGAGTTTATTATTGTTATAAAAAAAGCCAAATTGCTATATCACTCATAAAATATAATATATGTATTACATATATATATATATATATATATATATATATATATATATGTGTGTGTGTGTGTATATATATGTATATATATGCATATATATGTATATATATGTATTGTATGTATATGTATATATATATGTATATATATGTGTATGTATATGTATATATATGTGTATATATATGTGCATATATATGTATATGTATATATGTATGTATATATATATATATATATATATATATATATATATATATATATATATATATATATATATATATATATATATATTTATATATATATATATATATATGTACATATATATATATATATATTATATATATATATATATGTATATATGTACATATATATATATATATATGTATATATATATATATATATATATATATATATATATATATATATATATGTGTGTATATATATATATGTATATGTATATATGTATATATATATATATATGTATATATGTATGTATATATATATATATATATATATATATATACTTTTTGTCATGATGTTCCAATGCATTTATATCTATACATCTGGTTTTCTAAAGCTAATATATGTTTGTGTTTTCAGGACCTCCCTATCCTGGTCCTCCCGACTATCGTCACCGAGGACTACGACCATCGGACCATAATGGCCCTGCCGGATGAGCAGCGCCCCTCCGACCGGACGCGCTCCCTGTCGGGTGGTACCCCGGCCAAGCCGGAACTCCACCACCAGACCAGCACTAGCACAGCCAATCATAATCATCATCACAGTCAGACTCTGAGCGGTCGCTTCCGGAGGCAGTCCGGCGACGATGTGCATGTGAAAAAGTCCAGCAACGCCCTCTTCGACGCCTTCCGGCCTCGATCCAAATCAGACAGTAAAAGCAAGAGACCCACCTTCATGGCATCGCTCAGGTCCGTCTTATCTTTCACTTATTCGTATCGTTATATATATATATATATATATATATATATATATATATATATATATATATATATATATATATATATATATATATATATATATATATATATATCGACTATGACCCCCCCAAGCCCACATACATACATATATGTGTGTATGTGTGTGTATATATGTGTGTATATATATATGTGTGTATATATATGTATGTGTATATATATGTGCGTGTGTGTATATAAATGTGTGTGTATATATTTATATATATATATATATATGTGTGTGTGTGTGTGTATATATATATATAAATATGTGTGTATATATATGTGTGTATATGTGTGTATATATGTGTGTGTGCGTGTATGTATGTGTGTATATGTGTGTATATATATATATATATGTGTGTGTGTGTATATGTATATATATGTGTGTGTATATATATGTATATATATACACATATATATACACACACATATATATATATATATATATATATATATATATATATATGTATGTGGGTTTGGGGGGTCATAGTCCTTAATAAAGTTTAAAGTTTATTCAATTGCTGATAAATCAGGATGATATTTAAGCCTCAACATTCCAGGCAAGAAAAAACAGTTAAGTTAGGGTATGCTCTGTCACCCAAGAGCAATCTCAGCGAAAACACTATTTCTGCTATTTTTTTATTTCTGCTTTTATGTCGATAATGCTAACTTTCAAATTCTATATGATTAATGAAGCTCGAACACACATATGATTCATAATATTTTTCTAAGATCGTTTCAAAGAATTAGGTAGAAAGTAAAAGCTAGTGATTTCACTCATGGGAAAGTTGTGATTCTGTGCTTTCAAAATAAATTCAAAATTCAGGGAATAGATTGAAGTTCGTAGTAAGAATTAGAATAAGAGAATGTAACAATAACATTTATGAACTATCAGTCACTGTCGTCCTGCAACGTGAATATAAGTTACACTGTTATATCAAGTGAAAAGATGAACAAAATAGAACTTAATATTGACAGTAACCATTTGGTGGTATCACAGAATGTGTTTTCAAAATTTAGAAACTTAAATGTGTTTCAAAATTTAGCAAATCGTGTAGATTTGTATAAAATAGTAGCGACATGCATATACATGAATTGTGCATGTGTATAATTAGTACCGGGTGACCGAGCTCCGCTCGGAGAAAACAGGTATCGAAGCTAACTCGAAGATTTAAATTTTCAATTGTGATTTATCAAAACAATACATGCCATAAGAAAATTTGTGAAACCATTAGTGAAAAGATAACCGGTTAAAGTGCACCATTGTAAACTATTCTAAACAAAGTTGTTTGGAAAGGGAACTATTCTATACAAAGGTAAAGTTTGAAAAGTCATAGAAAATAAAATGTAATTGATAACAAAAAATTATACAATTAAAGAAATGGTACAAAGTGAGCAGTGTAAAGATTGAAGTGTGTTGAATGGAGAAGCATTCTGACAATGACGGTATCTTCTAGTTGTCCATTTGCGGGTAAAATTGAGTTGATCGCTTGTTCCAAAATTCCGGCTCCTTGAAGCATTTCATGTAGAGGTGCGTTCTGCATGTTGAAAATGTAGCTTGAAATCTGATGAATGTTGAAATGTCGAACTTTGTTGACGGTGATTTGAAATCGAAATCAGTTCCTTAACACGTTCGCTGCCACCGACGCACTGGCGCGTCAGAGCGGCACCTCCTGGTATGCCGACGACGCACTAACGCAGCGACGGACTTTGATAAGTTATATGCTCTGTGTTTAGTGTAGCTTTGGAAATTGAACGGCGAGGTTGTTTCGTCATGTTAGTGAAGCATTATTTTTTAATTTTTTGTGGTTGGTTTTCAAAATTTTTGTTTGCATTATTTTTTTTACTATATCGTTTATGTGTTATATATACTTTGCTACATTAATTTAATATTTAGAGTTGAAAGAAAATAAAAATGGTAACCGATATCAAGACAAATCAATAAAGACTTTTATTATTATTATTAATAATTCGTCAGAACTACAGCCAATCGATTCCTCGTGGTCGAAAACCCCCGGGTACCAATTTTCACTTGGTTTGGACGCATGAGAAAAAGTTTGCCCGCACCGGGGTTCGAACCCGGCCCTATCTGTAGCGCCAAACTACGTGACCTTAGCGCGTCAAAACCGATGCCAATCGATTCCTCGTGACCAAAAACCCCAGATCCCCAAGTTTACTACAGTTTATTAATTCTGGGGCGATTTTCGACTTGACAACCATTCCTCGTATTATAGTATAGGATATATATAACATATGCGTATATACTTGTATGTACCAAATTTCTATATATCATATACACAAATAACTGAATTTTTTAAATTTGATATAAATCCTTTGAAGATTAATGGTATTGCAAAGTCATAAAATCTGTAATAAAGTGAAACAGTTTTTCCTATTATTATCCACGTCAATTGCTATAACTATAATTGACAACAAATATTTTACGCCAACTTCATAGATTGTTGGGAAGTTTGGATATTTATATTTCCTGATTTATTCCCTCTTCACAACTTCTTGTCACGACGTCAGTTAACTTCAGACGAAACTTCAAAAGGTTAAATGAAATGTAAAATAATGAGACGAAACCCCTGTAAGGAAACTTTACCTCGAAGATTGCTTTGTAAATAATGATGATATTTTTCACAAGACTTGTTTCGAAAACTCTTCGACAGTTATTGCCTGGAAATTCATAATTACACACACATGATAAATTGCTTCGATTTCTGGCGTTTCGAAATAGCTCGGAGTATGTCGTCAGCTATGCTGTATATCGACAAAATTGAAAGCTTTTAGGTTGAAATAATTCGTTCTTTCAGCCTAACACAATAACATTTTACGCATACAAAAGAGATGGTCTACATGTAACCGTTTGCTAATCAGGTATAAGAATTTCAAAATAAAATTTTGAAAGAGCACACCAACACCAAAATCGTGTTACATTTTTAATCATCATTTATTGATCATAGACAAACTATAAAACTAATGAAGATGTTTATTTAAGACAAATATTTTATAAAGCTTTCAAAAATATTAAAACATGGAATAGAATCAAACAAATATGCTTATTTACTTGTTTAAAAAATTTATTGGAATATGTTTCCTTTTTATGACTAGAAACGTATTTCGAAAATCTACCTTAACTAATCTACCTTAACTAATCTACCTTAACTAATCCATCTTAACTAATCTATATTAACTAATCTATATTAACTAATCTATCTTAAATAATCTATCTTAACTAATCTATCTTAACTAATCTATCTTTAGCATTCATATCTTAAAAAAAAGCGTTATTACGATGTTATCTAGTATGACTCCTAAAGGAATTGTGAAATTGAAAATACCAAAAATACATTTATATACACTTGTATTTACAAGTACCCAGTAATGAGCAATCGAATTTTAAGTCATAAAATTACGTTTCTAGTCCACTTTCTTTTTACAATATTTTGTGTCAGATGCATAAAACTCCTCTGTATTTCACATTTCTCTTCTCATTTTTAGTACTCCTTGTGACCTGTGTATACCTTGCAAGGCAAAATAGGATTTTATATTGATAGTAAAGTATGGACTGGAAAAATAAAAATAAAAAAATAGGATTTAATATTGCAGGTCCAGTATGATGTCGTCCGGCGGCAGCCTGTCTCGCTCGACGGTGGTCAGTCCGACCTCTCCGCTCGCCACGCACAGCACTCCCCCTCAGCACAACAACAGTCCGGCACTGCTCGCGGCCGAGCCCCACCGACCACGTTCCGGATCCGACAGCCGGGGGGCTGTCTCCAAAATGTTCGAGATGCTCCGACATAGGTCGCAATCCGTCACCTCTGACCTCAAAAACAAGACGGTAAGAGGTTTACAACTCCTTCCCTCATTCTACTCTCAATATAATGCATAATACGTAATATCGAATGGCTTATGGGTTACTGTTGTTGAAATCATTTCTTTAACACTAAATATACCAACACTTAATACATACCTATGTCTTTTATTTATTTTATTCATATCTATTTCTTTTATTTCTATTTTAATTCATTAGCTATCGCATTTTTACATATACATTATGGTCATTAAATTGGTTATGGTATGTTTGTGTTAAATATTGCATATTTTTTTTATTATTCAATTAAACAAACCAAAAGTTCTCTCGTAGACTTTTCAAGAAAACTCCTTCATAAGTGGGGCCACATATTAAAACATTTGATAGACCTATCTTAAAAATAACATTTTTTCAAAAAGATATTAAAAATCAAAACTAATTTTGTGTTATTTATGCCTTTAATTGATAAAATCTTCTCAATTATGCAGCTTACCTACTCAGCTAGATTATATATATTATACAGTCCCATGTTTTAGATTATCTCTATGGATTGGATGCGTCATAATTCAATAACAGATGTACAGTTTTAATTTTAAATCCGCATATCAAAATTCATCCAGGTCATTGTATTTTTCAGTTAGGGTGTTTGTGGACTCTCACTGGCTAACAAAGTGTTCTTTGAACTTCATTCTTTTTTGAAATCTTGTTTTTTCTCCAGAAAATCAAATTGCTATTAGTCCAGTCTTAATGTATGGTTAAGAAACTTGGTCTCTAAGAATGGGGAATACAAAATCCCAGTTTATGAAAGGAAGGTCCTGCAAAACATCCTTCGTGGTGAGAGAGAAAATGGCATTTGTCAACGACGTTTATAGAACCTGTAGAGTGCCCGATATAATAAAAAATATTAGAATTAAAGGAATGGACGGGACTGGTCATGTCACAAGGGTGATCGATAGAAATCCGTTAAAGAAAGATTCCATTGCCAAGCCCTTTACATCCTGTAAGAGAAGTTGGCGTAAGCGTTATTGACTTTGTTCATTTGAATCAGATTTTAGAGAAATGAACGTGGCAAGCAGGGTGACGAGTAGGCTGTCACGGACTAGTCTTCAGTAGAAAGCCTCGGCCTACTCTGGGCTGTTACGTCAACTACGATGATGTATAGGGAAACTTAGACACGTAATTCCATGCAAGATGTTTCAGATATAAGAAGATCTAAATTTTCGATATTCGTCTCTTTTTCACTTTTTGATTATTACAACATTTTTATATCTTCGTTTACATAAAAGTAAAAATATTATACTATGACTACCAAAAAGTTAGACTGGGACTTGTAATAATTCTAAATCTCGTTACTCAATGCGCTGCAATCTTCTCCTTTATTGCTTAATTTATACTTGCTCCGAATATATACACAAAAAGGAATAGTATATTGCCAATCCGTTTACGTCCTGTAAGAGAGTTTTACCTAAGCGTTATTTAATTTGTTCATTTGAATCATATTTTAAAGAAATGAACGTGGCAATCAGGGTGAATAGTACGCTGTCATTTACTAGTCTTCAGTAGTAAGCCTCGGCCCACTCTAAGCTGTTGCGTCAACTATGATGATGTATAGGAAAATTTAGACACATAATTCCATGTAAGATATTTCAGATATAAGGACATCTAAACTTTCGATATTCATCTCCACTTCAATTTTTGATTATTACAACAGTTTTATATCTTCGTATACATAAAAGTAAAAATATTATACTATTACTAGCAAAAAGTTAGACTTTGACTTGTAGTATTTCTAAATCTCGTTACT
>CM063504.1:145417951-145420451 GCA_032207245.1 Pardosa pseudoannulata | reverse complement strand
TAAATTGAAGAATTAAAAGATTAAGAATTAAATATTATAAAATTGAACATGAAAAGTTAGAGAACAGACACAAATCAGATTTCAAAGAACAAGCCAGTATGGCGAAGAAAGGGAAATAAGCCTGGATGCGGCATTTCCCCAATGACTGAATTAAGATTAGGTGACGAATTTCCGCAAAATTTTAAGTACCGAGATTTAAAACAAATACAAAGAGTTAAGATATGTGCGACTGTATAAGTAATCTTACGCACATTGTTGAGGTGCCTCACCAAGCAAGAGATGTGCATGTGTGAGTCGACAGTGACCCACCCGTAGACGAGTGATAATCACGTCATATCTTCTAGAAGGTAGTTGAGGCCACTTAGAAATTTTTTCTTTTACATCTCGCAATTTATTTGACACTGTGTTAACCAAAGAATTCTGCCAATTATGGATAAATGCATTCTGTGTTACACACCTAACGGTAACACGCCTAAATTAATTTATTGCTATTTTAATTTTGGACTTATTTCCGTTTTTTTTAATATGCTTTTATTTATCTCTGTATATAATATATGCACACGAGAAGATACACAATGTATTCCGCTTATAATTGGTTATGCAGGATATATATTATGCTTCAATTATAGTTCATACAATTAATAATATGTTTGTGTATTTAAAATTATTACTTAAAAAGTTATACTATAAAAAATTTAAGCTCGTCATTAAAATATTAATCACACGCAGAAAAGTTCTAAGAGAAATCAAAAAATGCATATATTAAGACCATTATAAGTAACAAATAAATACAAAACATTTTTCTCAAAATGTCTTTTATTGAAGACTTATCCATATATGAGAGACTCATATAATAGGAACGAGTTCGGATTACTAAATCTTGACTGTTCTAAATGAGTTGATGCATGCAATTAAACATTCTACGGAACGATGGTAATTTAAAGATCGAAGGTCACGCAACTCCAAAATTATGCATGCATTCCATAATACTATGGAATATAATGAGACGTTTTTGCTAATGATAACGACTTAGGCAGGATTATATTTCCGAATAAAGCGTGCTTAATTTTCAGGAATATTTTGAAACTATTTATGGCATTATGAATAAAATGTGAGATATTATTGATATAAGAGAATTATAGCACTATTTCAGATATATTTAATTTAATATAGATGTTGTAACATATAAAGTGGTAGCATAGAAGTTAGGCAACTGTTTTTACACAGAACACAGACATTTATTTATACATATTATATTTACTGATACATTTCAAAAACAAAATTTCCCGATCATCGCAGACTACTCTTGCCTCTTCTTTGTTGCCAACGGCCGAACTGAAAGTTTATGAGAGTTCGGCACAGGGTCATTCTCTTGTTTCCAATGGATTCCTAGAGCTTAACAGAGTTCGGCACAATGTATTCAAACTTTAAAATTATTGCCTATATGCATATAAAATAAAATGAAAGCTCAGTCTAGATTAGGATTGTAATTCTTACGATAACAAAACATTTTCAGTAAAACTTTTGTCTTGAGATACTTAATTTTTTTCTATACTTACTAACATGTGTTGTAGCTACGAGGGAAAATAAATCTTTAGTACAATACAGTCTGCTGTATTTTGACCTTCAAAAATATTCTTTTTTTTTTATCGGTCAATTTATTGAAGTGTACAAAATCGTAATAGACTGCTGTTTTATTTTATTTAAGGGAGACATTTTCGTCCATAAAGAAAGTTCTAAAACATTCTAGGAATTTGCATATTCACTTTTCTTTTGCTTAAAAGCTTTTATGGTTATCTTTTCTAAGCTGAAGCAATTTTTGAAGTTTTTTCTTTTTTTGACTTGTGGTAACATCAAGAAATTCAATATTTCTCATTTTTACCATTGCTAAGGTAATAGAAGATTTATACGTTAATTATACTTTATGAAAGAAGTGGTGCATTAACAGCACATAAAAGACATTCAACTATGATCTACATGTAATTTACTCAGTCGTAGTAAAAAGTCCTTGAATATTTCACGTATGTAATTAATAAGTCACAATTGGTTTTAATCAACATAAGGTAATTAGATTTTCAGAAAGCTTGAATATTCTGTTACCTTACGATTTTATTTGGAATCAACCTTCTCATTTTCTTGGAACTATTTTTCTATTTTTGGTGACCGTAGATGACATTTATATAAACAAATCACCAAATTTTCAAATATCTGCTATTATATATAAATCTATCGTTTGGATCCAGATGATTTTTCATGCTTTTTAAATGAATTTTCTATTTGCGCATGTAAAATCAACTAAAATCAGAACAAATAATTATATGTATAGTGAATTTTTACTCTTGTGTACTATATTTACATTACTGTAGTAAACAAATCTATTACAGCGTTATTTTCGTTTTATAAATAGCATATTTTTAAAATTACAGTTGATTATTAATAAATACGAACTGCAATACTCAAATTTGTATAAATTACCTATTTATTTTTGTCTTGGTAGTTC
>CM063504.1:145405451-145412951 GCA_032207245.1 Pardosa pseudoannulata | reverse complement strand
TATGTATATATTTATTATGTATATATAATATGTATGTATGTATATATATATATATTATATATATATATATATATGTATATATATATATATGTATATTTAATATATGTATGTATATATATATTAAATGTATATATGAATATATAAATGTATATATATATATATTTATATTATATGTATATATATATATATGTATATATATAATTTATATATATGTGTGTTATATATATATATATATATATATATATATATTATATATATATATATATATATATATCAATTACGTATGATACGTTATTTATATTTATATGTTACATTTATATAGTTATTTTAATCTATACATGATATTAAATCATATTAAGGTTACTTATACACACAATAGCTGTGTGTGTGTGTATGTGTGAGAGAGAGATCAATTACGTATAATACGCCATTTATATTTATATGTTACATTTATATATTTATTTTAATCTATACATGATATTTAATTATATTAAGGTGACATATACACACAATATCTATGTAAATAAATAAATAAATAAATAAATGTATATATATATATATATATATATGTATATAATATATCAATTACTTATGATACGTCATTTATATTTATGTTACATTTATGCAGTAATTTTAATATATTTTCTTGATATTTAATTATAATATCAAGGTTTTATATACATACACACATTTATGTATGTATGTGTGTGCACATATGTATATAATGTTATTAAAAATACATAAATATGTAAATAAATATATATACATAAATATGTAAATATGTATATTTATATGTGTGTGTTAATGGGATGAGATATTTATTGATAAAGAATATAGGTTACTGCCATACTTATGTAGCACAACAATACTTAATTATGTTTCAGGAATATACTGTTTTACCTACTTTTACTGGAATTAATTAGAATGAACTTACATGACCTGACATGAAATGTTTGTACGGAGTTCACATGATCTATTCCATACTTTAAATAACTAGCCCCATGTTTATCATTAACTTGTTGAAGTTTTCATTTGTAACTCCAACGCTTTTAAAACATAAGAGATGACTTTATGCAAAAACAGAATGTTGTCTGTGGAGCGCAAATGCCTAGAAATTCCACGAAAAGGCTGGATGGCAACCGGGCTTTGCAGAGGGAGAGAGAGGAGAGACTTGCTCTTCAGTCCTTGTTAGGGGTGCGGGCTTGCACTCTAAGAGATATTGTAATTCAATTTAGGTCTCTGCGCGAATGCCGAATGCGCATACAAAACCTTAATGCGGATAAGAGAAATATATTTATTGCAATAGAGAATAATGTTATCCTTTACCTAATAGGATTGAAATCACAAATTCACACTCTGAGGTGTTTCTAGGAATAAATATAAGTGTTATTTTGCTCAAAGAAGCTCGAGATTGCTTCCATTAACCCGTACATAGGCGAGTGTGGTTTATAAAATACATACTTAAATTTTAGTTTGTCGTTTAACCCTGACTAACAATTTTATTTTGCATAAGATAAAAATGACCTTTGTTTACTCTGGTTTTAAACCCTGCATATATTATTTTACCTGTGATTAACACATTGTATACGGGATGTGTACTAGTACGTTTTCTGACGATTGATACTTAAACATGGGTCTTGCACTAGTACGATTTCAGACGATTGAGACTTGAGCGCGGGTGACGTACTAGTACGGGTTAGTGTAACAACATGGTTTGTTTGTGGCTACAATAATAACGGTATATACAGGAAAACAAAGCAAAATATTCTTGTCTACTACATAGATTCTGGAAAAAATTAGACAAATAAAAACTAGTTTTTACATGAGTCGACTCGGAACCACAGAAAGGGAAAAAATTAAAACTATATACTACTATTTCTATTTGGTTTTTCATATTTACGATACTATTATAAATTTATCCAATAAAAAATATATTTTTTGTTTATGCACTAAAATCCACTAAAATTTATCCACTAAAAATATATTCTTTGTTTACAAAAATCTTATTGTTGTTATTTATATATTTAAATTTATATATTTGTTTATATATTTCAATATAAAATAAGAAAATTTGGTTAAAAAGGAAATAATTTTCGATCTATTGAAATTTAACTGAATAACTAAGTTTACGCGCAAAACGCCCGCTCCCGGTACATTTCCGATGAGAAATGTACCCGCACACAATGTGTTAAAACTCAAGTCCTGCCAAATGGTGACGATCGGTAGTGTTCTGATATTTCTTATATTGAATTTTTCCTTTTAGATAGTGCAGATTGCAATAAAAAGGAAGGTGCACCGCTAGAGTTATAAAAAATCCTAAGTGGGAAGATTTAACATTCTCCGGGTACCCGTTTTTGGAGTTAGACCATGCAACTTTAATTTGTTATATTCAAATTTTTAAATATTTTCTTATATAGAAGGCAGACTGCAATCATAAAGGGAGGTGTTATTCAGATTCATTAGCATATGTTCAAATATAAAATAGTAGTAATGAACAACCGCAACTATCAGTTACTGAAAATATGCCTATCGCATTAAAAAAAATCAAATAGCACAGAGACATTCACTTCTATTAATTGTTTAATGTTGCTTGTAATTGATTATTAACTGAATTAACGTTAATTTATTTTTAGCAACGCAATGTAATCGTGTCTACATTTAAATTACTGTATTTTTAATTAATTTACAGTGAATGATCTTTTTGAAAGTTATCGCGTCTCAGTTTTCGGTATAAGCACTTCGATTTATTCGAGTTGGCAAAATTAACGCGAACGAGTAAAAATTCTACTATTTCCAGTGAAATACGCACCTAGGGTTTCTAATTATAATTGCTTAATGTGCTGAAACTGCAGCAAGTTTCCATATTTGCCTGTATTACAAAGAAACTTTTATTGTTGCTCTTTGCATTCGTTTTGCAAAACAATAGTGATTAACAATAGTGGTAGAAAACAATAGCTTTATAAATAGCTCTGTAAAACAATAGTGAAACCAAATAATGCATTCAGTTTTAATCAGCATTTACAGTTGCTTGCATTACATTAACATTGTAAATATATATTTACAACGTTGTTGTAGGTAATATACTTTATTATAGGTAACATATTTATAAATTTTCTCAGATCTCATTGTAAATGCATGTACTAACCCTTTATTATAATAAAAAAGAAACACTAGAAGAGTAAGAAATACTCATTTTACTCCGCAGATATATTGATTATTCACTTTATTTCTTTAGCGAAGTAAATATGTAGCTAATATATTTACATATTTTATTCTTTGTAACTTCACAAAAAAATCTTGACAGACTATCTTTAAATCAAAGAGTTATGAATTTTAATATTGGTTTTTAAATTCAATCTAAAATGCAATATTTTCATCGGGATGTGGCATGAATTTTATTAAATATTTTCATATGAATCGTATTTATTTCCGTGAATTCATCCCTACTAACTTCAATAATCAGTTTCCAATGGTGATTTTAAAATTGTAATAATATACCATTAAGCTTTAAAAGAAATCTTAAGTTATTATTCTCGAAAATCTTTACAAAAAACAATCGTTTCATCAATTTTAGATTCTTTACATATGATTTTTACATACTGGTTACTTGTCATTTTTTATTTTGATGTAAAATATTTTTTATTGATTATCCTGAGATATAATTCGTGGAACGGAATATCGATAAAGTGGGATATCTTTTCGTATTTATTGTCACACACACATCTATATTTATATATATAAACCCTATATATTAATCTTTTAATCATAAATTATGGGACTACTTTAGAATTGGGTTCCCCTTGGGAAATGTGGCGAAAATTTTGGCGATATTTACTAAATCAGAAAGGTAATCCATCCAAACATTGTATTTCTTGCTTTTTCTGGGAACTTTAATTAATGTACAGTGAGCCATCGTAATAGAATTATATACTCTTACTTAATTAAAGTTACTTAATTTAAGAAAACGACTTGAAAACCGGACATTTATATTTATGGCCAATTAATCCTACTTTTAATACATAAGAAAAGAACTACACAAGGAGAGTTGGATGCAAATATCATATAAATTATAATATAAATACAGATTGTTTGGACACAGCGAGATCGGGAGAAAATGTTAGGCGACCATACTTAAATCGTTATCGCCAAGTTGGCGGGGGAACCCAGTTCTTTAGTCAAGCCATAAATTATTACTGAACCATTTGCACTTTTTTTCTCAGTTTAATGGAACGTAGTGCCTTTTGTTGCTTAAAATCTTCATTATAGCAGCCGTTTTAAACTTATCATAAAATAAAATTCTCTGCTCTTTTTAGAGAGAAACATTTTACAAATATTTTTAATCATTCTGGAGCTTTACAAATATTATTTATTCTTGTTATTTTAAGAAATATATTTTTAAAGTTAATATGCACATAAAATTAAACACATAACATTTGAAACATGAATGTTTGAAACTAAATTTTTATATCCAGCTTGAAATAAAATATCAGTTTTATTCTGTAAACCTAAAACTTAAAATATATGTGACATTTTAAAATTCAAAAAGTAATAAAAATTCCTAACTGTAATTGAAAAAAAATCTATAAAGGTTAAATTTCACATAAAAGTTTTATAGCTTACTTTTTATTTTAATTAAAGTAAAAATCTTAGGTAAAATTGTAAGTAAATTAAAAAATCAAATTATATTTCATTATTTTAATTTTTACATTACTTGAATACTTCATAGCATTGTAAAATAAAATAAAATATATTGCTTGTATTAATGTAATCGGGCTTCCCAAATAAAAATGATGATTAGCTTCTATCTAATGTAAAAAAGAAAAAAAATTCTAATTTCCAAAACGCAAAAGTTATTTTAGAGATAAGTCTGTTTCTATTTTTATTCACTTGCTGTACTTATTTTATGTTTTTAAACGTAATACCTGATATATAAAAACAATTTTTATAAATTTGAATCCTTATTAATGATCACGGAAAGTATTTATTCTACCATAGCAGAACTTTTAGTTCATACTGACTCAAAATAGGTTGTTATAATTCAGAATTTTTGGTTTGAAAACCACTATGTCTTCTTAAACAAATAAAATAGCATATAAATATCATTTTTTGTGAATTTAAGAATAAACCTCCTGTGCGAAACCTAAACGAAAAAGACTCGAGAATCAAAATTAAGCTGCTATAATCACTATTTTTAGTTCGGAAAATACTTAGGATGATGTTCTTTAAAGAGAAAAAAAAATAGTGATTTGGGCTCATGTAACTGTTATTCACAAATTGCCCTCGAGTTACTCCTAAAATAATGATATCTGCTCTTTTCAACAATGTCCTCATTTAAACTAGTCAAGAAAAGTTTTATTGATAGGGAAGTACTTAAAAATAATTTACAAAATCTGTTGAAGTTTGATGATTTTTTAAGAAATTAATTCATGTGGGCTTTTGTATTCTAGCTCATAGATCCCAAAAGAATAGGTAGCTCGCTTAAAAACAAATAGGAGGGGGAGAATTAAGGAAATTAATGGAGGGCCAAACGATGGCCCAATGGTAGAGACGTTGCTCTTCGGTACCGGAGTTCGCAGGTTCGAGTCCCGCTCTTGGCATGGATGTTCGTAGCCGTTTAGAAATGGCTTTAAGCTGTAGGTCCCAGTATCATTAGCCCTCTGGAACAAAACAGAAGACCGTTGCGCTCCAAACCAATTAATGGAAGTAGCCAGTAGTTGTATTATTTATATAAATATACATGGTATTTCCAAAAATAATCAATAAATCAATCGAATATTGATTTTTCACAACAAATACGTTAAACTTTTCAATTATAAATTTCGAGAATTTTACCACTGGCCACCGTTTGGCTCCTCTTGCTCCGAGTTCAGAAATTTTTATTACATTTCCTTTATTGTATTTGGCTGATCAGGGGCTCAGGTCTACGAAAAATTACATCACTGAACGTGGATATTTTTGAATGATGTTAATGAAATTGGAACACTACTTTAACAAATTTTTAAAATTTAGTATCAACCATCTCATTATTTTTTTATTTCTTACTGATGTTGAGTTTTTAAGCCTTTGCATTCCAAATTATATCTCAATTTTGCCAGCAGCAGCTCTCAATGCTTTTAAGTGTTTTATTTGAAATATTCTCGAACTAAAAAAAGGGACAATTTAAGTGTATAAATGAAAAAGACAAATTCAATGAAATATAAAGTTCTATTTACAATATTGCATGTTTCATACATACAAAAAAAAATTGTTTGCCTTCTTCCTCAGGTATCTTTCTATTTCAACATCTATTGGTTTGGATTTGATAAAATGTCGAGTGAGATTGCACAAAGATGCTCGTGAGATAAAAACTTATGTCGTCACACTCCATATAATAGTGCAAAGGGTTAATAATTTTTCACTACAATATTGATTGCTTTAATTAAGTTCTACTTTGTGATTCTTAATAGATGGGCAGATAAAATAGATGTAGATAATATTTAACCATGTTTTATTATCTGGTATAATTCAATATTATGTAAAATGGGGCTGTTCGAATATTTTTTAAAGAAGACAGAAGTACGGAAAATGTTGGGAACCTCAATTCCAGCTGAAACACGTTTTCATGAAAAATGGTCTAAATTTGATCAATCGTACGCATATATTTGAACAAAATGGTAGTAATGATATTTTGCTTATTTCTCTGTTTGTTTTTACTGTAATATTTTTTGGTGCTATAGCAACTCGACCCGGATTTTTTTTTATACATTTCGTGACTAAACAACACATTTTATTTGTTTTTGACTTATAATTACACTGTAAAATAAAGCGTGTTTGTGGCTTTGAGTTAATAATTACCGTGTATCACACACTGATTGCTTGTACTTACTCGCCATAGTAAACACTATTTACTGCTTTTGACGTAGTTATTTGTTTCCTGTGAAATATTTGCACGATTATCTCGATATTTTTTATTGTGGTTTTTACATGCAGTTATTTGAATTCCGATATTGTTGAAAGATAATGAGATTAGAATTGGGATTTATCACTGATATTAAATAAATGATGAAGTTCTCTTCTACCCTAACTGGTATGCTCTTTTCGCTTGCAATTCAGTGAAAAGGGAAAAATACACATATAACAGAATCATACATGCTTTCATTAATAATTTTGTCTCTTTCGAATCCAGCGAAAAAATCGGTTATTTTACTACTACGTTATGTACACACGGAAAGAAACTAATAGCAGTTAGAAAGTTAAGGTTTATTAAATTAATTAATTGATCGATATTACTGCAATTTTACATTTTATTTTTGATTTGTAATCGACGATACATAAGTACGCAAAATTTAAGCTCAAAAAGTTAGAATATTGACAAAACTTTGATTAGAAGAGTTAAATTTAGACATACATATAGTGCTACTTCAGTGGTCGGCAAACATATTAGCCAAAGAGCCAAATATGAACATTACAACAATTTTAAAAAAATTGGGAGCCTAATCTGCCTGTTTAGTAAGCTTTTAT